>BGZK01000018.1:600000-1190485 GCA_005406025.1 Eumeta japonica
ATTTGAAACCTGAGGAATCCGTAAAATTTAAAGGTCGAAATTATTCATAGACCATCGGTTAAAAATTTAATTATATTTTTTAGGGTTCCGATCCAAAATGGCATAAACAAACCCCTTATAGTTTCGTCTAGTCAGTCAGTTCGTATGTCACAGGTATTTTATTCAGAAACTACAAGATGTATATCGATGAAATTTATAGTATAGATGTCTTGTATAAAACGCTACTTAGTTCTGTGGTCAAATAATAAAAATAAATATTTCAAGGGGGCCACTCCATATTTGTAACAGAAGCTGAAAAAATTTTTGTCGGCGAACATCAACTTATGGCACATATTTCGACGTTCTTTCAAAAACACTTTAAGGTTTCTAAGCTATTTTTCTGATCAAATGAATAATTTTGGAAATAATCGCTCCGAAAGTTGCAAAAATGTGCGTGTTTCAATTCTGGATTTGTCAATAGGCCGTGTAGGCCGTGGCCTAGGGCGGCAGATTTCAGAAAATTATTATTTTAGAAAGGTACATGGGGCGGCGGAAATAAAGCGGCCTACCCTCATAAAAAATATAAATCCGCCATTGGTGTGTTTTATCTATTTTCTTAGCAGTATGTCCATAAATATGAAAAAAGGACAAAGGTAACCCTTAATAAATACTTTAAAAAAAAATTAGTTTGAATATGCTCGGATGTACTGTTTTTGAGTTATTGCCAAAAAACTGCGCTTCTCAACAAAGGGACGTAAAGTTCCATGAAGATACGCTTTTTTGCTGATGCACTTTGTTTTACACGATTTAATAGTAATAGTCGACATACATACTTGTTTTTCCAGTTATAGGCGTTTAAAGTGCTTATAACCATTCTGTGCGGAAAACATGAAAAATTTTTTAACAACGTATTTTCTTCATCTGTAGTGCATTTTTTGCAATAATGGCTTCGAAACCCTATAATGAGCATGGTCCGACATGAATTTGACCACTTTTTATTTTTATCTAATCTTAATTTTTTTGAGCCTAGTTATGTGCGATTGAAATTACAAGCTTATTTGGAGGACAATTTCAATCTCATGCATGTCTGATCATTGTTATCTTCGTACTTATGGTCCGAGTTCTATTCTGGGAATTATACATAGTAATTGGACACTTTACCTATAGTTTTGGCGGCTCTTCTGTTATTATTGCATATGTTTACTTTTTTTCTATTATGGCAATCACTTTGCACAAGTTTTACTTAGAAAGTGATCACAGTACTCATCTTGCTCTACAGTAAAAGTTGTGTGTGGTTTATTCTCTATTAAAACAAGTCTTATCATACTGCGCTCGTGGGATGCTGTTGTTTGTAAAAAAAAAACGTGAAGTATTCTAATGGGTGTGCCATGCTAGCGGACGGCGGCGCAACGCGCGTGACTTTCGCGCTGGCCTGTCGGGCGGGATCCCCGCGGGGTGCGGGTGTGAAATTGCTATTTTCGTTGAGAGCACAGCGGCTTTTAAACGTCAGGAAGCTATTGTGGATTGTAAACGTCGTAAGTGTTACTGTGTGAATTTTTTCGATTTTTATTGTCGATTTAAACGTACTTATTTTCAAGTAGCTTTTGACCACGACTATGCCCGCGTGGACATAGAACATATTGCTACATTTTTTATAGCGACCAATGACCCAGTGTTCACGACGACCCCGATCAGGTCCCGCTCGCTATTTCGATCCCGATTCCACCTTTGATTGCACTTCGATTAAATTATTCCATTTATGAGGATTTATCAATTTTCACGAAGGAACTCTAAATATTTTAGATGTAAAAAGTATCCTCTGTGTAGCCCAATAGGCTCCTCTACCATGTGAAAATCTATCCAGATCGGATGAGCCGTTCCGAAGATTACTTTGGATGATGAAGAAATGGATTTTAAAACGGTCGTTTAGTTGATAGCTATAATAACGCTATATAAGGACTTTACAAAAAACGAAGTTTTTTTGAAACCATAAAAGAACACTTTAATTTTGTTTATATAGATAGATAGTTTTGCTTGCGGCTCTGTCGATATGGAAAAAAACTCTTGATTCAATTTTCATCTTTATTGAATCTCAATTCTATACATGATACTGATCTTATTATCGATTTCGATCTCATTCCGGCTTTAATGTCTGCCTTATTGGTCACGTTCTCTCTCTTTCTTTTTGGACTTCAAAAAAGGAGAATATTCTCGAATTAACTCCATTTTTTGTATGTATAATATACATCCGATGTATTTGCTCTCTATACATTAATTTAAATGATTTTGTTTTTGGTGCCAGAATAAATGTTTATTCATGGTGTTACCGTATATAAGAATAAAAAAATATTTTTATTACTGGTCCTAAGTCCTGAGAGTTAAGCTTTTGGAGCTCTTATTGGAAACATAAATTTTTTCAGGATAAATTGTACTCAAGATGCTATCCTACTTCATAAGACACATCTACATTGAATTTCGAGTAATTCGAACTAGTAGTTCTCGTGTGACACGCGTACAGACAAAAAAATATAGAATTTCCAAAATTACTTATTTATCGCCTATGTTGATAGTGGTGGTCATTCCGTTAAGAATTTCCAGAAAATGCGCAATGTGCAAATTTGTTCCTGCTACATTTTATTACATAAATAGATAAAAATACTTAAATAGAGAAAATTGCTATGTTCGTTACGTAAGCGATCTTTCGAATGTAAACGGTTCAAAGGAATATTTCTTGCAGTTATCAGAAATTTTATCATACAATTCAAAAGACTTTGAATTATAAGATAACTTTATTTGTGAAGATAAGTGCAATGTGTGTGATACCACGTTCGGAGCTGTGAGCGCGTCGCTTTAAAACGACCCCTTAACAAGTTAAATTTCTTACAAAAAATAAACTGACAAATTGGATTCCTCATGTTAATTCAAATTACCCCACTTACCCATGTCTGTGAGCATATTGAACCCGTCCCGTTAAGTAGGTCCCGGACGCTGTCACCAGACACTAATTCGAATCGGGCCAACGTAGAATGCTTAAGGTACTAACACCTTAGATCTTAAGCACCAAAATCTAAGGTTATCAGACCTTAAACCTTAGTCGAACCGAAATAAGACTGTGATGGCGTGTAATTCTACAGTGACGCAATAAAAGCCTGTTTTGATGAATGTAACATATGAACATTCGCAAGCAACGAAGCAACAGTAAACATGACAATGGAAAGCAGTGACGTGCGCGGGCCAGCACTGGCAGCGATCCGCTTCACCGTCGGGCGCCGTCGGCGACGACAGCGACACGCCCTTTCCCGTTACGCACAGGAAGTGACGCTTCCGTTTTCGACGAAACGAGCCGTCCGTCGCCGGCGGCCGCGGACTCTCAGACGGCAAAACATAATTACCGGCTGTCACCGGCGCCCGATTTCTCAACGGCCGTTAATGCTTTATCGTTTTATATCTTGACGGCCGGTAGTTCACTTTCGCGAGTCCGGCGCGAAAGCCGAGAGTTTTCGCGGATCGCGTCGTGCATCTTTATCGGTCGCTTTCCTCGTGCAATCCGTGCACCCGGAGAAATGAGGCATACATCAAGTTTGCTTTATAAACACTTCACTTTTAGCGAGGGCGAACAAGTTAAATTGGTCTATGGTAGTCTATTTGTACGAAACAGTCGAGTTTAAACTTTAGCTTACTATATATATATATTGTTTTATGGTATAACTTTTTGTTTTATTTACCACAAACAAACTTGGATCAATTTTTTTTAAAGTGTATTAGGCAGTGAAATAATTTGTAATATTGCACTTGACGTGTTTTAAAGTATTCGCGAATCGTATTATGAAATTGAGATCGTATCCAGATCAAAATAATAAGGGATGAAGAACACCCTGAGTTGCTCTGACAAAAGGTACGTTTACTCCTTTTTGTAGGCTTTGATAGATTTGCGTATTAGCATATTGTAATATTAACATGTTAACATTCAATATAATCCAAATTATAGGATTAATTAATTAATGACTTGTCTTTAATACACCACCGCATTCATAATGGCAGACGTAGATCATACATATTTTATGAAGAAACTAGCGGCCCGTCCCGGCTTCGCACGGGCATTAAACATAACATTTAGATTTGTTAATTTTAACACATCCATAATAATAATAATAATATGACACATATTCACCCCTTTTTGCGTCGAGCTCCTAAAAAAGAGTAAATAAAAAAAAAATAAGAATAATTAAATTCAGATATTATTTAATGATTTTTTTGTATTTATGTGTTTTTTTTTGTATATTTTTTTCTTTTTTTTGATATATTTTTTTAATTTTTTGTTTTTTTTTTTTTCAATTATTGAGGTCATAACCCTAAAAGAAAATACATTTATTTTGTTAGAGCTTCTCTGTAAACAATATTTGATGTTGTTTTATTTTGTGGCAGCAAAATAAATTGATTTTCAGGGCTCCGACTCGCGATAGACCAACATACAGTTGACCATGAGTAAAACATTTCTTTCGCAGATCGATCCCTACTAATTCGAAGGTTTGGCCTTGGGACTTGTTAATTGTTAATGCGAAAGATGTTTTTACCGGAAATTGAAGCCGTTTAAATGGGATTGGCAGATCAGTTGGGATCATCGGTATCCTCGGTATATGAGCTAGTTGACCACTTGCTGGGCCAGTGATAATAGTTGCTACTATTAAATTGTCCTTTAACTCCTTAATAAGCAGCCTCGTCCCATTACACATGCTCGGAGGGTTTAAATTTCTTAAAAGCATGATTGGGATTCCGATTTTTAACGTCAATTCATGGGGTGGCAGTCCAGAAGGGTTCAACGAATTTAAAAGTTCCTGTGGATAATGGACTGCATCTTCAATATTCGTTACAGTGTCGATCGATTTGTATGTTTTGTTTGGCCGGGGACTTTTGAACAATCAGATTGTTTATTTCATTGACAGTATCATTCTTAGGTGATACTATAGCCCGAGAACACAGCCAATGGAAGTCTCTTTCGTGCAAATTCTCGATATCAGGGTATACAGAATCTATTAAATTTTCCAAATTATGGAGTATTTGGCCTAGAGACTCATCCAGAAGAATGTCACAATGACCGCTTAAATTTGGAGTTGGAAAAATTCCTTCCCAAGTTTTAGCAGTTGCTGTGGGAAATCGCTATCAGTGATTCCATGAAGATGAGCTCTCATATTTGTCCTTAATTTTAATGTTTCAATCGTAGTCCATAAGGGAGACGATTTCAAGCATGCCTTGATGATATCTGCTCGCGTGCCTCTGTTAATAACGGGGAGAGTCTGTCGAAAATCTCCAGCAAATACAAAAGTAATCCCGCCCATGACTGCAGAGGAGTTCCTTAGATCCTGTAAGGTTCTGTTCACGGCCTCTATATGTGCTCTATGGCTCATCGTGCATTCGTCCCACATAATCAATGAGGCGTCTTGTAGTAATTTACCAATAGGTCCATTTTGCGGATGGAACATGTAGATTGTTGTTCAAGATTGACGGATAGTGGAAGTTTAAAAGTAGAATGAGCAGTTTTGCCATCCTTCAAGAGAGTTGCAGCAATTCCTGAGGAAGCAACTGCTATTGCTATCTTCCTGATTGTCTTATCTTAGCAAGTATCAAATTTGCAAGAAACGTCTTTCCCGTTCCACCAGGTGCATCCAAAAGAAAACTTTTCTTTTGTCATGAATGACGCTATCGACTATAGTTTCAAAAGCATGTCTTTGATCTGGGACTAACTTTGGCAGGTTTTCATTGACAAAAGCGGTCAAATTATTTGTATCATAGCGATGAGTCATAGTCTCTGCTGCATTGCTTTCTGTACGAACTGATGATGGTAATCCGAAATCACTTAGGCTTTTGTCATTTAATTGCAACAGTTTATTTTCTATTTGTATCAAACCTTCGTTATAAATGTCCTCATTGTATGGTAAGGTGATGTCTTGATTTTGCTGTCTGATTCTGTGTCTAATATCTTCACATAAATCGTCTTTGAAAATGTTCCATAATTTTAATGGTTCCGATGGCTGACAAAATAAAAGTATGACCACAAACAATTCTCTCAATTGTAATGGACATTGAGAAAGCGAAGCTTCTCTGAGAGTATTTTCCCAATGGTCATCGTTTTCTAGCAAACCTCTAGCACGGCAAGCAGCTTGATACGTTTCTTTCAGAACTCCGTCAACGGTTTTCAAGTACTGGAATGAAGTTGGACCGCGTACGTGGTGCAGCAACATCCTAAGATAGAAACACTCGGATTGAGAAGGATGGACACCGTAGACTCTACCTAAAGCGGAATCTTTTTTTATGCCTGGATAGCCAACTACATTCTCACCACGCTTCCTTCTGGTGAACTTATTATTGGCCCATGTGTAGTATTGCGGGACTTCGTGGTAAAGAAGTGTTTTTGCGAATTCATCTTCATTACAGAGCTCAAAAAGCCAGCAATGTTGTTTTACGTGGATTTTGGGCCACTTGTACAGCCGTTTCTGTGGTAAAATACACCCTTTGGCCATTTTCTAAGTGGACAGCTAACTGCAAACTGTAGGATGCCGCTCATGGATCGGGAATTCGAATATTCGCCAAGCAGCTTCGGAAGTACTTATGTAACGGCCATTTACGTAGTTTTCCACTTCATCATTTGGGTTTCTGACGCCAAATGTAGCTTGGTCCGATCCTTTATTTATGTATTTACAAATGTATTTGATGGCTTGAACTGAGTGGCAGTACTCTACATTTATGTGAGCATTAAACGTCCTGCACAAAAGTGGAGAATATGGGACAATCCAACTATTATCTATAGTGAAATTTCTGCCTCTGATATTTAGCGAAGCGCTCAGTCCTCCATTTGCGGCATCACGACGACGATAAACTGGATATCCGTCCTCTCCAGTCTGAGTTTCGTTGACTAAACGTCGTGGGTATTTTTTGTGCAAATACCGTTTTCATACATGGTGCTGATAAGTTATGTTCTCCGCATGGTCCGTGCACCATATTTTTGTTACGATATCGTACAATATCGGATCGTTTTGTTGGTTGGGCAGTTCCGCAACTATGACGCTATCAATTTCGTCTGGTTGGATTTTTGTTTCTAGCCAAAACAGCAAATGACAGTGTGGTAAACCTCGCTTCTGCCATTCTACACTTGCCATGTAACATTTCACTTTGCCGAATATTTCATCTTTAACGAATAAATTTAAGAATTTCTTCATTTTCAAATGAAACACCCTTGAAATGATGTCATGACGATCGAAAGATCGCTGATCAGGTAGTAGTTCCGCTTTAATTTCAGGCCATTCGGGGTTGCACGTAAATGTGACAAATAAGTCTGGTCTCCCGTAATTTCGGACATAAGTCATCGCGTCTTGGGTTTTCATGCAGGTAACGCGGAGAACCTGTAAATGAAGATGGCAAGATTACGCGTTGACCGATATTTGATGGGTCAACATTTCCGTCTTGATTTAAAGCATCTCTGAGATGAATGTATTCTTCAGCCCTTAGTCTCTGTTGGTTACGACATATGTAATTCAATCGTTCCGATATCATTTTTGCCATCATATCGACAATATATTGACTAAATAAGTCCCTGTAATAATGTAATGCATTAAAACAGTTAGCTCTAACCATCAACCTAAATGCATAAAATTGCATGCACGTCACAGTTTTGTTACGCGCTGTACCTTCCTGCGGAATGGTTAAATAATAACCGTCTTCTCCTTTCACGAACATTAAGGGATACTGTAGTGGATCATACGATCGGTGTAACTCAGAGACCCTTTTAAGTTGGCCGTCTCTTCCGTGGAGCACTATATCTCTGGGGCCTTTTTCTTCGTCAACCAAGAGAACGGCTACCTCGTTTACAGCTGGAGCATTGTATCTACCCGGTGTGCTGTCTGTGGTGGGCGGTCGGAATGAATAATTAATTTTAAATTATCCGAAGAATTGCGTTCTATGTTTTGTTTAAAGCTTCGTATATATACATTGTGGCTATTCAGTGCGGTCTGTAGTTCGTTAATTAAATCTATTTTCAGCGTTGGAGCTATGTTTGACCTCAATGATAGCTGATCTGCGTCTGAAATGAAATATACCTGCAAGTATTGTGGATTTTGGCCTGGTGGTGGTAAAAGGCTACCAATAAGATGATATACCTGACCCTCTATTTTAAAAGTTGGCATAAAATTACCCTCTCTTATTTCTTTGGCGCCAAACGAAGTCATTTGAAATAGGCTATTGTACTTACGGATGTTGGTTATGAAATGTCTAGATAGCGAATGATTATTTGTCAAAAGATTTTTTATTGGCTGTGGTGGTTCCTGAATACTGGGGAGACTAACTTTTCCAGAAGCACAGCACATGCCATTAGTTTCATCGACCCATTTTTTGGCTGAACACTTAGGGCAGATCTTATTCATGTCGCCGATTTGGACGGAAGACTGTTGAGCATAATCAATCTGTGGATCGTATCTAAAAGCCGATCTGTTACTGTGGGCTAAAACTTGATTGCGACTTCTCGCTCTTGACGTCTGTTGTCGTTCTCTGATCTTGAAGGCGTTGGAAACGCTCAGAGCTTGATTCCCTAGTGCGAGATTGAATATTTCTGATATTTTGCTCTTCAAGCCGCTGCAAACGCTGAGTACTTGACTCTCGCGCATGCACATGAGAGGTTCTTAGATTTTGTTCAGTAAGGCGCTGCGAACGCTCAAGACTGGACTCTCGCGCGTACCTGAGAGGTTCTCAAATTTTGTTGAGCTAGACGCTGTGAACGCTCAAGACTCGACTCGCGCGCGTGCTTGAGAGGTTCTCAAATTTTGATCAGCTAGTCGCTCTGAACGCTCAAGACTGGACTCTCGCGCACGGACTCGAGAAGTCCTCACATTTTGTTCAGCGAGCCGTTGAGAACGCTGCAAACTGGATTCTCGCGCGCGTATTTGAGCAGTTCTCATATTTTGTTCAGCGAGCCGTTGCGAACGCTCGGTACTCGACTCTCTAGCACGCGATTGTGCCACATATTGTCTATGAATTGAAAGACGATTTTCAGTTTCTGATGAAGATTCTTCATTTCGACGTATTTTGATGCCCTGGCCTGGGAACTATTTCTAGAAAGTTGAGATCTTGATCTTTAGGCATTTCAAAATGACAAAAGAAAAATGCCTTTGAACTAAATTAGCATAACTGTAAGCTATATATGCTACTATATTACAACGTAAACAACTACCTACTATTTATTAAAATTAAATTGAAAATCATGAAAATATTCAAGTAATTTATTAGGTTAACTAAGTGAACAATATTTTATATAAATGGGTTTAGTTCTGAAAAGAACTTTTAAATCGGTTTAGTTACTTACTAAACGAATTATTATCAAGCGTAAATTTTAAATTCCGCACACGTCCATCACGTAGGAGCCGACCGCGCGAGTGAGCCGCGCGGCAAGTTTATTTCGTGATCTTAACCCTCCCGTACCCTGCCCGAGTGACGCCTACAACGCATAGCTAGCCGAATACAGTTTATTTTTATTTTTTTAATCTTTGAATGGATTGTCAGAATCGAATAATTCAAAAAGTAATATAAAGATATTGAAGCAGTCTTAAATAATACATCATTTATTTTGATAAGGGTTAATACCAAGGTACAAATAAAGAGCTTTTTGTAGCGGTGGTATTTTAATTTCTTTTTTTCAATAAAAAAACGCTTATTGTGACATGACTGTAATAGTTAGAGACATGCTGCCGCTGATTTTTTGTAGATAATGGTGTGTTCTAAAAAAATGTAGTATATCATTTTGTTCTATCATCAATAGTTTTCGCAGCGCACGCGATGTAAGGTAGTTTTTTGATATTTTTTTCACACATTGGATTACGTTATCGTAATTTTAGTAAGGATGCCTATTTTTTTTGAAAATGAAATATAGCCTATGTCACTCAGGAATGATGTAGCTTTCCAACAGTGAAAGAATTTTTCAAATCTGCCAAGTAGTTTCGGAGCCTATTCAATTCATACAAACAAACAAACAAACAAAAAATCAAACCTTTCCTCTTTATAATATTTGTATAGATATCGTATGTTAATCGATATTCCATACTAAACGTATTAAAAATGCAAAAGTAATTTGTTTTATTTGTCTGTTTATTTGATACTTCCTCGCGACTAAATGGCTGAACAGATCTTAATGAAATTAAAAAAGAAATAGCTTATATCCAAGGAAAAGAAAAAGACTACCCAAAGGGGGTGCAATAGGAGGTGAAAAGTGGTATGGGCGACTCACAATCTGTTAATAATCTAAGAGAGCATTCCAAAGTACATACCTAAGTATGTATGTGCAATCGAAAAATCAATGTGACTTCAAGATAAAATAAGTAAGACCATGGAAATGATTCAAACTGTTTGGAATGCATCCATTAGTGAAACTGAAAAACAAACCTTTGTCATTCAGAATTTCAATTAAAATAGATGATAAAATTTTAAGAGTTACAGTTTTTGCCTTTAGTTTTCAAAAATTATGGTATTTCAGTTTGAAGTTCATAGTCCATAGTCGTTGCCCGCTCTTGTTGAAATTTTATTGAAGCATAATGTCGATATTTACACCATTGCGTTTGAATTTACTTATTCCAACTATAATGACGTCTTTAAAATTTTGAAATCTCTGAAAATTAAAAAGAATGCCGATCTTGTTGGCCTTTCTGTAAAATAATTGACTCGATTATGGACTGCGTTCCTCCACGTTTAATTGTGATTTTTAATGTTTGCGTCGATGATGGTGTGTTTTTGGATCTAATGACGTAAAGTAAAAATATTTTATTATTTAAATCCGATAGTATATTTAATTCTAAGAAATTTAGACCGATTTCAATACCACTACTATATTTTATTTACTCAGTAAAATCTTAAAAAATTTTAAATCGACTATTGCGGTATTTTCATAACAAAAGCTTGATGAGTGTTAAATAGTTTAGACTCACAAACGATCGCTCACTGAAGAGTTTTGACCTTATTTAGTAGGTCTTCGAACTTTGACATGATGTGTTTTGAGTTTATACTTAACTCTTCCTAATGATATTCTAGACATTATAAAAATCAAAGCAAAAAAAATCCAAGGGCTTCGAATTATCTGTATTAAATGTCAATAAGTATTTGAAATTCTGTACCAACGAATAAATAAAACAAATGTATATAGATAAATTTACGTCTTAACAATTTCACATATATCATTTAGTGAAAGAAATAGTATATTGATCTATTTTTCATTCGCTCAACTCGCGCGCATTAACCTAAATACATCTAATTAATGACGATCTTCTGTAGGGCATTGAACCAGTAGGCTATGTAGTACTATGAAATGTTAAGCCCTTAGCAAATGATTTACAAATACATGCTGTTGTAACTCCCATTTCGAGATGTAAATTTTAATGTCAATTGTAGGTAACGAGGACGTTAAAGTTTAAGTAAACGAATAAAAATGATATGTGGTAACTTTGCGTAATGGAGCGTACGATGCCGGCTTCGTGCAACAAATTAACCTAAGAAATTGTAATTTTACGATATTGTTAATATACGGAAAAAATTGAATCGATATTAGTTTTGGAAATGAATCTCATTTCGTATTTTATTTTTTCGATTAATAAATATTTATTGAACGATTCGTATGTTTTTCCAGCAGTAAACTTTTACCATATCCATCACCTTGGCCACAGTACCTGCTCTTGCGTTGATCTATATTTTTTTCCAACGTTCTATATTTTATTTAAACGTTTTCCTCTTTTCTGTTGCATACTGACATCTTTGTTTGTATTATGACATGAAAAAATGATTATATACTACGGGATAATTCGTCAAATACAATTTTCGTATTTACAAACTAGGACAATCAAATGCACCTCTGTCACTACGAAGGACAATAAGTTCAATCAACGCATTGAGATAGAATGCAAGTTGCTCTATTGAGCAGCAGCAGTCATAAAAAACGCATTCTAAGAGACCTCAGCCTCAAACGCCGGCACCTCGCAATGAAATGTGATCTCACCTTGACCTCGCGCCGGCGTGCACTAGGTCTTGTAGCTGTGAAACAATTAATAGTGCGTATTGATTTGCCTTTAATGCGAATTCAAACAAACATATTTACAGAGTAAAATTTTTAGAGCAGTAAACTTGAAATAACTGCAGTCGATTTGTGTATCGTTGTTAAATATCGACGTGTTCGTTTACGCAAACGACTGATGTACCACACGACGAAATTTCATTTAAATCTAAAACGAAATTCAGACTGACTAAATAACCACAACAAAAAAAAAAAATATGAAAAATTTCAAAATATTTGCTTATTTATTGTCTTATTCTACATCTTTTCTGTTATAAAACTTTACATCTCTTTTACATTATTTTCATAAAATTCATTAGTTTTACAAAACTCTATATTTCTACATTCTTTTCATGCGAGAAGCATTAATCCGATTTATTTGTTTTTCTTTATTAATGCACATGCGGTCTATCTGGAGAGGGTGCAGGATATACCTTATTACATAAAGTAACGTACGAAACAAGCAGTGACGATGATGGTGAATTAAGACGGAAAAATGACATTTTTGGGAAGTTTACGTTGAATAAGCCATAAAAGATATGTCATACTAATGTACTGTATAATCGTATAAAGCACCTACAAAGAAACCCCTGACGGTATTTTGTGGATTTGTCTACCTTCTAATAATCTTGGCGGGGGGTCAATCGGGGGTAGCGAGTTATAAAAAAAAAAAAAATTAATTCTGTGGTCCACACGAGCCGAGCCTTGCGCACAGCAGGTCAAAATATAATATGCAACCTTAACGTAATCGTTCCTAATCATTAGCATATTTGCTTTCTTCGGTTTTTCTCTAAACACATCTCTATTTCACACGACGTGTTTTCTAAGCGCAATGCCAATAATAACATGAGCACAACGCACTGTTACGTCATTACGTAAGCGGGCCGCTCGCGGTGCGGCCCGCTGTTCCGTTTTGAGTTTGTGCGATATTTATGACGCGTATGTAAATCACCGCTTTCGACACAAAACGAGAAACTTGTTTAAAATATTCGTCTACGGCCGAGGTGAAATTGTATTTGACCATCGTTTGTAAGTGAAGTGAATATTAAACGAATTAGATTTATGAAAGAATTTAGCTGTACTCGTATTAAAACAATGTTATCGCATTATAAACATTTAAATAATGATTTAGTAACGTGACGTTTTCTGATGTCTATATTATGTATATAAAAAACTTTTGGTAAAATTTAATAGGGTCTACAGTCTTAAAATGCTATATTTTCCTCCTTATATTATTCATCAACATTCTAGTGAAAGTAGAAAACATCAGAAGATAATAAAAAAAACTAATATATTTAAAAACGGGAATAAAATATAAAAGTCACGAACACAAAGCATGATGTTACATCTCAATGCATGCTCGACACGGCGCTTGCGCGCCGGGCGGAGGCTTTTCATGAAATATTTATACACACACACACTGTCGAGTTATTTTTGTTAAGTAGGTAACTTTTTTACTATCGGATAACATATGCACGAAAATTTCGGAAGGAACAAGGTCAATACCGGTCCTGAACAGGAGTCGCGAGCAAGACCGAAATGGGATTACGAACGGGACCGAGGTCGTCTCGTAATAAAATAATTTGACGGCAGTACGTGTGTTTTATGGCGTAAAAGTAAAACCGTTCCTCTGGCATGGTTTGTTGGAGTCGGGATTTGATCAGACTTGGCAACGTAAACGGCCGATAAAAAAAAGAAGTTCATTCTGTGTCCACGCCGGTGGAGCCGCGGACGAAAGCTAATAACAAGATGTAACAGAATGCGCGTGTACAAAACACACGACGAAAGTCACGAGTTTCAATCGAAACAGAAACTTGTTTAAATAATTTAAATATACCTAGAATGGTGAATTGTACGTAAATTAGTAATAGAAAATTCCAAGTTTACTATGTACAAAACTGAGCTGATATGAACGCATCGAATTGAGATCTCCTTATAAAAAAAAAACTAAATACAACGGCTACTTTGCGTGCTTGTTTATACCGTGCAAAAATAAGTGCTTGCAACTATTCTGCCCGAAAGACATCCTGTAATGTGAAAAAATATGAGTAGATGTTCTCCCTGGAGGGCACAATATAAAAGAGAAAAACATGCAACACATCTGCTACAAAAAAATGAACACAAATAATTTATATAATTCAATGTTGAAAAGATTAAACTGTTGTCCGTTTGTCGCAGCTTCTAATCGACACTATTCATATATTCCGAAAGACCGGTAGATTTTGACAAGTTGAGTTTTGTAAGCTTGTGCCGCATAAAAGATTTAATTTAATTCCATTTCTCAACGATAGGTACTGGCGATGATTAGCGCCATAGTCTCGGCTGGTACACATATTCTTCTGATTAAAATATCTCTCAAATGGATACGTACAGTACAACTCACGGAATTTTACCGCCATGAAGTTCGTCACGAAGTGTCGTACGGCGTAAAATAGGAACGCGGCGGAGAAGGAAGGGCCGGGGAGCGTAATACCTGCGCAGCATATCATTCGTAGCCAATCCAGAAAGGCAAAGTTTCGTGCGTTGTACTGGACATAAAATAACATAGACACAGCATACCAATGAAAGAATATTTGCTTGGTACATATTAGTTCATAAATTATCTTTGGGTCCGAATGTGCTGTACAGACAATAGTGATTAAAGTAAAAGGCCCCTGTCCGTTCTCGGCGCGGCGCGCGCGCCGTCTTCCATTGTGCCCGGCCCGCCAACCGTGAGCCGAGGGAGCTGCGTGACGATACGACACTTGTCGCCGTCCGCCCGCGGACTCGGTGTGAGTTTCCTTGTCTGCGCTATATTTTTATCTTTTATAGTCTGAGATCCGGAGTAAGATCGATCCGTACCTGTTCGCCAGTCGAATAAAAATTATATTTTATCGAATGAAATAATTTCTTAACCTAACCGGAATAGGTTGAAAGAAAAAAAAATTCATTACTACAATTAATTAAAATTATAAAAATTGGTATTTTTCAAATTTTACCAGCGTGTGGCTGTTAAATAAACTGAATTCGAGTGGAAAGTATATAATGTACACAGCATGCAACACCAAAGTTGAGTGAATACCTTTTTCCAATCCCTATTACCTTACAACCGCGTACAAACAGGTAACTTGATATTCGGAATTGTACTTTGCTGCCAACCAATTGAATTATATATCAAAATAAAGCTAATTTTATTGTGAATACGTTAGAATAGGGTTGGTTGAGAAAAGTACGTCATAGATAACGGTTGTAAGGCTTTTAAATTTTAAAGTCGGAGCAAGAAAATATATAAGACAGAGAGGGAAGGCGCGCACTGTTGCGTGTGATAGAGGAGGACACAGTACAACGGCTGTGCGCCTCGATGCCGTAAAATGTGAGAGAGTGCGTATGCTTTCCACTCATAGTGTATAAAAGGAACAGTGTAGTACATGATTGCGCAGTGTTTTGAAGTGAGAAAAATGATTTTCTTATTGATTTTAATGCAAAATATTTTGAAAAACTTAACACATGTTTAATAATAAAATAAGAAATTTTTGAAATGAAAAATTTTTTTAGGCGCGTTGGGCAATTTTAAGATGGGGAAAAAACCATTGAATTCGCAACACTGTTACCGTTACGTAACCGACACCTCTGCATATAAGTATCTACATATATTGGCCCCGTTTACACAGCGTTTACACAACAAATACATTGATAATCTAACTAAAAATAATATAAACATATATTGCGTATATACGTACAACATAGATATACTACAGTCTTGTTGGAGGAACTTTTCGTATTGTATTTGTAAATTTACATTTTAAGCAATAGATTGCATTTTTTTTATGTGAAATAATATGCATTATTTTTCATGCACAAAGCGCATTAAATGAAAATTGTAATATAATTTTTGTAGTTGAAGTTTATAACAATCAATAAAAAACACTTAATTTAAAAGTATTTCCTGCAAAATCAATTATTTTCTGACGATTCATAACATACACACGTAATTGTTTAACTTTTCACTTCTGTCGCCATTCCCGGAGGGTCACTGTTTTTTTTTTATTGTACATTATATACATTGACAAATTTATAAAAAAATAATATTATTCACGATCAGAATCTCTGGAAGTTGTATCGGTTTCTAAGTCGGAGGTACCTTCTTTATCTTTTTTTTCGGTAATTTCTAAAATATCGTCTATTTTTAATGGTGCCTGGTCTTTGGTTTGATGGAGATCAAATGTGTTTGGTTTCAAATTACCATCGAGAAACCAACCACACAACCACAACAACCGCGTTCCCTCTCTGTCTTATATATTTTTTTACTCCGACTTTAAAATTTGAAAGCCTTACAACCGTTATCTATGACGCACTTTTCTCAACCAACCCTATTCTAACGTATTCACAATAAAATTAGCTTTATTTTGATATATAATTCAATTGGTTGGCAGCAAAGTACAATTCCTAATATCAACTTACCTGTTTGTACGCGGTTGTAAGGTAATAGGGATTGGAAAAAGGTACTCACTCAACCTTAGTGTTGTTTGCTGTGTATATCATATACTTTGCACTAGAGTTCAGTTTATTTAGCAGACACGTCGGTAAAATATGAAAAAATATTATTTTTTTGTAATTTTATTTTTTTCTTTCAATCTATTCCGGTTAGGTTTAGAAACTTATTTCATTTAATAAAATGTCATTTTTATCCGACCTACAAATGAGTAAGGATTGATCTTACTTCGGAACCTCTACTATTACTTAGCTGTTCTTTGGTCCCAAAGATGTATCATCCATTTATCCATTCGTCCATCCAGAATGATCATCCCAACATCTTGGATGGATGAGTGGATGGTTGTTTATTACTTTTTCACGAAAAAAGTACTCAACGAATTTTGATAAAGCTCTACCGTATCTAGTTTATATATGAGAATGACATATAAATTATGATTTTTAAAAATATTAGCTTTTGCTCGCGATTTCACTCGTATGAGCGTAAAACCAAGTTTATAAATAATATAGGTTGGTTATAGGTAAGGTAACATCTACGTTCAAGGATAGTTAACTTTAATTTTCGGTCCAGGTTAGATTAGGATCGGAATCTAGAATGTGAACGAGATCGTTTCATTATAAATGTAAAAGTGCATATGTTTTCATTGTTTAGAGTGCGGGTTTCTCTGAAATAATTACATTAGAATTGAAACGAATACAGAGTCGAAATCTAGATCAAGGCCAGAATCGGAAACTAAATCGAAAATTAAATTGGATGGAATCGGAATTAAGAGAGGGGGTTGTGGATGGCATCGTGAGAAAGATGGATCGATAATGAAAGATGAGAGAACTTATAATATGTCTACGAGCACGGAGCCGCGGGTAAAAGCCGTTTAGTTACGTCGTATAATGTTCCTTCTAGTCGTACGGCTGTTTTGGAATGTACCTGTCAATAGTTCAACTTCACTGGTCATAAGTCCTGAATCTTTTATCTTTGTTCTTCTCTCTCAGCTGTTTTACGTTTTTGGTGTTGTTAGACAGCACTAAGTTGTAGACTGAAATAACTGTTCTTTGAACAGTCTAAGTGCGTGTAACACACGTAAAAAGTTCACTACTATCTATTCGGGACTAAATTAAGTACGAAAGTTGTACAGTAATGAACATTGATCGTAGAATTTGATGTGGGTTATAATTTATTGGAAGTTCTATGATATATAATGTTAAACAACATATTTAAAGGTGCGCTAAGTGAAAACGGCAAAATTGAAGAATTAGCATAGCTTATTAACATAACTAAGAATGCCCGTTTCAGTGGAGCCACATAATCGTAACACATGAATCGATACTGCAAGGCTTTTTTTTAGTAAATAGTAAATATGAATGTGTAGAAAGTTAATGTATTGTTTTTATGTATTTCAACTATCTTCGGTCGTCGACTTCTTACTACGATAATTTGTAAATTATTTATGAACTAAAAAAATGAATGCATCACTTATGCAAACAGCATTTTGACAGAAAGTTACTAGCGACGGTTCATACCCAGAACTATGCATATTGAACGAAACAAATATAGTTTATCTTGGTAGACTTTGCTAGAAAAGACATAACTTGAATTTCGCGGTTTCATTATCGTTCGTGCTGCACTTACGTACGTTGTGCTATCAACGTATGATTCATATCGAGTTCGCATTAATTACGTCTTTGCTCCTTTTTAAGCTATTGCATAGCTTCTATCGCAGGCCTTGAGCGTGGAGACCGAATCCAGAAATTCCGTAACGACAATAACCTAACACCCCCCACTCCGACTGGCACAGCGGTGATACTTTTTACTTTTGTCATCTATCGATGAATAGCAGAACTTTCAATGACTTTTTTGAAATATCACGCTTGTCTCTTTAGTTCAGCAACTCACCTCTAGGTGGCATTCGTTGTATCGGCGTTACTGCGCATGCGTAAACCCCCTCTTCGCCCCGCAATCTGGTGACTCATGCCTGCTTAGAGTTTCGGCGTTAGGGCACCTCCTCTTTGTATTTACTTCATGGTACAACTCTACGAAGCTCGCACGAATCGAGACGAGCAGCTCCGAAATCGGACGAATACGTAATCAGCTGTTTGTGAGAAAGTATATAGGTGTATAGGTATTTATCATCTATGTACAACAGTGAATATCTGTACTCGTATAATTTGTGTACAAAGTGTTTTAAATATGAATAAACAAAGTGCATTTATTAAATTATATATTCAATATATAATATTCAATGATAAATATTCCTGAATAATCTACATGTATTGTAAGATAATAAAAATATTTTGAACAATATTAATTTCTCATTTATTTAATAAAAGCAAAAAAATTGTTTTCTTATCGGTCACCACGCTCAAAAAGTGTAACTTGAATTAATATCAAAGAAAAAAAAATAGTGCATAAATAAAATAAATATATAATTATAATTGCATAAGTTGATAAAAAATACTATGCAATAGCTTTACCGCGGCAGTCTCCGAGTGCCACACGTTTAGTTTTTTATCTTATGAGTAGCATTCACATTCACCCAAAGTAAATATTTTATCTACTGTAGGTATCATTTTGTGTCACAATCAATTCTAAGGGCTCTAGCATCTACTTGGTAGGGTGTCTAGATATACTAGTAGAACGTTTAATTTAAATGGAATTCTATTGCGATGAGATGAGAGCAAACATTCTGTTGAAGCTTCCCTTTTTTTATTTTGTTAAGAAATTAATTTTTATAATTACTTTTTTTGGTTAAATGCGATAGTTACACGAATAGAGAGGATCGTGACATTTTTTTTCCTTAATTAATTAGAAATTCGTATAAGAGCTTGTATGGGGTCTTAAATATGTGAGCGACAATAGTTAATTAAAATATGATTCACCGCATAGTATCTGTTCTTAACCGAAACTTTATTTAAGAAAGATAAGCGGTCAAGTTCTATTTAATAGAAATTGTTTGAGATTTCTCTCATGAATGCCACTCGATCGCTTGAGCTCTTTATGTTTTATGTTGGGCACATTACTTGAAAGGTATTGACAACTTATAGGTGTATAAACGTCGACGTTAATCTATGTGTGTATGTATGTATGTATGTTCAGATTTTTGAATCATGTTCGACTTGAAAGGTTTGTAAAATAGTTTGAACAAATTTTTCGTAGTTGGAGTTATGCAATTTTGGTATAAAAGATGCAATTTATTTGAATTCAGCATAGTTGTTATAAAACATCGTTTACGTTGGTCATTGTTGAATATAATCTGTGTATTTGCCGTCGATTGAAGATACTCGAAAGGACTAAAAAGTAGTTTGGATATTTGGCAACAGAAAATTAAATAACTCAAAAACGAAGTTATTAATTTACAATTTTGCAGAATAACTGCAGCGACGCTTAGAAACCTTAGGGAACATACACGTACTACATGACCCGTTCAGGGATTTGGAGGGGCCATAAAAATACGATGCTTAGTCATAGGACCGGGGAGGGCTTAAGGGTTCGTCACGTAGTGAAAAAATCTCGTGCTTTTTCGAGCTGCTTTCAAATTACGGCGCGCAGCGTTCAATGGTTATTCAACTCACAGGTTTAACAATAACGCACATACGAGTATGCCGGAACGCCAGCTGATTTAAATGTGACGGTTTTTGTACTCAGCCAGCAGTAGTGTGTTTATACAGTATTCTGTTTGTAGTAAATCCTAAGTTTCTGTTACGATATCTTTTTACATAAGTTTTTTTCTTCTTATATTAAGTTTCTTTGCAAAAAATGATTCAAAACCATATCTATGCGTTACTATGTAAAAACTAGTGTGAGGGAGGAAGAGTCTTGGCATATAATACGGTTGATCACCGAGGGGGAGGGAATAAAAAATTGTCAAATATGGGTCACGTAGTATGGGTATGTTCCCTTAACTAGTTACAAATACAAC
Source organism: Eumeta japonica (assembly GCA_005406025.1). Classification (NCBI taxonomy): domain Eukaryota; kingdom Metazoa; phylum Arthropoda; class Insecta; order Lepidoptera; family Psychidae; genus Eumeta; species Eumeta japonica. The sequence continues at coordinate 620,440 of BGZK01000018.1, forward strand.
TTCTTTTCACACAACCATCCTTTCGTAATCCAGCCATAACATTTTCTTTTTGAAAAATCTTTTGTATAGAGATAATGTTCTGCTTATGTATATAAAGTACTAAATGTCCTTTATTTTGCGAATTCACTCTATCACATGTACCTACCTAAACTCTCACTGTTATATGCCATACTTGTAACAAGTAAGTTGAAAAGAAATTAAAAATCATATTACATTCATAATAGACGATGTACTTCCTTTAGGAGTCGCAATTGCGCAAGCGTGTTCACTAAAAGGCGTCGTTATGTGGAAGCTCTGATAAAAATCTGGCCGTTCCCATGCGCGCGCGTTCAACCCGCTAAAGGTAAGTTCAATTAACCAAAACACGTAAACTAAGCAACGAGCGCTGGTCGAGTGAAGGTCAATATTTCTCCATACAATCGTACATAATACTTATAAAAGTAAAAGGCTGAGGCATACGGATATCTTTTAATTGCTAACATAAATGCGGTCGAGCAAAATTAATCATTGCCGGCAGTCTAAATACAAGCACGTAAGTAAGTATTTATAAATAGCCACCTTACCCTATACGTACGGTAAGATCACGTATGTGTAAGTTAAATGCGCAAACGAGGCGCATTAATTATTATGTAAAGCACTTATCTGTGACACCATTTGTAGCGTCGATCGCGTAGTCTGGTCAACAAGTTCAAAAACATGTTAAAGAGTTTTAAATATCAAATAAAAATTTGAATTAAAACGTATTTTAAGTACATTTTTCAATAAATTAGTATATTGTTACTAAGCAACATTTTGGCTGGTCTCCGTTTTCGTTTAAGATAATAAAAATGTTTAAATAATTAGTCTATAGATACATTTTTCGCTTCTTGGAGCCCTTCTTATATATGTATATACTTAATAAGATTAAGTCATAAAAGTTTTTTAAAATTGTTTATTTTGTTTATTATATTTTTTCAAATTTACAAGATATTTAATTTCTAAAATTTGTTGTTGAAAAAAAATTTTTTAAGCATTTGTTGTATTATTGTTTTTGAATCTAGTACAGGCACAACAGAATATTATGCTTTCAAGTATAAAGAATACACCACAATTAATTTCAAAATTTTCAATTGATATTTCATACTAAAAAAAATTATTTTCTGTGGCGGGGTCACTTTAGAGGCGGCTTAAAATGCTGCGCGGAGCCCTATTTTCAGCGTTAAATTAAAATTATAATTAATGGAGATAGAGTTTAGAGAACTCGGAGTCTTTTTACTGAAATTTTTTTCCTATTTAAGATGCTTTTTTTTTAATTTCTTAAATGTTAATAGTTTCGGAGTTATTGACAAAAAACGAAATGCTTTTTTTTTGCGACTTAATTTGTTAATAACTATTGTAATTATTATTGTGCTAAAAATCCTTACAACAATTTTTTTAGACATCATTCCGAATCAAATGCGCTATCACTCATATTTTTAAGAGCTTTATCACTATTTAACACGTTTTTGAACTTGTTGACCAAGACCAGCGTGGCGACTCGCGTCTTGTTTTTCGCGAATGGACCTTGAAACAAAATATATTTATTTACAAAAAAAAACAGGTCATACGTAAAATATACAAGAATACGTAGGATTCCAAACATAATATAATAGTTTAAATACGGCTATCGTTAGCTAGTAATTCACAAATTTTGAAGTTAGAATGCTTTGATTCTATTGATTCATGCGTGATATAAAGTGTGTTCTTCAAATGATATCTCACGTAGTACAGAGTAAATTAGGTTTTTCAGATTCCGTTATGTTATGTCAGGTTTTTATGACTCCATACCTGAGCGTACCCTCTCACTATCTATTTATTTCCGAATGAAAGACTTTTCGTTGACTGATACCAGAACAGCAACTTGTTTGAAATCAAAAATATTATTACTGGCTTGTATGAAGTAAAATTTTATTATAGAAGAAATTATTCATAATAAATTAACAAGCAGTGAAAATCTTCAAAACTAATTTTTAACATTTTTAAAGTGAGCTTATGTTATAAAAATATAGATTAATATTTTCGTTCGACTTCATTGTGTGCTAATGGACCGCTTCGTGTATAATGAAATGGTAAACAGTGGTAATAATGTACAGCAAACGCATTGCGAAATATTAGGCAACTAAGCTCTCACGATCGACCGTCATATGGTTAATTGTTCTAATATAGGTTTTATATATAGCATTAGCTAGAAGCTTCATTTCTACTACTACTAGAATATATTACTACACAAATACTAGACTACAAGAGGCGGAAGCGGATTCTGTCGGACGCCAGTTAGATTGTACTGTAGAGAATTGCTTTGACCGTGACATATTATAAGTTTTTACTAGATCGAGACATAAAAAAAGCTAATTTAAATACGACACTACAAAAATTTTCCTTGCACATCTGCTAACGAGTGATGAATAAACAAAAGCAGGTCACATATACACATTCGGCGTAACTTTGTTGTTTATGAATATCATTTACATTTTAATTATTATTTTTTTCTCTTTAATAGAACCTTTAAAGATTCATAGCGGCGGTTACATTCAATTCTATGAATCTCAATAATTTTTACTATACATTAATCAGATAATCAATAAGATAGTACAATTATTTATTGATGTGATATTTTTATTTGGTTATTATTAAATACGATTATTTATTCAATTGATTATAAAATGTAGAATACTCATACTATTTTACTAAGAAGGTATAAGAAGATTCGTTCACCGATGAGATAAGCTCCTTCAACGAAGGCTATGAATTCTCGTTTAACAATTTCATATCTTTCTACATCTTTACGATATAAGTATAAATCTGTGCGTCCATACAATATTTTTGTCAAACTATTTGATAGACGTTTGTTTTATGACGCACATAACCCTTATTTGTCGTTTCTTTAAATATTGTCATTCAATCCGTTTTTATCTTATATTATTATCCGACGACAACGGCTTGACCAATCTTAATAAAATTTGGGATACCATAAAAACACGCGGTGCGCAAATAATAGTTCATACATGATTTTAATAAAATGTTTAATTGTCGGAGATAATTTCCGAAATGGCTAAACATATTGAAATTCATCTTCGCTGGAGGTAGATTAGACTGAAATACAATATAACTCATCTGTACAGTGACATTTCCAAACATAATTAATCAAAATAAAACTACGAGTAAAACGATAAGACACCTTATTAAAGGAATCTCATTCATCTTACTTTTAACACAACGATTAAAAGTACTGGGTGTAATGAAGACACCGTTTCGATGTTTTATTTACCAAATACTTTAATGCAAATCCTGGTTCGCTGTTAACAAATGCAATAAAATATAACTACATTTAAATAATTATTGGAACGAAGTTCTTTATCGCACGTTACACTCAGGAATTTGGCGCGTAGGAGCTACACGAAAGAAAAAGTGTAATCGCAACGAAAAATGCTGTCCGCTGTATATTGCACGCCGTAAGCGCGAGCGCAGGTATGCTTCTACTGTCGCCTGACAATCCCGTGTAATCAAGATAACTATAAAACTATTTAACTTTTAAACTCAATTTCTTTTTCAATCTCATCACTAATCGATTGGGAATGTCTGTATTGAAAATCATAGATTGATATAGTACCGATTAGCTATAATTGAATTTTTTAACTCGCAGTCATTCATGATGGCGGTAGTAATATCAAAAATAAAACAACTTGTTTCGCCCAAGGATCAGCGATACGATTTAGTTCAACTGTTTAGCTTTGAGTCGCGCGCGCAGGGTGCCCGGGGGTTCAAATCTGTCCTAGAATTTGTTTTTTTTTTTAATTATTTTTCATTACTTTCAAACGTTTTAATTAATTCCAAAGTTATTTTTAATGTAATGAGTAATACGTTTATATTAACAACAATTATTGTATAATAATTTTAATTAGTGACTACGGGAAAGTTTTGAAGAACTTCAAAAAAGGATTTTTGGTGAATCCTTACTAATATTATAAAGGCGAAAGTTTGTTTGGATGGATGTATGGATGGATGTTTGTTCCTCTTTCACGCAAAAACTACTGAATGGATTTCGATGACGCGGTACAATAATATATAGCTTACACATCAGAATAACACATAGGCTATAATTTATAAAGATATAGTGGGAATTAACCAAAATATAACGAGAAGTGTCAAGTAAGCAGGAGAAAATCTGCCATCTGCGAGGTATTCTGGCGCGCGCCGCAAAAACCGTTGGAATTACACGTATATAATGTACAATGGAAATGTTTATCTTAAATAGTCCTACAAAAAGCTCACGACAGCATATAACTATCTTTATGTGTAAGCCATTATCGCCAAAATAGTGAACCATAAATGCAATAATAATAGATAATTTATTTCTAATGCACATTTTTAGTAACAAATTGATCCTTATATCAAAATATATAATTTTATCGCATCTGGTGTTTAAAGTAGATAAACTTTGTCTTTTACACTCCATCATTTGGACAAATATTTGAATAGTTATGACGAATGACAAGCGAGTGCGCGATATTACGGTGCGGTCCGGCGGCAGTCAGACCATAAAGGTAGCAGGCATACATTTGAGCACGCAATGTTTTTCCCACGGCCAGCTCTATGTGACTTGCTCACGCGTTTCTTAATCGCAAAATCTGCATGTTTATACAGACCAAAATAAATCGTTTAACATAGTTTATAGGAGTATATTGCAGTAGCCACCTATAACTTTTGCACTACCATCAATCATATACTTCCGTACCTATCCATCCTTACAAACTATAGCATTTATAATACCTATAATACATATTAGCGAGTTCATCTTATAAAATACTTAGTTCCAATTTAAATACATTACACAATATAACTGTTCGAACACTTATAACTGGAGAATAGCTGGACCGATTTTCATTTTAATTAATAGTGATGAAATGTACAAAAATCAGTAGGTATGAATTATGTTTAACTTCCAACAATTTTAAGTTGTCGCTTTATATTGCTTTAAAAACATCAGCCATGTAAACGAAATAGCTACGAATATATAGGGCTGTGGTTATATCACAATATGTATAAATTGGCCCTATAAAAAATTTCCATATGAACAAGATGAAAGAATACATTTTATGCCTACGCGGGCGGAGCCGCGGGCAAAAGCTAGTAGCTCATATATTATCATTAACCTCTAATTTAAATAACGTACGTATGTCATGGGTGCTCAAGGCATGCACATTTGGTTTTACCGAATTTCTTAATAATGTGTACAAAGACCTAACCTACATTTTTTGTTTTAAGTATAGCATAATTTTTTTCTCCCAAAAATCAGTTATACGATTTAGCTCAACTGTTCAGAATACGTTACATTCAAGGCGCTGGGTGCACGGATTCACATCTGTCCTAACATTTGTTTTATTTTTTATTTATTTAATTACTTTCAAACATTCTAGTTAATTTCACTTTTATTTTTAATAGAATCATTAATACTTTTATACTAACAACAATTATGGTACAATAATTTTAATACCTTACTTCGAAAAAATCGGTATATTTTTGAAGAATTCCAATAAAAATGGTGAAACATTTTATTTGCAAACACAAATAAAGAAATATTTATTCAAAAAGAACAACATACCATTAACTATCTCTAAATTTTTGTGATGAATATATTTCTAGGAATTTAAATATTATTACATTCCTCAACATTTATTTTTTTAACAAGAAATAATGTTCGAATATTTTATTTTTTTTATGCAGATTATACCACTTTTTGTTTATGATGAAAATAATAAGACACAATGAACTGTGTTTTAATAAATTATGAGAAACGCCATCTACTATTTAAATAATCAACTATAGAAAAAAAAATTGGTAAAACCAAACGTGCATGCCTTAAGCGCTCGTGCATATGTATGTTATTTAAATTAGAGCTTTATGATAACATATGAGCTTTTCACCAAAATCTTCTTTTTTATTTTTGATTTTCAAATAGTTTTGTAGTAAAGTTGAATCGAAAAAAGGATAGGTAATATTTTCATATTTATTAGACATCATAATGCAAAATTATATGTGTAGTTTCAGTGCATGATTTTTTTTCACTTTTAACGACAACGTTTTATTTTACTACCCGTCGTCTGTTGGCAATTACAAAAATAAATTACTTCACACTCAATTTATTTTTGTAATTGCCAACAGATGGCGGTAATAATACAAAACATTCACCTCAACCTCTACTTAAGATATTTAAGCGAAATGGCGGATCAAAACATGAATAATGTTAAATTATTTATTTAATTACTTTCAAACATTTTATTGAATTTCATTGTTATTATTCAATTCATAAAATACATATTTACATTAGCGAAGGGAACATCGTTCCTATAGGTTGTCTCTAAGACACCTCATTATTTTTTTAAATATAATTACGTTTTACAGCAATTGTTATAGTTCAAATAACGAAATAGAGATATGTTAACGGCATCTTGAACGTTTATTCAAGTTTAATCATGACATTGCTTATATTTGGAATGCCTAGATAGATTTGACATTGTATTAGTCCTCAGATGGTCTCATTTGACATCAATACCACAATAAATATTAAAATAATCGTAAGTCATTTAATGAAATCATAACAGTTAATATATAAGAGAAAATAGATTTTTCCAGAGGGTCCGAACTCATAAATGAGAGGTACGAAGTATCATGCGTATAATCCAGAAAATATTCTATCTGTGTGCTAAATTTTCCCTAAATCCCTTCAATCATTCATGCCTAATTGACTTATAAACAACAAAACATCATCGCAAAACATAATATTTATAATATTATACTAATTACGGTAAAGCAATATTCAGTTTAATAACCCTATCAACCGTTTTAATTTAGTATGACTCTCGTATTATTAAAACCTAATCTTAGTGATTGAGTTCAAATCGGATTATTGACACTCTTTCTTACTTTCGTTTCTGCTCTAACTCACCCTCTCACACCATATCTTCATCTTCGCCTTCTCTTCCTCCCTCAATCCTCACCGCCCATCCGTAACACCCCTGGAACTACTTCTTTTAACAAAACAAATAAATATACATGACCAGTAAAATAAAATAAAATTAATAATTGTCCAGTTAAAAGAAGTTTACAGGTTAATACATTAAAAAGAAGAAAAATAACAGAGACCTATTTAAGTGATAATGAGTTCCATTAGTTTACTAATAATTTCATCGAAATTGGTTAAGTCGATGGAAAGCCATAAGCAGACGTACAGACAAACAGACAGAAATATAAACAGACAGTAGCTTATCTACACTACTATTATGAAGAGGTAAAGTTTGTATGTAGGGGGTAATCTCCGAAACTACTAATCTGATTTAATAAATTCTATGACTAATAAGGAAGTTACATTATTTTTGAGTACTATAGCTTATTTTTTTCTTGAAAAAAAGTGTTTTCAGTAAGATATGACAATAATTGTAAGTGGAATAAAAAAAAACTAGCCTCTTGGGCGATTTCTTGACGTGCGCTACCTAAGGCAGCGTATAAAAGCGCATACAATGTACTCACGGCAAAAATATTTTAAATTATTAGCTTTTTAAAAAAGTACACGATATTATAAAGCTAAGTTTACTATTTCAGAAACGGAGACGGTTTTTATTTTAACAGTGAACGAAATTTTATAACATGAATTTTGCATATGATTCTCAAATATACTGTACAAATTAAAAAAATAATAATAATTTAATCAGCATGGACATTTCAGAGAATGAATTCCTTTTTCCCATCGTGTTAGCTGATAAAATCAGTTTAAGAGGCGATGTGAAATAAAAATGAGGAGTAGATTATTATTCCGGTGCTGTGCTGGGCTAGCGAGAATGAAGTAGGGATTGACGGCTAGCGGAGGTGAGGAGTGCAAGGCCGAGTACGTCCAAAACAAAAAGTTTATGGGAGTTTATTCTTCAAGCGTTGGGTGATTACATGTTGATACAACAACCGGAAACGGAATCAGCATTAAGATTGACAGCAAGATCGATCGATATAAAAATCGCGCTTTCCATCAGCGCCTTCATCCTTGTGGACGTAGGCGCTGATGGAAAGCAATATGTAGGCATTTAAAAAACCAAACGTGTGGCACTCGGGGACTGCCGCGGTAAAGCTCTTGCATAGTATTTTTTGTCAACTTACGCAATTATAATAATTTGTTTATTTTATTTATGCAGTTTTTTTTTTCTTTGATATTAATTCAAGTTACACTTTTTGAGCGTGGTGACCGATAAGAAAACAATTTTTTTTCTTTTATTAAATAAATGAGAAGTTAATATTGTTCAAAATATTTTTATTATCTTACAATACATGTAGGCTATTCAGGAATATTTATCATTGAATATTATATATTGAATATATAATTTAATAAATGCACTTTGTTTATTGATATTTAAAACACTTTGTACACAAATTATACGAGTTCAGATATTCACTATTGTACATAGATGATAAATACCTATACACCTATATACTTTCTCACAAACAGCTGATTACGTATTCGTCCGATTTCGGAGCAGCTCGTCTCGATTCGTGCAAGCTTCGTAGAGTCGTACGTAAATACAAAGAGGTGCCTAACGCCGAAACTCTAAGCAGGCATGAGTCATCAGATTGCAAGGCGAAGAGGGGGATTACGCATGCGCAGTAACGCCGATACAACCAATGCCAACTAGAGGCGAGTTGCTGAACTAAAGAGACAAGCGTGATATTTCAAAAAGTCATAAAAAGTTCTGCTATTCATCGATAGATGGCAAAAGTAAAAAGTATCGCCGCTCTGCCGGTCGGAGTGGGGGGGTGTTAGGTTATTTTCGTTACGGAATTCCTGGATTCGGTCTTCACGCTCAAGGCCCGCGATAGAAGCTATGCAATAGCTTAAAAATATATATATGTAAATGTTCAATCAAAAACTTACATCTCTAAAGTGATCACCGATTGTTTTGAAATGTTGATACAACGTTGGATTCGAATAAGAACACGTTTCATAGAGCAGCGGGCCTAGCATGACGCCCTAGACAAGAGCTTCTCTAGAGGGCTATCACTGTCGCGCCAATGTGATGAGCCAAACGGACAGCCTATACAGAGACTCTTGTCTAGGGTGTCATGCTAGGCCCGCTGCTTGCATTTATCCCCGATTTTGTTCGTATATTTGTAGTATTAAACCAAACTACTGCATCGATTTTAGAAATAGTTTTACTTAAAGAAAAAAACTCACACTATTTTCAAATAATAAAACATATATTTTATATTAATACTTACATTTGCGCTGGTTTTATCTGACATGGAACTCTAACTAAAATTGAAATCAATAGCCGGAAGAAGCAAGAAGATTCGAGAGTCAGGATAGGGAACGAAATTGAGGACTCGACCGTCATCAAAATCGAGGACTCGACCGTCATCAAAATCGAGAGCAAGATCAGAATTAGAATCAAGAGTACGACCAGAATTCGTGACAAGTACAACACGGGGTCAGAATCGAGAGCGGGCAAGTTCAGGTCGAACTGCACGATCTGAATGACCTTTAGATCCGATCCAAGTCTAATCGTATAGATCGATGTCGCGGCATCAATAATTCAATTTCATAAGCTGTGGGCATATCAAATTGTTCAATTAGATGCAATTGCAAAAATTGGCAGTGCTTAGGTGTTTTGATGCAACGGAAAATTTCTAAGACGGTGCCATGTATACTGAACGCTTGATGTCGGTCTGGTTGCATTTCTTTAATTGTGTGAATGCTGTTAATAAACGGTCTACGCGGCTCAGGCGTCGTGTGGTCGTGATCCGATCTTGTGAACACTTCGACAGTATTTTATGGCAACTGAATATGGTTATATTAATATCAAGTCGGCCTTTCTCCTATTCGATATAGTTCATATCAGAGTGTTTAGAATGAAAGCATTCTAAGCATTCACAACATAAGTTCTGTATTTTAAATGCGCCTTTGTTGAGTACTTACGCTAATAGTTTTAACCTTCACGTTCAACTTAAATTACTGAACAGTGTGTTTGAAGTCGACAGGTATACAGACAGTATTAAGAGCTTGTATAGGATAAATTATTTGTATGAATAACTAACTGTACAAAGTTCTGATAAAACTCTGCAATGTGTTGGTGGCCTCGCGATGTCAAAAAGCGTTTAATTTACAATTTTGTCTAATATGACACTGCATAGGTTATTTACAAACGAAACAAATTTTTCCACAAATTTTATATTTTTAACGGTTTGCATAGGATATAGTCGAGACACTGAGTTTTTGTGTTTGACTTTTGACTTTATTGAGAAAGTACTTTAGCTCATTTGCTTTTTTAAACTTTACACAAAAATATTCGACAGGAAATAGTTTTCAAGGTTTACAAATTGTAAACGAATCCGTTTAGTATGTCTATTGCCGTCTACGACGGGCAAAGCGGGGCCTATTTTTTTACTTAGACCTGTCGGAGTTATACGAATTAGACGAATAGAAGGAAGTCGTAGACTTACTTCTATTCGTTACTAAATCTACAAATGTTATTACTAACTATTAAAATAATTAGAAAATAGGGCTAGAAATCAAATTAAAAACTTATAACGTATTGCCAATGGGGGAATCAATAGCTTGTTGAACTTATTCCAACAAATAGTAATCAAACGCAGTCGGAGGTCGATACTAATATTGAAGGAGAAATTTCGATTCGGGCATGCCTGAATACGCCCTCCTACTGCGTGGCTGGTCAGTTTAATAACGTACTTTGTTGCTATGTCGGTTTTTCTTTCCTTTTTGCCTTTTGCGGAATTGCAAATCTTACTTTTTTTTCCCTTTTTAACCGCTCTTATTATACATCTGTTAATCATTCAGCTTCAATGTAGAACTTGTTACTAACTTTTGAGCAATAACAATAGAAGAAAATTTCATTTCTGGCCTGATAAGTTTTTGTAAAAAATTGATCCTGACCCTTTCTAAATCGAAAATAAAAAATAGAAAACGTTGAAACAATAAAACATGTATAATATTTCATGTTTATTTTTTTTGTTGTTTTTTTACAACCAAAAAGTTCAATATATATTGAATAAAAGAAACATTTATTTTTTTCAAAATCTCTATTATGTTTTTATTTTAAGATTTTTATATTACTATTAGATACTTTTTAACATAAGTGTTACGATATAGCCCAAAAAAAATTAACTTACACGCCCGTAAATATAAATATTCAAGTTACTTGGGAATTACTTATAACTTCAATGCATAATTTATATTTGTATAGACATGGCATCAAAATATAATTTTACAATAACTATAGCTTATTAATGATTCTTAAATGTCTCGATGGTTTGTTTCATAGTATATACACATTTAACCGTTTCTTTATCATCCGCTAGACATAATTTAAAATTTAGCTATAATTTCATTTTATGATTTAAAGCTCGTGGTGTCTACATATTTGTGATATAAAAAACTTCTTTTTTATTTGTCAAAAATATCCAGTTCTTTATTTTAGAATATAACCTACCTCCATGTAAATTAAATTAGACGCCGCGGTTCGAACGTAATTTAAGGACGGACATTCAAACAGACCTACTTTCACATTTATAATGTACATTCATATAGATCAATATTGCTCCAAAAGAGAGCATTTAGTTAAATTTTAGCTGGGTTTAAAATCAAATAATACTTAATTGAGTTGAAATTATCTGATAAGGCGTACGCGGCGTGATCCACGACACCGCGGCGTCGGTACCGGCTCGTTCGCTCCCACGACTCGAGCCGAGGCCGTGCTTTGTCTCAGACTGCTGTCGCCCAGCGCCGCGCACTATCTTTTAATATTTGCCCACATCCTGATGTTATCAGAGATAATTTATCGCTTGTGTGCCACCATACAGATTCTGTTTAATGGTTAATTAGGTTATCGTTAATTGCTAGTTTTTACCCGAGGTACCATCTGTGTGAACCTTGGATGATTTTTTTTTAATTTTTCTTTTATAGGACGATCTCGCTGCCAACAACGGTGCCGATCCTGATGTCGTTTTGATTCCAAACCAGTTTCGCTCTTGACTTCGATTCTGATCTTGGTCTTAATTTTCATCTTTATCTCGATTCCACTTCCAATGACGATATCGGCTCTTGATTCCGATAGGCACCGCTCGCGATTCCGAGTTTAGTCCCGTTCTCGATTCCGATGCTGTTTCGGCTTTCGATTTTAACCTCAAAACAGCACTCGTTTTCGATACCGATGAAATTATCATCACACAGAAACATATTAGGTAGGGGAAAAGTTTTTTTTGTATTTTATATACAGATTTAAGATAATTTTTCATTATATTTTATTTATATTTAGTTACGATGTACATATATATATATATATGCCAATTTGTTAAAAAAATTGTTGCCATTTTGTGAGTGATGACATAATCCTATTGCTAAAGGAATTTTGGGATTTTTGGTCATAAAACTACGACAAATAGTTTTGACACTCCTCTTTTGATGTTGAACGAATCACTAACTAAAGGATTCTAAAGAATTCTGAAGAGACCGAAACAGGTAAAAATATGAGGGTGCAAAGTCAGGGCTATATGGTGGATGCATCAACACTTCCCGCCCAAACTCTTTCAATATTTGCTAATTTGTGTTTGGGCTGGCGTTATCATTGTGAAAAACCATACATTTTCAGTTGATCATTTCCGGCCGTTTTTTCTACTTCTTTTCTCTACTTTTTGCTCGAGTCTCATCAGCTGTGGGCAGTAGAGATCCGAATGGATGGTTTTGCTCATAATAAATAATGCCCTTCCATTTTCATCATACACATAATATCTACTTATTGCGAGTCAATCCGGGTTTCGTTATAGTCTGTGGAGCTTGATTGTCGTAGGTAATCCATTTTTCATCACCCGTGATCAGTCTTTTCCAAGACGGTTCGGTTTCATTTCATTTCAATAGCGAATCGCAAATGAGTACACGATTCACTAGATTTCTTTCATTGAGCTCATATAGGACCCAAGTATCGAGCTCTTTCGTATATCCAGCTCTTTTCAAATGGATCAAATCTGTTTTCTGGTCAATCCTCAGCTCTTCAGGTCATGTCGTAAGAACTAATATGCTGATCTTGTTATACTTTTTTCAAAATGGCATCGAAGTTATCCGTAACCGGTCGAACAGAGCAGGCTCATGTTTAACATTACCGGATTGAAAACGGTTGAACCAGTTTTGTAGTACTCTTATCGACACTGCTTTAGGTCCATGAACGTTGCAATTTTTTTTCGCGGGGAATAATGCGACACATTTTTCTCTGTCTTGTAATAAAACTTCAAAATGTTCATTTTTAAATTCACTCGTTTTGGTGGACAGAAAAACAATAGGAAAATGGCGGGACATCGTTATTACTTTTTAATTTTTTTTAATGTTATCTGTTTAATGGTATCAAAACTAGCCAGATACAAACAGTACAACCAAAGAGAATTTACTGCAACTTATTACTAATACAATACGAAAAAACCTTTTCTTCGACCTAATATATTTTATGGGTTTTAAAGGATTCCATGTTTTAATCAAGAAAATATCTTATATGTGTATTCAAATTTAAACAAATTCATCAAGGCGTTTAAAAGCAATTAAGTAATAGATATTAAAGCATCAAAACATTACTACGAATTCTCATATTTAATATATTAGTAGGATTAAAACATAGACCATTAGGAAATTGTCATAAAGTGGTTTACGAATATTTTATAATACAGAACGTATAAATAAAAAAAGATGGTGAAAACAATATTTTATAACTTGCTGGCAATAAGTCTTTAATCATTAATATTGAAAGCACTGGTGTTTACTAACAAAGCGGTGGTTTGAAAGGGGTTTTATACTTTTTAGGCTTTTATTAGTCTAGATCGTCGCATAAAATGACTGCCGTCAGTTTACCTTCGAACTAAAGGAATCGTGTCGTTCCTCGACCGATCAAGTAATTTATTACCACAAAATGATGCATAGTCGAAGCAAATCCTTAACTCGTGGTTACATTCAAAGGGCAAAGGACGACGTAAATGCGAAAATGAAAATTCGATGCTGTAATATGAATCATGTAGACGGAAACTGGTTGTTGAAAATAGCAGTAAATGAATATATTTGAAAGGCGATAGACGAACTCGGTCGTGTTAAATTTGTCGTTTCTATTCGCCAATGGGACGTGGCATTTGCGGTTTACAACTTGAGATTAAAGTCGAAAATTTAAATAAGTGCACAATTCAAGACAATTGCAATTGATGCAATTATTCTTGGTATCCATCATTATTTTTTTGAATTACCTTCGGAATAATGAATTATTTCTACTGAAATTAATTCTCGAATATTCGCTGCAATTGCCGGACTGTGTGATTGCGTATTAAGCATTAACGATTTAGTTAGACTTGAAAACTATATTAGAACAAAATTAATATACATAAGTATATATGTAAATATTATGCGCGCGCGTGCGTGCGTGTGTATGTGTGTGTGTTTTTGTGTAATAGAATAATAGATATATAAGATTTAAACCATAATGCATTAAAAGTGTGAAGTTGATTCGACTGAAATTTTTAAAGGTAAAGTAAATAACAACAAAATTCATTGGTTCATTTCATTGATCGCGATATTGCTAAAAAAAGAACTTAGAAAATATTTTCTAAAGCTTAAAAATAATATTTTTATACATTAATATTTTCTAAATAAAAATGACGTTCAATATAATTATGAAGGTAATAAAAAGAATGTACATTCGGAAATTACAAAATGTAGTTAAAATAAGGTTTAACGAAATTTTTCTTAAGATCGAGATCGCTTTCACAATGAATATTAGCTTGGAGGTTTTGTTGGATCGTTTTTAAATCAAACCTAAATAGAGTCGAATAGCCGATATTATTACAGAATAGAAAACACTTGTCACCAACAATACAAAAAATAAAAGACATAGTCGAAAGCGTTAAAGGTCACTTCGTAATGACCGCTAATTACGTGCGCGGCGCCACCGCGGTGCGGCGCGCGCTGCGCCAAAGGGCTGCATTATTTGGCGAGTGGTCAATCAATTATGAAATCAACTAAGTTATACAACAAGATTTGTTCATTGTTCACATAATCGAAGATATAATTGATTTTTTAATTATTCTTTTCAAAATAAGTGTCGAAATACGTGTCGAACAGAATTTGAAGTTTTTTAAAGAATGTTGTTTGAGTTGGATGTGTGATTAAAATTTTCTTGGAAACAATTTACTTTTGGGCATTTGACGTGTGAATGAGAATAAAATATCTACAATTTTATAATAACAAAGTGTGTACTATGCGTCTACGTACTGTTTAGATTGAAGATATGAAATGTCAGAGCGCTGCCGGATTTAGCGCCGGAGGGAAATGAGGTAGTTGTATGACTCGCTCGTTACTCCACGTCGATAGCGATCACATTTAAAAATGTTGATACGTACTTGCGTACTTATAATTACTTTGTATCGACGTCATAAGCTCTGATGCTACAATGACAGAACATATTCCGTACATCAAATTAATATAGTCGGTAATGTTTGAATTATTTTGATCCCTTAAAAAAGTTCCCTTGAAAGTATCTACTTATTATACGTTTCGATCTGAAACCGTTCGTAATCTAATAAATGAAATATTTATTCTTTTTAATCAGTGCTGAAATGAAATCACAAAGGATATTGCGATAATTACAATTATCGATTTTAACATCTTTAAATACTCATCAAATTATTACAAGGAAACACGAAAAACAAATCATAAATTATTCGAACAAGCTCGTTTTGAGTGGTACGATCATTATTACAAACGGGTATTCACGAATCCGAGCTATAAATAAACAAGCAGTTTATCAAAACAGTCAACAATAACGAGTGTTGTATATGATATTTAATTATTGACGTCAATACTAGCGGCGATCGCTAAATGCGAGATAAGTTTGGCGGCGAAAGGCGACGGCGGCGCTGCGGCAGGACACGGACGCGCCGCCCGTCACCGCGCCAAGGCTCGGCGCGCACACGATCCTGCGCCCGCTAACCCGAATACAGTCGAAATGTGCTGCGTTGATGTGTAGCTATTTTGTTTATGATAACTATTAATGTAATAATTGCGAATCGCACTTATGTATGAAAAAATGAGAAATATGTTTACCGTCTCAGTAAGATTCATTAAGGCCGCAATGTATATTTTATAAAATGGTCGTTTGGAAATATGGCTCAATTCAAACAGATATTGAGAATTTTGTTTAGGAATTCAAAGTTTCGGACACCTGCAGGTTATTTTTCTCGTATAAATACAATTCTATTTATTATAGTTAAAGTACTTGATAACGCAGATGAACTAAATTACATACCATAATTACAGTAAAAAACCAAAAGTACTTATACATGAATTATTACTAAACTGTAGAAATAAAACATAAATAATCACTAATCTATGCTTCAAGGTCTATTAACTCTGTTGAAATAAACATTGAAACTTTGCAAACATAGAAAATTGGAAAGTTGAGGAACGTTATTAGTTTTTGACGTGACAACGTCTTAAATTAGGTTGCGGCTGGGAGTCACTTATGAAAAAGTGTAACGCTCGGTAACGTAACGATGAGTCACCGAACGAGAGAGAGGCCCGCCGAATGCCTTGCGTCTCTCTCCCACTCAACTATGATCGGTCTGCCGCGCGCGCAGCACTAGAGAATTAGTGCATAGCTTGCAAATGTATTGCAAGTTATTGTATGTATATTTGTATATAAATACGTATGTATGTGTAAAGGTAAAAATAAAATTTTGTTAATATGAAATTCAGTGCGAGATTCTTTGTATAAATTAATGTTTTAAATATAATTCTTTGTATAAATAAATGTTTTAAATTGTTACTATTATTTCATCCTTCTTCCTACTATACGAATGAATATTCACATTAAAATGATTTTACCATTCAAAGTCGTTGTCACGTAAAACTTTCGCCCGTATACCGACTTTACAGGCAACCAAATTTTTTTCACATAATTTGAGTTACAGACCATTAGGCAAAAATTACAAATAAACTACTATTCCAAATTAAAAGTTGCTATTTTTATTAATAATTCACATAATTTAATAATTAAAACTTTTTTGAGAGGCATGTACTGAATTCCATTTGAATGGTAAAAAGATAATGATCTTTAACTGGGCATATACGTTCGTATCATCAAAATTTAAGATTATGCATATTCAAAGTCCTTACAATAACAATTTTTGAGTTTTTCAATAATGAACCAATCGACAGACGAGTGACTTTTTAAATAGGAGTTTTGATGGGAAAACAAACATGCGAACCACCAGAGTAGGTGATCATTGCCGTCCATAGACCCTCGCAACTGCAGAAGCATCACCTATGCGTTAACGGCCTCTTGGGTAAGCATAAAATATCTGATGAAGCGGGTGTAGGTTGATGGAGGAGGGAGTGGGTTGTAGGAGTGGAAAATGGGTTTTTGATTCCGTTTTTGCTCTGAAACCGGAACTATGAAAATTAGGAAAAAGTGAACGAAGTTCCTTGAATCTTCGATCGATCACGTATTTATAAATGTATAAAGACATAGAAATATGTTTTTATGTATACATATATTTTGCAATCGCGGTTACTATAAACCATGACTAACTAGGTTAATCACGAACTGAGTGATTTACCTACGCATACACATATAAAGCAATAACTTTTCAATCACGGAAATCAAAACCAGAGCTTTTGTATATCAGGCGAGCTTTTACTTTCTAAGTAACGATGGTACAATTTCAGTTTTTATTTTTATCGAGTAGCTTAGAATTTATATCTAAATAATATTATAAAAATAATTTCACATCAAAGTACCGACTGTCGGATGTGTACTTGAGCAAGTCGGTCAGCTGCGCGCGCGGCGCCTCACGACTCCTCGCGTTGCCTCACCTTTACACGCTCCTGCTGTAAACTGCATAAAACTCTTGCGCTGCATTCCGTCATGCCGCTTGAACATTGTGTGTGTATACCGAAATTTTAATAGTTGTTTGTGAAGGTTTTTTTCTTTATTTCGAGAGTATAGATCAAATTCTATTGTTATAATGTATCGTATTTTACGAACATTTTTCTTCTAAGAATTCAATTTCTTGATATAGTAAAAATGTTATTATAATTAAAATGAAGTATAAGGTTTAATAGCAAAGTTGTATTAATTGATCTATGAAGAATTATAATTCCTGTTGATAGGTAAGTTCGTGCATTTGAAATCTTTTACCATCGCCAGGAGAATTGTAGAAGTCTTTCACGATCATCACAAGGGTTATATAGAATCCATTTGAAGGTTAAGACAATAGATGACTGAAATTCCAAATACACAATCTTTTGATTCGACAAAAGCCATAAGAGTTCTGTCTAAACGGAAACAATTATAGGGAACCATTGTATTTTGAGTTGGCTGAGAGTATTAAGGATATAAAAAAAAAACCAGAGAGTACATCGCACTCTCTTTGCCGATAGAATTTTTAAAAATAATTTAATAAAACTTGAGAATTATTTTCGAAAATATTTTTGAAAAATTAATTTTTATACAATATACCTACTATATTTACAGTCACTGAGTTTATTAATTTTTTTTTTATTTTTATCGATAAAAAAATCATAATAAAAAATCTATATCTGAATTATTATTTTTTTATATCTCGTAGAGAATTTGAAATTAATATTTTTATCATAAGGAACTTCGTTCCTATCTGGTGTCCCACGACACCACTCGTTTTTATTTTTCAACTCAATTTTGAATCGATTGAGGAAGATTCGGTTATAGCCAGAAATTAAAAGAAACATGTTCAAGCGGTTCTCAATATAATCGTAAAATGTACAGTGTAAACGTAATACGCATTTCAGATATTAAAATGTTGAGACTGTTACGAACATAATTATTAAGTAACCACGAGAAACGATTCCGCCGTGTGCTGTGTTTCTTTTTATACTATGTACCTATAATTATCTTCTATCCGAATCACGTAACGTTGAGCGACGTAGCATTAATGATATCTATAAATTACGAATAAATTGAACGCACTCGATGGATTGCACATGCCGTATAGACTGTTAATTACCTGAAATAGAGTTAGTTTAGTACAAAATCATTATAAATTTCTTTTATGATGCGCACGAAATTTCGAAAACGGTTCATGAGAAAAGACCAGACCGTCTTCGAGACAGATGTCGGCCTTGACGTGGTACTGTCGGACGGTCGTCTTGACAAAGCTTTTGCACTGGTATGACTAGAATTTGTATATAATCTCATTGAACAGCGCTTGAAAAACCATTACGTGTGCACAAAAGCCTTTTTGACTGAGAGGTAAGTTCAAAAATAACTTACGATATTACGTGTAATATTTTTTAAGTAATATATTTTCATAAATAGATAATTGATCAAATCTGGCTGTAGGATAACATTGAATTATACCTTTAAACCAGCTGTTTCCCACCTGCTTCATAAGGCGTAAATTAAAATTTAGTCTAGTTTGTTTGATTTTATGCATCAAATTTATTTGCGACTATTAATTACTGTTTTTCTTATACTTATGGTTTTCTGATATATAAAAATATCTTATGTGCTATTGCAGGACAAAGTCCACTACTATATGCGAAATTTGATTATAATTTGTTCAGCGATTCGAAGCGCAAACGTTTAAATAAATCTGGGAAAGTACTAGATGGTAGGCTTACTGTATTAAAACATCCGGGAAGGCAGGGGCGTGCGCAGAGATTCAGACAGACTATGCAAAGCTAAAAAAAACCCATTAGTTTCAGAATTGTTTCGGTTATGCAAGGTATAAAGATACTTACCGTCGCGTCGGTGGGCCACCAACCGAAACAATGCTGAAACTGGTAAGTTTCTTTTAGCTTTTCATACCTTCTTTGAATCTCTCACGCCCCTGCGGGAAGGATAGTACAAATATATTACGACGGTCAAATTCAGAAAATCATTCAAAACACTATGAATTATTCTCCGTTGCGGCTAAAAAAAACCCGACCCCATCCATAATCCATATATATATATATATATATATATATATATATATATATATATATATATATATCGCTTCGAATGCGGCCGATGTTTTTAAACGCAGAGCCTTCGATGTATTTAAATGTAATAGGCTTTGTTAAAGATGTCTGTCAACGCAGAAGGCTTCAACCGTTACAATAACATCAAAAGCACTAGTAACTTAATAAAAACAATTGTTCAGTGGATCAAGGGTGGGCATAGGACACAGCAACTGTTCGATATGACGTGTTATAACTATTACGGTATAGCAATTGCCATTAATTTAAATTTTAACATCTGATTACATCAACTTCAGCTTTCATAATAATCAATAAATGGTTCTCCAATACTCTGTGATACATAGTAGTAATTGCTCAGTTGTTAGCACACGCACACGCTGCGCACGAGTCTTGAGTGTGACCCCACGAGCTAACCGCTATTAAGTTTTTGTGACTGATGTGCAGATAAAAAAATATCAATTATCAATTTATTTTAAGGTGTAAGAAAACTATCAAAAATAAACTTCAATATTCTGATAAAGTTTGCCATAGTTTTGAAGAACATACAAAGTTTCAGTATCACATTGAATAATAGTGAGGCTTGTGAACAAACGCCCATGTTTCAGAGGAGAGCTGTGTGATGTATTATGTTATATGGGTAATAGAAATATAAGCATGCATCCTTTTTTCTATGATCTGAATATACGCCCAGCACTTAAGGGTTTTTCATTTTTAATTTTTATTAATAATGCAATATAAGTTTATTTTCTTTTTTATTGTGTCATTCGAATAATTCTGTTGCCGTTTGAAAATAAGAATCTGATGTATAAAAAACCGGCCGAGAGCATGTCGGACTATATTCAATGTGGGATTCCGAAGCCGTTACTACAAAGAAATGCACTACAGATGAAAAAACTACATCATTACACTTTTTCCATGTTTCCCGCACTTATTACGATAAGCAATTTAGTCACTTTAACTAGTGAAACAAGTAGGTAAGTCGACTATTACTCTTAAAATCGTGTAAACTAAAAAGCACTAGCAAAAGAGCGTATCTTCATGGAACTTACCTCCTTTTGTTGACAAGCGCAGTTTTTTAACAATAACTCCAAAATATCCGTATATTCGGTAAATATCCGTATCGGTATATCCGATCATATTCAAAATAATTTTCGTTGAAAGTATTTATTAAGTGTTATCTATATTTGCTTAGAAACCTTAAAGTTTTTTCCAAAGAGCTGTCGAAATATGGGTGATACATTGATGTTTGCCGAAAAAATTTTTTTTCTACTTCAGTTACATATATGGAGTGCCCCACCCCCCTTGATATACATATTTTTGTTATTTTACTACTAAATTAGGTAGTGGTGTGTACAAAACACCTATACTATAGATTTAATCAATATACATTTTGTAGTTCTTGAGTAAAATGCCTGTGACATACGGACGGACAGACGGACATACATGACCAAACTGTAAGGGATCCATTTTTGCCATTTTGGCTCGGAACTCCATAAATGAGTGCGTAAACTTCGTCTTTTATGCGTCTCTAAACCGTTCATCCGATCACAATGAAAATTTGGTGATGTTTTGTATGCGCGGTTAAGGAGGTCTCGGATAGAAAAAAAAACTAACATTTATTCGCGGTTTCATTCACGTATTTGTACTAGTAAACCGAACTATTGCATCGATACTGATAGTTATTTCACTCATTGTGGATCGTATTAATAAAACGCACTTGAGTGCGGCGTTCTATCTTGAAAGCGGAAAGAGTAAGATAATTACACTGCTTCGCTTTAGAAAATAATACACGTCTTGCTCCCACATTACTTCTTGAGATTGTGCATCAGTTGAGTGACGTTTATTAATCCCGTCATCCCCAAGTAATATAGCTTATAGTAATTCGATCCTTTCATTAGTCCTTGGTTTCGTTGAAGCCGGAATCATGTCCGGTAGCAGCGTCGGAATGGAAAGCGAGCCAGGCCAGGAAGCAGCATAGAGAGCGGGACTACGACTAATTGTATTGATTCTAAAATTACGAGTGCGACGGGAATCAAAATTGAAAATGGGACTGGGATCGAACTCAAATATGGGAGCACGATCAGGATAAGAAAAACGTGGCAGGAATACGATCAGGAGCAGTAGTGGGATTGGAATCAAAAACGAGAATCGAAATCGAGATTGACAGCAAGGTCAAACGACATAAAAGATGAAGGAAATCATTCTGTGTCCACACGTGCACAGCCACGGGTATGAACTAGACTAGCACGCCACCTTTGAGAAAAGAGAGAACAACGTATGCCGGATACATCCAAAATAGAAGATACATAATACAGTCAATAAAACTATTGAAATTCCATTTTCTATGTTTGGTCCTATTTTTGCATTACAACTTGGTTACCATCATTATTAAGTAATGGAATATTTTTTAAACAAAAATGACACAACATACTTAAAAATACGACAAAGCATAAATCTTGGGTGTGTCTCTTCTGTCATCACAAAAATCGTCGATGTCTACTCGTTGCAATACAAATGCATTCAAATATGCATTTATATCGATCTTCGAGGCTCGATTTAGGAGAATGAAAAAATGCAATGATATGCATACGTCGTCGGGCGAGCCTAGTCACAGACGAGCGCCACGCATGTCCCGTCGCGATGCATTTATTTCGTCTCGCGTTCATCGTAACCGATTCTTCACTGTCCGTTGCGACATTGAATCTATTTATTGTCGTTATACCTAATGAGCATATTATTATAATGAACGTTTCGGATGAGACTGTTATGAATTTTAATCGGAATGCATTAATTTTACAGTACCGTATAATCATTGGCCGTAAGGGAAATATAAATAATAAGTACGTGAACACATTAACTTTAAGCGGTGGAATTGAAATTATGAAATTTATAATGCAAAAGCTGTTCGGATGTTGTTTAGTTTTTATTAGAAGTAAAAATTTATCAATGATTTCCGATAATCATTAAATAGCCCCTTGTGTTTCACGTCGCTCTAATTAGGCACAGAGGACGGTATCAGACTGATTTATGAGGTAATGTAAAATTAATGCAGCATGGTTATTGCATTGTTATTTAATCTAATGCATACTTTGTGCACGCTGTCTTTTATTAGTCAAGGTAAATTTATTACATGGGCCGTGTTATATTGATGCCTATTATTTTATCAAAATCGATTTGTTTTGAATATTACAAATGAGTTATTTGAATAGAACCGTAAATTTATTTAGATAAAGTAAAATTAATTATGAATGTAGAGTTAGTTAAAGTATATATATATATATTGTAATTTATGTGCCCGTTTGATTGGTTTTATATGATTCGGTCATTATTTTTCAATGCATGGTTTTAAAGTTTGATTAAGCTTTATTCGTTTTGACCCTCATGTACATCATGTGACATTTTATATTGTAAATCAAAAGTTCTTGTGGCGCTGTCACTGCAAGTGGCACCTGAAAATAAGGATATCGATATATATAAAAAAACCGAATACATTAAATTTTCTCCTTTTATCTACATCGCAATAATGATAACAATAATCGGTAGGCGTCAAAGCGTCGATAAATCGATTAAGCGCATACTAATTATTATTGTCATTATTTGATGTAATTACTGAACTATCTGGGGCGAAGTTGGGTTTACGCCTACTTCCTGTACAATCAAATCGTTATTACGAAGCTCGCACGATCGTCTTCAACAGATATTTACGCAACGGATTTTGCATCTCCAAATAGATCCGAACGCACCTATCACTCCACGGTATCATTAAACATTAAAAAAAAAGTACATTTCAAATTGTCTATATATAAAAAAATAATATTCAATAATCAAATGGATTTTTTTGATTAGTTGGCATAATATATCGTGGAATCATTCTCGAGTATCACAATAAAATTTCATTTCATTTTACCATTGGTCTAGAATCAATGCATTGAGTAACAACAAAGTGGTGTGGTCGGTACTACATGTACATCTATCGCGCTCTTTTGATGTCTCATGCGCCCGCGCCGCGGCGTGGGCGTTGAAGCGACAAAGAGCGCTTGGTAGGCAGGGTTGTCGCAAATTAAGTATCTTTTAATAAAAAATAAATTTTCAGATATATTTCGGATATCAAACATGTTTTGTATATAAATGTCTAACTGATAGATTCTTTTTTATGAAATTTCGATTCAGAAACCTTTAATAGCATGTTATGACATTCTGACATACAATGATTTTTCATTCATATATACAATTTTTATAAATAAATGCCAAAAAACCAAAATTAAGCTTAGCAAATTGTATTGTTATTAAGAAATCAAACAATCTCGAATTTTTATCCCACATATTATCCCACATTTTATCCCACATCTTAATATCCCACAATATTAAGTTACATGTTAACATAATGGTATTAATAATAAGGTAATTATGTTAATCTTAATAGGTTGCATTAAGTGACTTCAATTAAAAAAAGATCTCCTATCTAAGAATTAAGATTATGGACAAAACAACGTTGTAGTGTTGTACCAATTAAATAAAAGCATCTGGAGGCATTTGCATTGAATGAAATGATTTTTTTTTAAAAAAAGTGTTGATGATTAAATAGTAAACAAGACACATACATCTTCAAAAAGCATTCAAAATCTGACACACTTTCAACGTTGGCATTAAGTCATATAACTAGTCGACAAAATTAAATATGGCCACTTTTGTCTTTAATATGCTTTTAATGCGTATCGCACTCTGTACAAACTGTACTCACGTTTGTCAAATAAAATCGGGGTAACTTTCTGGTAAGTCAAAGACATATTTTGAGGTCATCTGGCTGAATATTTGTTGACGTTGATGCAGTGATTTTTTTTATGAAATATATTTAGTAATTTATTCGTCAAATTTCAATGCAACTATAATGCAAGTAAACATGAAACACCGCACCATTGCTGAATAGAATGCACATTATTAATAATTCGCAGTCAACTAAACGTCATCTTTTTGAACAGCGTTAAACAATAAAATATCTTACAAAATAATTTGTTTCTATTTAAAGTAATAATAAAAAAATATTTCATGAACGAAATTTCTTACACTGCACCATGAGCAAATTTATGAAAATTAAATTCTTAGTTCCTCTGAGATGTACCTACCCGGACATTCAATAAAAAAACTCTATACTTTATGTTTATTTATGTGCTAATTTAAAATCTGTAATGAGTACAATTACATAATAATAATGATATATTATGAGAAGAAATACATCGAATGCTGATCATTTCATTAAAAAGATTTGTACATACTTTATATTCCTCGGTCGGGCTACCCCGTCGACGTTAAGGCGAAGACGTGCGCCGCGTCTCTCACCTACCCCGCGCGATCAAACTGAACACAGCACGACAGTAGTGGTTATACTATAGTGACAACGACTATAAAATATATTGATTAACGACGCCGCTATCTATTACATTGCCCCACATATTACGAATCTCAATTTGGTGACCATAAACACTATTGAAATGAAAATTATGATTAATGGTCGTCGAGAAGCATGAGGCGCGAGCGCATCGAACGACTGTTTCGTTACATCATAGCCACTTTACGTTTTACATGTCTTGATATCGATTAATATCATTAATTATCGATAAATATCGAAAAGTTCCTTCTTATGTATTAAATTTTCTACGGCAGTGGATGTATTAAATAGATAATATCAAATCGAAGCAGTAATACATAAAGAGCAATCGTGATGCTGTCGGTCTATAAAGTCCAAGGTTTATCGATGATCACCCGAAGTCGTACCGTAACAATGACTCTTCTAATTGGTTTTAAAAACTGTTGAAATTGATTTGCGAGCATTCTAAAGCAATCTAATGATTTAAACGATTATTTATGAATCCGTTTCATCACCATGGTAATAATCTTATTATCTGTTGCGCATTCATCGACTAATGCGAGAGTACAGTGAAGTTGCTAATGAAACAGACAAGTACAGTATAATCTATTTGGTAAGGTGCCAAAGGTATTTAGTATTCTGCTGTTCTGTTTGTGTTGATCGCGTTAAATTCGACAGAGGGCGCGGTGCGCGAATGCGGCACAATGTCAAGTTGAACGCGGCCTCGACTCGAGCTTCCCATTCTTATCTTGATCCGAAATGATTTTAACAATCGACGATTCCTGTGTGATTATTTGTAGCGACTTTCTTTTCCAAATCAATTTTTTAAATATATTTATGATATAAATACGTTATATGTTTTTTTTTTCAGTTATGCCGCTATTGGTGATCTCTATCTCTGTCTCTTCCAACGGAAATAGTCCCGGAATCAAGATGATGGGTGGAATGATGCTCGATATGGAAAAAGAGCGTAATTCTCACCACACTAAGCTCCCGATCGGCATTACAAGGAACAGCCAAGACAAAAGTAGAACACGGAGACTTAACCATACGATGTTGTCTTTAAATGAAAGATATCGTCGATTGATTCCTTATATGACTTTTTATTACGCCAATGATGGGATAGTGACCACTACAGCAGATCCAATCAATGAGATTGAAATTGAAGTCGAAAGGCACAAATAATTGAAGCTCCAATTCCGACGAGAGCGGCGAAGAAAATCGTACAATCGACTTACCGCAATATACCAAGGTATCAAGGCAATAGATTAACACAGCACAATATAGCATCTTCTAACCCTCCGCGAATTGTAGAAAGAATACCCGCTTTTCACTATTCATCAAAAGTTACACCAAATTACAATCCATTGATTATTGATCAGAAGTTCCCTCCAGGACAAATACGGTTTCCAGAGCAACCCGATATTAGAATTCAAGATACACCATTATATATCCCACCCAGACCGCCTCTTGTCAATTTATATGAAAGTGATGATAATCCTAATGTTCGTTATTATTATTCAGAAAAAGATCCCATAGACACATTCAAATTAATACCGTACGAACAGACACCAGTGCAAGTGGTAACAGAGAATATAAATCTGTATAACGGCCCAAAACACATACAAAACATACCTAATGTTAGTCCTACAGAACAGGTATACCTCAAACCTAGACCGAATAGACCACAACATCTGTACGATTTAGTCCCTGAACGACAACCCTTTATAAAGAAGCCAGTATTAACCGTTTCTGATGATTATTATAATAGACCGCAACCCGCCAAATTTGAACTGAAAACTGCACCAGTAGTAGAAACGGGATTTAAACCCATTGTACCGCAAATTCCTGTTCAGACTACAGAAAGTACATTCTTAAGTACAACTACACTTAGACCGGTGTTTGAAGACGACCATCCAGTTTTACTGGAAACGGTGACGGTAGCCCCTGAAATTCCTATATCATATAAAGTACCTAATTACTATCAGTACGTCGTGGACAATCCGCAGAATACTGAAGTTTCACGCGATTCGTCAACTTTAAGCGAGATACTTAGTATACTGCAGAAAAGTAAATCTCTGCCAAAACCGGTGACGAGAGAGAATCTGGGTTCTTCAATTAGAACTCTACTGCAAGTTTTGAGTGAACTGAAAGCGGCTCCCTATAGTGAAGCGGAACTTCCCGTTTTGAGTACGGCAAAGCCATTTGCAGCCCCGCCCACGCCGGCCGTCGAAGCTAGTACCAAACCGGCAACTGAAGTCGCCTCAAATGAGGAGCACCGGCAGGAATTTCACAAAGAACCTTATTTGGCAACGGTGAATCCTCCATCGCAACATTTAGATGGTGAGTTCAGATATTAGTAATTATATACGTATAATGAGACCGTTTGGAACTACAAATATTCTTTGTTTAAAAAAGTTTGAATTTGTGTAATCCGTTGAATAAAACAAAAATATCTTCATTTGTATGTTTTCAGGAGAACTCAATTCATTTGTAATCACAAATTGTCAGGATTATTTGTATTGCGTTAGGAAATTGTACAGGGCTAGAATAAATTACTTTATAGTTTTTTTTTTTATTTGAATGCGATTATAAAATTTATATCATACAGACAATAAAAATACGGACACATTTTTAATTATATATTGTATATTAAAAACATCAGAAGTGAAACCTTCAGAAAATTAAACTGCGAGAAAATGAGTCGATACACTATCAGGACTAGTTTGATTTTATAGAGTATATTTATTATAATATTGGTACCAAATGCAAAAAATATTTTTTACATTATTCAAGTTCAATGTTTTCAATTTGAATAGATACTATAAGCAGGTGCACATAAGCACACATACCTCTTTCTCTCGCATTCTACCTCATGTCATATTTTATCTCATTCTCTCGCAGACATTCTATTTTATCTCGCATTCTATCTCATTCTCTCGCACGATAGATCCTATAGATGTATATAGTTGTCTCTGTTTACTGTCGCTTTTTCGTTTCATCGAGTTTCAAATCGCAACGGTGCTAAAGAAGTTTTCACTTCAAAAATCGAGTTAATAAAAGCATGTTAAAACTTTTATATTAAACTGTCTCTATTATGCGAACATCTTACTAGGCGTTTCACTTTTTGCCTTTGTAAGTAAGTGTTACTTGTTGCGTTAAGTTTTTGTCATTCTACTAAAGAAGATTTACCCTGCCACATACAATCTTTTATTTCAGATTGAGGAAAATGTTTAGTGCACAAGATTTCATTAATCAATAAAAATCTAAAAACGGTTAACCTCGTGGGCCAATCCTTAAAACTCTCCGGATTCGAAAATCAACCAGTACATAGACATTTTCAAGCTCCAGCTTTCTAAAAATAACCAGTTTTCTTGAAGTTAAAGTACAAATGTTTAAAAAATATTTAATTCTGATTTTTTTAATTTAATAAATTGTTCAGAATACCTGCGTATTTTGCGTATATAATTAGTTGTATAGAAAACTTTCCATCAACAATATCGCTTAAAGAAATTCATCCTATTTCAAAAGGTTTTACGGGTTTCGATGTAGTTTTCAATGGAATAGAGTTGATTGATGAATCGATTATTTTAAAAATTATGAGAAGATTTATTCATAAATTTTACTCTGAAATTATTGAAAATTTTGCCCATCAAAATCCCAAAGTAGGAAATTCTAGATCGAACGAAATTCTTTTTAATGTCACTATTCCGATCGAAATCGGTCGATCCCTTCAATGGTCATATGCAATAATTTATAATTTAATAAAGATCTTTCGCAAGCAGATTACCCGGCCGGCGTCGTCACCAGCCAGAAATTCCCGCTGCCGATCCAGTCGGACGACGAGGGCGGCACGCCGGGCCGCCCGGGCGTCGACTACCCCACGCTCACCATCATACCGCAGACGCGGTTCAACTGTAAAACCCAACGCTATAAGGGCTTCTTCGCAGATCCGGAAACCAGGTGTCAGGTGAGAAAACCTCTTGTCTTAAATTAACTGTAATGCACAGTTAGTTCGCTCAAACTTAAAAAAGTATCCTAAGACTTTTTCATGCGTATAAATTTTCCGATGTGCGTGCTGGTGCAAATTACCTACTGTGAGTAATGCTCTGAGACTTAACAAAGTTTGTTGTTTAAACTAGCTTATTTTTTAAATTTACGTTTGCAGCTCAGGGATTTTATTAATGATCGTAAACAATGGATTTCAGAAATATTTACATTTACTACATAACATATCTGGCGCTGTTTGCCAGCATTCTGATGACTCTATTTCTTCATAAATTTCGATTAGTTTTCATATGAAAATAATTAAATCTCAAACGTGAGCTTACTTGTAAGAGAAAAATTAAAGTTTCGTTCTGATAAAATTTTTAAATCTTTAAAAAATTTTGTTTCCTTTTTTACTGAATAGGTAGAAATTATTTGTCAATAAATAGACGACCGAATCAAAAGAAAGCGGCTGCTAATACTAACGACGGCCGAATTGACTTATAAGTCTTTAACTGAAGTCGAATTAAATCAATCGTTTTGTGAAACGAAGAACACGTTAAGTCGTTGGTCACGGACGTTGTTACCAGGTCGGTGACAACGGTCGTTAACAGCCCTCAGCCCGTCTGCGCCACCGTGGAGTACTTAAGATTGAAGTTGTGCATTCTTGAAATAAAAAGATTTAATCAGATATACCACCTTAGCAAGGGAGTAATAAAAAACTGGCACGAAAAAATATTATAATATATTTTTTCATCTCACAGTGTCGTCGAAGTTTACACACGTATCGATTTTTATAATACACATAACAAAACGATTTTTAGGATTCTGTAACCAAAAGCAAAAAAGAATCTTTAATGGCTTTGTCCTGTCAGTTCGTCTGTTCGTCAGTATGTTACGATTCTGATATAATTGTACAGGCAAATGTCTTGTGTCAACAGACATATATTTATGTAAAGAAATTTACAAAAAAAAAATAAATTAAAAACTCGGATAGCTTTTCATACATAAAATTGAGGGACCAAAATTTTTTGGACAGCTTATTAAAAATACGCTAAAAATTTTATAGTGAATTTTTTTTAAGGTGAAATATAGGAGAAAATATTTGCAGTTTGTTAGCTTTCAGCCTTTGTGTCCCCCCTACCAAATTATGAACCGTGTGTTTAAAAACTTTGAAAATAATTAGATTATTATAACTATATTAATGAATTATACGAGAGTTATTTTGAACAAAATTTGTCCAACAGATTTTTTAAATAACCACAATTTTTAGTTCTTAATAGTAACAATCTTATTATTGGCGCAAATGGGTACGCTCGTGGGTTTAACACAATAAGTACCTACAATTAATATATATATATTTGTGCCTATATGTCATTTTACATTAAATTTTTCAAGTTCATATAGCGATTCGAAATCCATTTGTTTCAATTTTAATGCGATTGAAAATGTCACGTCATTTCGTTCGTCGCTACGGAACCGCGGATGAAAGAGTCCGACTCCCACTTTAGCCGGTTTTATAATTAGAAGACTACAGATGAGATCGTTTGGATACGCTTACAATGAAGAAACGTTGACCTTCTGATGTCAATTTCGATCGTCAATCACTTGACAGATTACAACATATTTACTTTCTCTTCATTCCTCGACGGCTATTAATTTTACAAATTTTAATCGCAAAACAATATGCAGTCAATATAATATTTTGTATAAACATCTCATAGAAATGTCATAGTAGTATTTATACGCCAACTCTACATTTATAACGTTTGTTCGGAATGTGATTTCGACACATAAACATTTATCAGTAGAGTTAGTAAAAAAATGTGTGTCAGCTCCGATGCACGACTGGAGTTTACTCCTTAAGTACGATTGTCTAAACATACGCAAAAAGAGTTTGTTTAACTGAAAAATTTCGTTTTGACTAAAAATTTAAGAAAAATGATTAAAGATAAAATTTTTTTAGCCTATCTACAATTATTTCATTTTTCATTTTTATTAAAAAAAACGAAGATTTATTATAACTACAATTATTAAAATATTATGGAAAGTATTTTGAATAAATTTTTGTTTTTACCAATAATTGAAGAAAAAGCATTAGAAAAGAAATTTTTTAACCTATCTACAATTATTTTGTATTTTTAATTTTAAGTAAAAAGACGAAGATTTATTGTAATTAAAATTATGTAAATATTATCAAGAAGTATTTAAAATAAATATTTATATTGTAAAAGAACACTTTAAAACACAAACAAAACAGTGGTGACGATCCGTATTAGAATTGTATAACTGATACACTATATATATATCGTTTGTAAACGTTGAACAGTATACTTTTATAATATATATAGGTATACACACAATATATGCGTCATATGCCTCGCTGCGTTGGTTACACACAAGTATACAGACAAGTATACAAGTATACACATACGCGATTGAAAAGTGAAAGGTGCGCCAATAAGTTGCGCACCAAAACGTAACGCGGATTGATCAGTAGATTTTACTCCTCAAATTTTTCTCATACCGGGCGCCTTATATGAAAATCGATTCTTAAGGAGTAAACTCCAATAAAACTGTGTTTTCGAAGTGCATTGATTTTCTTTTAAAGACTCTTGCGTCATGTCTTTTATTATTCTACCGTTGAGGCGCACCTTCTTTTTCACAACGACTGACGGTGCGATGTGGTCTACGAGGTACGAATCAAGTTTTCAAGTCGACGCGTGAACAGTAACAGTACAACGTATGAAACTCTGCCGCTGTGAAGTTAGTCACGAAAGCGTCGCAACGGTGTAAAATAAGAACTCGGGGTGAAGAAGGAAGGGTCGAGAAGCGCTGAATCTGCGTATTACATCATTCGCAGGCAATTCATAGCGGCAGACTTTAGTGCATTTGCTGTACAAGCGCAGCGATTGAATATTTGAGAGCGTGCCTTTCAGACTAGAAAGTACTGCATCTTATCTCGACCACGGACGAATCGACCGAATGAATTTATAATTTGGATTAAACTATTTCACTTTTTTCGGTCTAAGCCTCTGAGAGCACGTGCACGTCCACCCGTCACTCCGGACGTCGCCACCGCCGCGGCCGCAGCGGGCGTCCGCAACCGCCAGCCCGCACTGCGCCGGCGCGGTGCGGCTAAGCTCCGCTCAAATTAAAATGAAAAAAAATGCGGAAAGGTAGCCCCGACGGTGAGGTGATTGAAACCAAACACGACTAGCTTCCGGTTGGAAGCTGAAACTTTTGGCGATTCGGCCGCCGCCGCTCGAAGGCGGACGTTAAACAATATGCGCCTTCGACCTCTAAACGGTCGGTTAAAATGGATTGAAGAGAGAGTGAAGATTGATTTTTATTTCAATTATAAA
The DNA here is from genome assembly GCA_005406025.1 of Eumeta japonica. Taxonomy (NCBI): domain Eukaryota; kingdom Metazoa; phylum Arthropoda; class Insecta; order Lepidoptera; family Psychidae; genus Eumeta; species Eumeta japonica. The sequence continues at coordinate 653,195 of BGZK01000018.1, forward strand.
TCAAATTACTATTCTATTCAATGTAATAGCATTTGAAAATACTGCGAAACCGACATCAAGATGTTAATTATCTCGGGTGAGATTTTAAAATATAATATTAAAATTTCCACTACCGCAGCGGCTAGATCAAAAACGATAAATCGTACACTTTCCGGGCACAGCGCTGATGTTACGAACTGTTCGAGGCGTAGTCAATTCATATTCAAAAACCAGCCAAGTTTTAGTTGTCGTTTTTACATTTCTTAAATATAGGAGCTTAAGAGGGGACATAAAACTGACAATTGTGAAAGCTGAAAAACTGCAGAATATAATTCATTTGAGAGGAAAAATCGTTTAAGTACCTATCGATTAGGTAATCTAAATCTACGTATTGGGATGCATGAAAAATTTTTCTATCATCGCTTAGTGGTACTCGGATAGTTAATCCAAACTAATATATGAATATCATACAAATTTGTGTCGTGGTTCACATTAAATAGTGGCTGTTTAATTTATAAGAATTTATTAAAAAAGTATTTATTAATCATTCTTATGAAGCCAGCGTGACGTTTTTCTAAAAGTAAGTCAGTTAAGTAAAAAAAAAAGTCAAGTGTGATTCGGACTAGCGCATCGAGGGTTCTGTATGTACCATCATATAATATATCTTTCTGTTATATATTCATAAAAAAAAAAAATCATTTGGCGATCTTTAGGGCGAGTCCAACTAACATTTGGCCAGTTTTTATTATTCGTTTTGTTTATGATTTGCATTCTAATCTTACCAAGTTCGAAGTTTGTGTATATTATCGTTTTTACGATAAATCAAATACAAAATTGCATCACAAAAACACATTATTTGTATGAGGAACCCTAATTTTTTTACTTTTTGTTTTATTATTGTTAGTATATCCGTCATAACAAAACACATTTTGAACACTGTTAATAGCTATTTATTTCTTTTATTTCAAATGATACAACCTTTTAAATGTAGGACAGACATGGATGGTACATATAAGTTTAATTATAAAGTCACCCTTAGGGTACGGAAGTCTAGAAATGGAGAAATATTATAACTTTATTACCTGGATTATCAATTTGTTATCATACTTATCGAATATATGATGGTCAATCTAATTTTCATTTTATTATTAAGTCACTGAAGTTGAAATAATTGAAAACAGAAACGAAAATTGAAATTGTTAACTAAATCCTAACTATGAAAAATAACAATAACAAAAGATAAATATGTCACAATTTTCTAACTGTGTACTAAATCGCGAAGCCGACCGCGGTACTGTTTCGAAACACCAGTCTGTGTGTTTGACATCGGTATTTGTGATATCAAAATCATAACACCACCTGCGTCTGCGCAGTACAAGAGAGGCTTTCAGTGAAAAATAAACAGCTCGTTTCATATTTTTTAGCATTTTTGTTGAGACGAACTTTCGACTTTTTAATTAAACATTTTTTGTTTACAACCGCCCCCAGGTGTGGCACTACTGCGACCTCAACGGCGGGCAGGCGTCGTTCCTGTGCCCCAACGGCACGATCTTCTCGCAGGCGGGGCTGACGTGCGACTGGTGGTTCAACGTGCGCTGCGCGTCCACGGCGCAGCTCTACGTGCTCAACGAGAGCCTCTACAAGTACATCCTGCCGCACTCGCCGAAGTTCCCCGAGGACTACAGCGGCCCGCTTGTCGATAAGTCAGCAGACATCATTTCGTGGCATAGAAATAACGCATACGAAACCGCGTAACTGTTGAACCGTTCGGCCTTCAAAAATATGTTATTTATTCATCGTTTGCTTTAAAAGCGTCTTAGATGTGTTTTTTTAGGATTCCGAGCCAAAATGGCAAAAACGGAACCCTTATAGTTTCGTCTTGTCTGTCCGTCCGTTTGTCACAGGCATTTTATTCAAAAACTATAAGATGTATATTAATGACATTTATAGTGTAGGTGTATTGCATAAGGTGTTACTTAGTTTGGTAGTTAAATTAAAAAAAAATCTAGGGGGGCATTCCATACATGTAATTGAGGGTGAAAAATTTTTTTTAGCAAACATTAAATTATTTTCAATATTATCGGATATACTGTTTGTGTAGTATTACCAAAAAACTGCGCTTCTCAACAAAAGGACGTAAGTGCTATGAAAATATGATCTTTTACTGATGCATTTTAGTTTACACTATTTTTATAGTGATAGTCGACCCACCTACTTGTTTTTCTAGTTATAGGTGCCTAAAGTACTTGTCTGTTCTATGCGGGAAACATGGAAAAGTGTAACAAAATACTTTTTTCATCTGAAGTGTATTTCTTTGTAATAATGGCTTCGGAACCTTTTTATGAGCATGGTTCGGCATGGTCTTGACCAGTTTTTAGTTTTTTATATTGAATTTCTTAAATCAACTATCGTTCATATCGAATCGCTTTATCGTCCGTATAAAATTTTTATTGGCTTGTTTTGATATTTGTGTCTATTATTTTGGGAGCTGTATTTTTTTTGTATGTTTCATATTAACGAAACATACAAACACATATACGTAATCATGTAAAATAAATTCCGTATTTTAAGTTATTAAATAAAATGTTTGATTGTAATATTTAAACCAAGAGCTAAGGATTTGTGCCATTGATTCTAAAAAGCGTATTTTATCATAATTCGTATAAAGTCCGTTGAACACAATTCAAGTTAGTTCACGCATATGTACCATCAAAGAAAAGATATTCTTTTACTCTTGAAAAGAAATAGATGTTTTTCAAACAGTTATACTGATCCTTTTAAATAATTAATAGTTACATGTTCCATTTTTAAATTAATTCATCAGCTTTGTATTATTAATATTGACTACTATTATAATATAATAGAGCAGGGCCTATTGGCGCATTCCTTCGAAAAATTGTTCGAAGGCCTAATTTTTTATCGTGATAAGAAGGTTCTTCTTGTTTTAAAAGTATAAGATGACAGTCGATATTTATTAACGTTGTTGTTCAATCAATTAAAAAAAATAGAGATTAAAAAAATTGTAAAATAGTTAAAAAAATTTAAAAACGCTACATCTGTCTTTCTTTTACTCGTACGGTTCATTGCGATATGAGTGAGAAGGTCCATACTTCTTTTGGTAGCGTATGCGCGCGGAGGGCATATTGTTGCAAAGCAGAAAAAAAAATAGTAAAAAAACAATTATTCAAAATTTAAATCGATTATATTATTAATGATTATTCGAATATTCAATAAAAAATGATAATATAACTATTTCTAAAGTATACAATTTAATAGGGGAAAACCTTGATTTTTGCAAATTTTCTATTTTAAAAATTTATAATAACGGCGTAGAGATACGATAATCGATGTAAGGAACTTTTTGATTCAAAATAATTCAAAATATTAACAAAAATCTGCAAAAAAAAAAAACTCTTTTTTTGCAGTATTTTTTGGTTTAAATAGTTTAAACAACAACGTCAATAGATATCGACAGTCATGTTATACTTTTAGAACCAGAAGAACCTTCTCGACATGATAAAAAAAAATTAGGTTTGCGAACAATTTTCCGACGAATGCGCCTGTATGCTCTGCTAAATTATACAACAAAATTAGTGCAGTTAATGCAAAATTATACAACATAACCACGGTTTGACGGCACGCCGGTCGCAGCGGCGAGCGTGCCCGCCTGGAACTCCGAGTCTCGAGTCGAAGCCGCACCCGTACAACTGATAGTTCACTTTTGACCCGTCCACCAGTGCCGGATTTATATTTTTTATGAGGGTAGGCCGCTTTATTTCCGCCGCCCCGTGTACCTTTCTAAAATAATAATTTTCTGAAATCTGCCGCCTCTAGGACGCTGCCGCCCCTAGGCCGCGGCCTACACGGCCTATTGACAAATCCAGGACTGCCGTCCACGGAACCAAATATAAATTAGCAGTAGTTATAATGATGAAGGAAGTGATTTTAATTAGACCTTAAACGTTTCGGAAAATATTTACTGATAACTAGAATCTTCAACGACGTGGGAAGTTCCAAATACGCGTCGGACCGGCTTGTGTGCTATCATGTTTTTTGAATGAATTTTTTTTAATTAATTCAAAGCATCCAAACATCTGGTAATTACATTGTTATTTTTTTTTATGACTTGCAGGTACCTCACGTTGAAGTTCAAAGAGATGGAGGAGCAGTTCCGTAAGAACAAGAGCAAACAAACCGCCTCCGAAAAGATGGCCACGAACACCGACGGCGACACCTCGAGCGAGGAGACCGGCGCGGGGACGACGGAGGCGGCCGAAGCGAGCTCGTCGAGCGACGCGAGCGCGGCGAAAGCTCCCGACGCCGTGAGCGAGGCGAGCGTCGTCGTGGACAACCCGGGCAGCAGCGGCAAAGTCGAACGATTACACGAATGATTTGCGGTTCGAAGAACTTCGTTACGCTGAAAAACTAAATCGATATAAAAAACGAAAATTCCGATCGCTAATATTGAAGGGACGTATTGAACAAAGATAGGCTTAGTTAATATATCTTTCGAGATACACTCGTACAGTAACTGTGATAAATCGAAATTAAGTGATGGACGACCATGCGTCTCTGTAAAGTTGTCCTTAGTCAAGGTTAGTCGGAAACAATCTTATTATACGTAGTGATCTTCTACATTAGAAAGTTTAATTTTGGGGCGAAGTATTCAAACGTATACTTCGTGTTGAGAGAACGAACACTTTTGTGTTAAATACACGTTTACTTAGACAAAAATATTCTAAAAATAATACTTTAGTTTTAAAAAACGCACGACATGAAAGTAATTTCTAATTTTCGATTATTGTAATTTCGAGGTTAATTTTAAGTTAGATTTGAGACAGTGCAGTGCGAAAAGTTAAACTTGCCATAATTTGCCATGTTTAATTCGCTCTATACATTGATAATATTATTTCAACGTTAAAATAACATAGTAAATTAGTCTACGCAACTAGGAGCAATACGCCACTCCTGCGTGGTAAATGTATAACATAGTATGCATGTGTTTATGGATAATAAGGTATAAGAGAGAATTCTATTTCAGTGCTGAGTACATATTTCATGATAGTCTAAGTCCAGCATAAGAATAATTATCCTCGTCTGATAATTGATTGCAGTAATGTTCTAAGCACGTATTTAAATGTTAACAATTTGAAAATGAAAAAGTGATATGAAACAGTTAACAATTTGAAAAATACCTTTGATTAATAAAGTTTTAATAAGTTTTCTTTTAAGTGAGATTTCTCCACATCTATATAAACTCTCCATAGCCAGGTCATAAGTACAGGACCTTTATGATTGCTAAAACTTAAATGTAAAACTATTTAAAGTGTTTGTGTTATGTTTCATGCCTGTTATGTTTCATGCCTGTTATTTTTCTTAAACATTCTGCTAATAATTGATAAGGTGATATAAACTGAACTTCATATCACAACATTAAAATTATTCTTTGCAAAAAAAAAAAATGCAGGAGCAGCAGCAAAAATATTGCCAGTAGAATTAATATGGAAACTTATACATCATTAAACTGTTAATATTTAAATAAGCCCTTAAAACATTATTTTATTTAATTAACAGATGCAGGAAGGTTTCTTTGATGCCAGACACTAAACTTTATATTCGTTTAATAATTCTAGTTCTTCAATAATTTCTACAAATTCTGTATTTTGAAATACAAATTTGTACAGTTTGGTAATTATCTCCATAGCGAATTTATAATGTGATGAAATAGTGTAAATAAGAATTAAGTTTTTATATTAAACGTAAGTAATTCACTTTTATATCTGTGCAATAAATTATTTAATTTTCAAGATTTTGTATTTTTTTGTTTATATAAGACGATACCGATAACATAGTTTTTTTTAACATATGTGGTTTACTGATTATTATGTAACGTGTAAAAAGAATTTACGCAACAAAACTTGAATTAAAAATTTTTAAAATTACTGACAAATAAAATTTTCAAAAATTAAAAAAAAAAATTATACACATTAACCCTTTAATATATATATCTGCCTACTGGTGCACTTGTAAACGAACATGTCAGCTGAAGACTAACACACACTTCGACTTTCTACGATTTATTTTCGGGTATCATTGGATAGTTTTCGACTTCTATTTTAGCGTCGGACCTTAAGTGTTTCGATCCGACTGCGATTCCAGACTCGTCTGGTAGAATGTGCATCTGAAAATGAACTCCAAACATTTGTCGTTTTTAAAGCTTTAACTCAATTGGATGTACTCTAGACGATAATGTTCGTATCAGTGATTGTTTAAAATCGTAGTTTTTGAACATTTGAGTTTTATAAACTTTTCCGTCTAGATGTTAAGGAAAGTGTGTAATGTAATTGGCTTAAGAGTTAGATGGTATTTAAAAAATAAATGATTTAACAATGATTTGATAGTGCCGCTATAACTTGGCCACTTGGCCTAGCACAGTATTTGTTTACAGATACGGCGATAAGTCATAGCATAAAAAAAGCATGATTATATTGAAGCTTTCTATGGTTTTCTATATAAAAACATTACACAATTTACATTCGATAAAATTAAGTTATTCAATATTTTGTGCCTATTATTTAACGCCAGCTACAGTAACAGGTCTATGAATACGGTTAATGAATATTGTATTATAATGTAATAGTATGTACCGTCTATTAATCATATATGAGCGAGAATGTGTTTTTTTTTTGTATGGACTACGCAATAAGAATGAAATATAGGCGAGGTATAGCTGCGTGAAAGTACTACACTATATGTAACATATTACAACATTTGAAAATGGCCTTATAATGCATCCGTTTCACGCGTTTCGTGTGATGCTTGATGCCACATTATATATTTTATTACTTGCTATCCCGAAGCTACGAATTCACTTGAGAGAAACGATTTCATCTTTAAAGACAGTTTTCAATCAAATCAATAAGGTCTTGATGCAAACTAAAAACCACACACGCACATTCAGTTTAATTTATTTACAAATAATCATATTTCTATTTCTGGGTACTTAACTTACATAAAACTAAAAACTCAATACGTATGTTTTGAAAATTACGGTAATTCAATTATAGATTCAACAATAATCTTTAATTTGAAATCGCATATGTTTGCGCTAATTCTTAATTATATATATAATTTAGACCAACAAAAACTTACAAAATAGAATTTACATTCAATATGGCTTAATTTAACATCTTAAATCAGTTTTAAGTAATTATGTACAAATAACTCATTTTGAACCTTATTCAATTATGCAATAGAAACTATATGAATAACAATTTACTTTGCATTGGACCGTTTTCATAAATTTCTTATTTAAGATTTGGTGTGATATGGTACCTAACATTCTTAATGTCTATTTGAGATAAAAATAAAGGGTAAACATTTTAATAATATGGCTATTTTGATTAAATTACTCTTTGAACAGTTAATAATTCGCGTTGATGTACCGGCACAAGTTAATTTTGCAAAATAAAAACAATCTAAGCATTTTATCATAAGTATGCACTTAATACTAATTATATACATGAATTTACACAAAGCCAGAGATCCTTCGAATACTTATCGATCACAAGTTGTCACCATCAGTCTTATACATTCATTGCTAACATCCTAATTCTCACGTTAATATTATAAATTTTCAATAAAAATTTCTCAAAGAGAATTTAAATTTTTCAAAAATACTTTCAACTGACACACATTTATTTATTTTTTATAGATATTAGTCACCAAAGCACTCTTTTATCGTTTCGACAGTTACTTTTTTCCTATTCAAGCACACAGTAAAGTACCTAATAGTATTAACGTTTAATTAACATTTTAGGGGCGTATAAAGACCCTGTTTGTGAACGAATAACAAATAGCCTTATAGCTAAGTTTATTGGGTCTATTTTTGGATCACCATATCCTAAAGCTGCACAATGTATCAGTACATCAAATCTAAAATTAAATTACCCTAAAACTGATTTTTAGTTACAATTTGAAATAATTAGGATTTTTTTTTGTAAAATCACATCTAGGCTACATGCAGTTAATTTTATTTCCTAAAAGAAGCTAACATTTATTAATAAGAATTGAGCGCTACAGATAAATAAAAATAGTAAAAATATTTACTTATTATATCTGAAAGTTTAGATAAATTTTGAAATATTTGACACGTCATCTTCCCCAATCGTATAAAAATAGTGATTTATAGTAATTATATAAAGAAATAAAATACAAGTACAATGATTTTTTACTTAATGAAAAACAGAAAGAAAACTATTGTTTATTTTATCATGGAAATTAAAGATTAATTTGGAAACTAATTACAGCCGCAGTTTCTCCTGCTGTATCTCGTCATTGTAATTACCGCTTGTATCCCTGTACTTGTACCAATATTGGTCACTAGGTTGTCTTACGCCAATGTTTTTAATTCGTTCCAATTTGAACCTTGGTTCAATAAAAGTGATTTGGTTTCCGTAATCACCCTTTATACAAATGATTTAATATAAAATCATTATTTTATATGAAATAGGAACGTTTCAGCGTGCTCGCCTATTTCATTTCACTGGTCAGATCAAAAGCTTATACTATAAGTAATTCATTATTTACAGAATTTTTCAAACGAAACTTTTGAAACATTCAGACAAATAAAACAAACGGTGCAAAAATAAGATACTATAGTGACTTATATCGCTTTCAAATGATAAATGTGTAGATTAAGACTGGTTTATTTTTAGAATATCAAATAGTTTTTCTAAATTTGTAAAAATCATTAACTAGAATCACGCAAAAAGTCCTTTGCATGTTCTACTGGCCACGACGAATAAACAAAGCAAATGAGTGTTCCAATAAGAGCTACGATTTTTCAAGACAATATTTCAAGACACGTTAAAAAAATTGATCAAGGTGGGAAAAGGAGTCCCGCATCTGCTGCCAGCGAACGAAATGCAATTTGTAATTGTATTCAATTTTAACCAAACGGGAATCACGTTGTTTTCAATTAAAATTGAAATTTTTAACAAGAAATAAAATTTGTGCTACTGCTTAAAGCATTCGTTTAAATGAGATGGTGTAGAGGACAAGTTGCTTGGAGTTATACCTAAGATGCACCATGTAATCACTGTATAAAGAAAATGAAAACTTCCTTTTTTTATAAACAGAAGGTTACGAAAGCTTTTTGACTTTCGGCCAATTATGATAACTCAAAACGATCGAGTGTATGTTATCGTAACGTAAGAGCTATGTCGCCCTTTGCCGTTGTAATTTTTACGTCACAATAATACAGACTTGGTCGTTTTGATTTAACATAATTGACGCGCAGTCAAGGAGCTTTAATATAACTTTCTGTTTATATAAAAAGAATTTCTTTTATTTTCTAACAGCAATCTTTATTTAAAGAGCTCGCAATTATCCCGTAATCCATGGTTCAAATAGATTTTGTATACCAAACTAGTTAAAATCAAAATTGTAGCTCTAGAAAAGCAGAAGATTGAAGCAGAACGTCAATTTCTGGCAACTTTAAGTAATATTTTTAACGCCAATGGACTAAAAGTTAAACGTAAATAATAACTAAGTAGTCTTTGAAATCTTAAAAGTAAGTCTGTAAAAAAAATTCTAAAAATACTAATTGTATGCAGTTGCACATCTACACTAGCATGATGTACTAAATTATTAAAGCAATAAGAAAAATGTGTTTCGAATGTATAACGATTTAGTGCTTGAGTAAGAGAGAGGCATGTTTGAGCCTAAGATGAGAACGGAGTGTGTCGATGCGGCTGTAGGTTGCGGGGCAGTAGGGGCAAAGGGACCGCTGGGCGGTGTGGCTGTGGAAGTGGTGCCAGCGGTTGGACACTTCTTTGCCGCAGGACTTGCAGCGCCACAGCGCAGCACTATCGGTGGCGGCGACAAACATGCTGTGGTACGAGTACTGGGGCACGGAGCTGGCTCCGGCGGCGAAGCCCACGCGTGTAGTCTCTGCGAACATCCGCTTCTTTGCCAATAATCATGTCGGAGGATTATTAGCACATACTACTGCTGATAACGCGTATAAGTTAAAAAGTTATATAAACGTCGTAATATTCACAATTTAAGTGGATACACTTATGGACCAATTTGTTATGGATCTGTTTTTCTTAGTTTGATATACTATATTCCAGAATCAAAATTTTATTACAAACATATCAACAGTAACATATAGGATATAATTGAAATGTCAACTTACAGACAAAATATTAAAATTCATATCTAAACAAGAATGGTCAAATTATGTTATTGTATATATTTATGGATTTCGAGAGAAATAGTGTCTATTAGTGTTGTCTAGGCTTTTCTTTTAACGGGTGTTATATTCTACAAACAAATGTTATATGAATTCAAAATTTTCTATATGGATGTAGTGTTTATATTGAACTTTTTCCTATAATATTAACAAGAGCTGTTTTCTAAAATAAACAAGTAACCGAGTGCTCAAGATGTTTGATACATTTAATAACAACATTAAATCTATGATTCCACAATAGCAATTTTAAAAGAAATAATATAATATACATTAATAAGCATACAAGGCGTTTGTTTGTCGAGGATGGGGTGTAAATGCGATAAGTGAAACTACATGAATTGTAACATACCACAATTTAATGTAAAAAATTAGTAATAAATACAACAGATAAATGCAGGAGTTTGCAACATGTTAAAATTGCATTACATAACATCAAACAATGTGAAAAAATAATTTGCATTAAACGGTTGCATAAAACAAAACTATATAAATAAAACTGCATTTAAACGGAGGCATCAAACCAAAGTATCAAACAAAATATCCATAAACAACACATCGTCCATAAATTCTATGTAAAAACATAACAAGACTGTTTTAGGTGTTAGGTACACGATTTGACACCCCCTCCCTAGTGATACACTATTGTGATATACGAGACTAAAACAATCTGCTAATGCATTAATAAAGAAGAAAACAAAAATATAATAACTAGACCATTGCTATCCAGACGAAACCATATACATTCAGGCTATCCTGCATTCCACTGGATCATTTTTTTAAGATCACCTTTTGTGATAAGATTACAATTTTTAAACATATAATTAATTGGAATATCTTTTAAAGATTGGCCAAAATCGTGACTAGGTCTAGATGACCCCAAGTTTATAAAACTAAATTTAGTAGTTCGTTAACCTTATGTGTAAATTCCATATGGCATAAAGTTAAGCTTTCAATTAAGTCCAATGTGATGGTCACCTTCTTCAATTTTAAGTTGCACATTTCTTTGAAAGCCGAACAGAGATCAAAGGAAGATATTTTCTGAGCCAAAAATGATGTGACACTCCAAATATTCTGGCCAGACACTAACATAGTATCCTAACCTATAAATATCTAAAGTAAATATAAACCAATAAAACATTTCATCAAATATTTTGTTTCTTTACAAATAGAATTGAAAATTGGTCTTCAGTGGTAGTCCCACCCTACGAAGCGATGCTACCACAACCCGAGTTCCTTTGTGAGGTCAGCCATCGGCGTGCAGTTATACTATGTTTTAAAACAAATGAATGGAAGAAATTCTGCTCCACACACGTTTGCGAGGCATCAAACTTAAATTGGATAGCTATGATCTATGGCTGGGATTAATAAATCGACGTCCATACTTTAACGATTACTAAGGTTCATTGAAATTTTTGGCAGCATTTCTGTGCAACGACTTGTCTACATAAAAATACGCTATGACGTATCTGCACATTGGTCAGCTTATTCATTGGCTCTATTTTGGTTATGTGGATTTGATATTCTTTAAAGAAAGTGACAACATTTACTCTGACTATGACGAACACATAATCCTTACTTTTAGTTCTCTTTAATAATTTATTTAATATGAACGGTGTTGATTATTACGCGTGATCGACTTGAAATAGGTGTAGGTAGTGTGTAGGGTACACCATATATACAAACTTTTTGAGTACATTCTACAATCGATTGCGAATGTCCTATACAAATATGGTTAAGTTTGTACATGTGTATGTGTACCTAGATGTAGTACTACGATATACCTAAGTTGAAAATGGTTATATACATTATAACCATCTTTAATTCTAGATATATCATTAAATAGATGTGTAAAATATTTTTCTTAAGGATTATACCTCTTCAATTGCCTACAAACATGAAAAATACATATATACATAATTTGCACCATGCTATATTTTTATACTTCATACAGGAGTTTGAGGCCAGGTCTTAACATAAGGTTATAAATCTAAAGAAGTGGGTACAGCATTACGACACGACATAACCTGAAGTTAATTTTTTTTAAGTAACAATATATACTGCCAATATTTCACTTGTTCACTTCGTCAGTCATTATTTATTTTAAATCTTAATTTTATTGAATGTAAATTTGCGTAGTTTTATTAATCCCACCCGATAACATTGCAACTTGCGCGACCATAAATTATTTAAAAGTACATAACTATTACAATTGGCAGAGGTAAACAAGCTATTCCTTAATATTACCAGCTATAAGATCTGTACATCATCGTAACCAAAACTGTTTATTTTGAAGTAGAAATCGAAACTAGAAAGTAAATTCACTTATATAAAATACAATTAGGTAGTTACTCTCATTCCATGATATTTATATACTCTTTAAAAAATATCTTTTAGTTTGGTTACGTAATTAAATAACTAGTAATATTGCACTGAGTATGAAATGCTATCAAACAATAAGCACCCACGACTTACTGAACGAGTGTAAAAAAATTTTCGAAAGTTACAAAACAAAAATACCGTTCCGTTTTGGCTATCGACGCGACAAGGAATGGAAACGCTGCGATTCAGTGGGCTCCTATTATAATAGACAATTGTATATTCTAGCTATTAGTTATTGACTATCTTCCAACGATTGCACAAGTGAGATTGTGTGTTCACAACTACAAGGGCCCCCGCGGAGCGGAGCCCGTATCGAGTTCACTATGTGGATGTATTTACTTCTAAGACATCGATATCTTTGATATTTGGTAGACGACGGCCTGACTATGTCCCTACATTAGTAATCTGAAGATCTCCGAAAAACGAACAAAGTCTCGAGTGATACTGTAATCTCGTGCAGGCGGCGCCCGACGCCGTCGCGCCGGCGCGGCTGCGGCTTCCACCGGATGCTAGATGCATTACATTAGCAAAGTAACTAACAATTAAAATTTTAATAATATTACAATAGGATTCGAATCATAGCGTGTTAACACTCTTGGTTCTAGCACCATTCCATTTTATCACATTTCAGTTACCGTACCACTCTAAGTGTTTAGCTAAAAATGTAACAATCTTATATTTAATTCAAAAATACATACGTACTAGGTTAGTCCCAATCATAGAATGCCAATATTAGTCACTAAATGCGCAACCTCGAAACGTTCCTATCTTAATTAATTGAAAGGGGCTCGGCCCCGAAGCACCGACGCGGGCGAGATTTCGCCATAACTAAACGAACATCTACCAACAATAAAATAATAAAATGTTAACATCTGAAAACTTTGAACCGGGCCGCGGCCCGCAACTGAACGACAAGTAAACGCAATGATACTCGAATATCAAATATAAAACAATCAACGCTAATAAAACAATATACATATATAGATAAAATATAAATATAAAGTATAAGGCAATAGAATTTATTCTAAATATAAAAAAACAATCTCCGTAAATAGATTGGCTATTCTCTAGTATAAAAAAATCTTTTCGTATGTTTCCTTAGGCGCTATCCGTTAATACATTACAAATCCTTAAAACTTATCCATTCTGCAAAGGCCTCATAGAGTTACAAATGCATCTTCACTGAGATTCAGTCAATGTTTATACGTCGTTGACCAACGACGAAGATCACAATCTCTTGACAGTCATCCCATCCCACTTTAGTTGTTATACTTCTTTCCTAATAGGATGTAGTAACATAAATAGAATTAGCTACAGGAAACTCAGAATTTCCTATCTACTACAATAAATATAACAAGAGAGCCCGGCGGCGATGGCCGGGCCCGCTAGCCAGCATCGCTTCACGGTCGCACCGCTACTCAGTATTGTGTATATCTCTAGCTTAAGTTCCCTATCGATACAATATAAAAAATAATATGGTAATAAAATTAACATCATATTATTGCTTTTGCCCGTTCCCGTATAGCGATTGGTATAGAAAAGAATTTGCTTACCTAATTGCGTAACGCACTGTATCATTACGACAATATCGAAAGATAGGTACGTTCCTCATGAGGATCTATACAAGTCACAATGGGGCAAGTCAAACGCACAACCGAGACAATACTAGATCGAGTCGCCCGCGACGCCGAGGGTTCCGTCAACGAGTAACTGTAAGGCCCGCTTAAGTAATAGCACTTTAGCTTAATCCTAAGTAGGAAGTGTTAACGTAGTTTTGAGTCCATCCGTAACGTCTTAACACAGGAAGGAAATGCGCGCGGCGTGAGGCGCGGGGTCAATAACTGGTGGGCCGAGGGAGCGCTCACAGAGCGTCGAGGCCCAACCAGTACATAGACAATCAGTCGAAGCCTCCTGCGTCCAGGTGGTTGGCGAAGAGAGGTGCATGAGACGCGGGTGCGGGTGGAGGTACAGGCGCGGGCGGCGGCGCGGACGCGGCGGGCGGCGGTGCCGACTCGAACTTGCGCGTGTCGGGGTTGTAGGCGGGGTGCTTGAACTTGCAGTGTGTGCGCAGGTTGTCGGAGCGCGTGTAGGTGGCACGGCACAGTGGACACTCGAAGCGCCCGGGGAAGTGCACGTGGTAGTGGTTGCGGATGTGCGTCACCACCTTGCCGCACAGCTTGCACCGGTGCAGGTTGAGTGCACCCGCCACGCGCTCGAACGTCAGCCGCATGTGCCAGCCCTTTGAGCCTGCAAGCACCCACACCGCCATCACTCGCCACATCCCCTCTCAATCAAACGCACACACACGCACGAATTCACGCATTCAATTTAAACTAAATCCCTACATTAACATGTACTAATTTTGGTACTATATAAGATCTTTAAATAAACATTTGATTAGGGTTCATTATTGTCATTACTAATTATTTTAATTAAAAAAAATTTTTCGTGGTAGATTTAATTTAAATGATACAGTACCAAAATATTACATTTGCTTAATGTTCATAGAATTATGTAATGCTATCTTTTTTACTAGACCTACATTAACAAACCTATTGACAGAAAGAAATTATAATAAGCATCTAATACAAATTGAAAAAACGAACTTTAGGAAAATATGATGTGGTGGCGCATAATAATTATAATATTCCTTATCTAAAAGCTTTCTTGTGGCAGTAATGAATATTGCCACTTGTTTTACAGAAAATGTGTAAATAATTAAACTTAATATTGTAAATAAAAAGTAAAAAATATTTGTTGTAATAATAGTGTCATTAAATTTCATGCAATAATGACAAATGTCATGGCAAATGACAACAATGAAAAAGTTGAAGGAAATGATATTTGTAAATGTGTCATCTGAAGGGATGAAATTGTTATTAAAGCATTGTAAAAAAATATGGTTATTATTCACAGAAGAGAAATAAGTCCGCGCCATAGATAGTAAAGCATGGATAGAGGGTGAAAATTAAAAGAATTTAGTAAAATAGTCAATATATTTGCAACAGCATACAAAGCAACGAGTAAGTTCATTAATTACAAGTATTCACCAAACCGAGAGGTGTCTTGCAACTATGTAAAAACCAAAATAAATCACAAAAAGAAAGTAATGTTAATGACATGTTTAAAATGCCTTACAAACAAAAGTAAATCAGTCTTTTACAATACACAAAATACACAGACTCCTACAATCTATGAGGAACGAAAGAGATCGACATTAATCCTTGTTATACATCAATTAAGGCCTATTGTAATTTATAAGAAAATTTGACCTTTTATTTCATTGAAATGTTTTCAATGTTAAAATTAACATGTATTTTAAAAAATTAAAGTTTTGAAATAAAATAAATTATAGTCTAAAGCAAAATAGTGATAAAAAAAGTATCATGGTAACTGTAATTTAAATTAACTACTCCTATATTGTACATTGTTTGGTAATTTTAGAAAAAACTTTTATTCCATGAGAGAAAAAATAAATTAAAGATTAGTATTCACATAAAATTTGAATGAGGAAAGTGCTATATTTTTAAATATACTACAAACTTTTTGGCAAGAAATATGCTTCGGCAAACCATTAACACATATTCGTAAAAACAATGTTCGAATACACTTCTAAAAAACTCACTCTTACAAATTTTAAGATTCACAGCCTACATTTAACTGACGTCTTAACTGAGGAACAGTCAATTACACAATAATTCATATTTGTACATTTGATATGTTGTCACTTTTTAGTACAGAACAATGTTTCATGCGCAAGTGTCTTTTTAGATTGTCCGCTCTAGTCAGTACAATCGGACAGAGGGGGCACTTATGCTGTCCCGGGTTGTGAGACTTCATGTGTTTCTTTATGTTGCCCACTACTTTGCCACAAACGTCACAAGACTGTGCCTGCCCATACGGTTTATAATCTTGTGCATGACCGTAATGACTAACTAAACCATCGCTATTGACAATTTTAAGCCCGTAACAATCGCGCGGTCTATCGTTCTCGTCAACGCCGTAATTTTGACCTGTAACAGTTTTAGATTCTTACAGTCGGCCAATCTTAGGATCATGCTCGATACTTGGCTCTACGCTTTCTACTCCACACTCGGAATTGTCAAAATTCAAACCACAAGACACCACTTTCAGCAATTAATTCGGACGGACGCAATCTATGCCGCGTTAAAAACTGGCAAAAAATGTTTACATGCACGTCATTATCTAAACTATTCCATATTGTGTCATTCAAATTCTGTTATACCATTATACGATTTTTAGGTATTTACTTTTTCCTCTTTAATCGTTCGTCTTGAAATCTCAAATAACAATCCAAAACCTCAACATAATAAAGAATCACTGACCATTTAGGGGCGCCAAATCAATGTATCTTCAGTATCATCATTTCGGTTAACGAGATATATATTATATAAATTTCAAGTGCATGCTATTAATAAAGCTGAAAGAGAAAATTAAGCAGAGAACACAAATGATAACACTAATGTGCTCTATGAGTTTACAAGCAAAAATACTACATGCTTTTAGCGCTACATGCAAATTAAAGTGCAATTAAATGAAAATGAAAGGGAAAACATGGCAGAAAATACAATTGAGGTACGACAGAAACATTAATTACAACTTAAGCAAGCTGATAAACTTTTAAAAAGTTTCGACCGTTTTGATGCTGCATTAATACTTCTGTCAACTATGCTCTGAATTATATTAAACCTTTATTCCATACGTGTGTCTCTTGATAAGCTTGTCGAATATGGAATACAGGATTAATTTTTTTTAATGACCATAGATTGCATATTATTATAAATGAAATTCGAATGTAGAATTTGTAACATTTAATATATTGACATGATATATTTTGTTTTACTCTCCAGTAACAATCTATAGTCAGGTCGGCAAAAAGGTAGAGACTCACCGTCGATGGTGTCTGTCTGGTCGGTGTGAGGCTGTAACATCTGCTCGCCATCGCCCGCCTCATTGTTCAGACCGTGCTGGGTTAGCAGAGATGCCATTTCAGTCATTCCCATTGCCTGGAAGAAAATAATATGGTGTTGAGAAACAAAGAAGGTTCAGTATTTATATTATTAGTACGATGTGACAGGCAAAGATAAACTTTCGACTGTTAAAGTAAATTTTTATCAGTAAAAATAAAATAAATATTTAATAGTAAATTTGATTTATGTTCAATTAACACAAAAATTCTTTCTTCACATCTGTACAGGAAAAAATCAGCTGTAACTTCTTTATATTTCGAAATGGACGTTTTATTTTACCATACTTCCATTAATTTAAAATGAGGCACAAATAAATGGAAAATCCATTTTGTAATGACCAATTTATTACAATTTTTCATAACAATAATCAGTATCACATTACAAAATGTACAAATTATTAACACATACATATATAAATAGCATTATTTAATATTTCAAAAGCTCATTCAACAATTTTATTGTGTATTATAATTTGAAATCATGCACATATAATGGAATAATAAGCATAAAGGAGAAAAATCCATGTATACATAAAAAAAAATTCAAAGTTTATTGTGATGTACCATGAAAGATCTATGATTATTTTTCGTGTCATTGCACAAATTCCGAATCAGGTGACTATGATAGCCTTATAGTTTTGTAATTTTATAAAGCTATTATCATTAATCTTTATACAAAATAAAAAAAGCAAAAATTTATTTATTTTGTAACAAAAAAAAAAAAGAACACAATCATTATGAAAATATAATATAGGAAAACTTATGGCAATCCAAAAAATAAAAAGTAATTATTTAATTCCAGTACAAGATTAAAGTATTTTAGGTTAATTTATTAAACTGTATCTAACAATTTGATATAAATAACTCTTAAGATTTTCAAATAACTTCACTTAATATAGAAAAACTTACTTTAATTCTCACAATTTCTACAATATCCGTTATTAAGTATACAAAACATTCTACTATTTTACAATTATTTGCTTATCACAGTACTGAAAATGCAATCTGATTATGAATTTTAACGAATTCACGTTTAAAAACTTTTCAAATATCTGCACTTCTAGTCGTCTATTTTAACAGGATTTGTTTCTAACATTTCACGATCTCTACATAATTTGTGTGCTTTGCATTTATCATGGTGGTGCACTATTTCTAATCTAAAATTAGCATTGCCTATAACAAATGACGTACGGCCTACGCCAAGCTTCTTAGACCACTTGCGACAGTAACTGCAAAACATAATATTCTTCACTTGATCAAATTCGAGCCAATGATATAATGTTTTCCATCTCGTCTTGAATTGACCGCGTTTCTTTAAATCAACTACAGCTGCTGGCGGTTTCTGTGGACAGTTCGGCCCTTGTAAGACTTGTACTAAGATTGACGAAGCCGGATTATTAGTATCTTGGGTACCACTGTCCGACTGATAGTTCTTAGATGGCTCACCATAACCAGCATGCATCCAGTTTATCTTGGTATAGTTCTTATCTTGCGTAGTCTGCCAACAGAGAAGGAAAGGATTGCTCTTTGGTCTCTCAAAATGCAATTTCTTAATACAAAAACGACTTTTTATGATTTCAGGCAGATCCCTTCCTTCCTGATGACTTTTTGATTAACAAACACAAAAAGGAATTGGAATAAAAAAAAATATTTGTATTCAGTCGTTATTTATAGATAAGAAATATTTATAAGATAGAAGAAAAAGATCATCCTCTTAAGAAAATAAAATATCCACACAAAAACCATTCATTATATTTTTAATTGAACACAACAAAACCTATATCATATTATCTGAAAAAAAAATACTACAAAATACACTTGAAATAAAAAAAAACATAAGTCAATAACGCCATGTTGCTTAGGGCAAGTTTGCACTCATTTGCCATATTGCCATTAAAAAAAAATTTTTCAATTCATAAAATGACAAATAATGTATAACCTACCTATTTATATTCTTGCAAAGTACATTTTGCTACAAGCATCTTTAATTTATAGTAAGTATAACAAAAAAATATCTAAGGAGCAAGACGGTTTCATGTTATTTAAAACTTTCTTAATTACTAATATGTTTCTTAATACTAATATATATTTCTAAATGTGTATGATGTATATTCATTAAAAATTGTCTGATAAAGATCTTGAGAAAAAAAGAGCTGTATTACCGATTTGACTTCTCCATAATACTTCTCATCACATTATGAATTTTTCAACATGTGACTTACAAACAACATTGGCTTTCCATAAATTATGTCTTGACAGCATTTAAAAACTCGTATATAATAATGTTTTCACTTCAATAGAAAATATAGGTACTCACAGGCAAATGAGTTTGGTCGAAGGCGGAGGGCGGCACGTAGGGGGATTCGGGCTCCTGTTTGACGTGGGGTGGCGGCGGCGGCGGCGGTGGCTGCGAATGCGGGTGCGGCGGCGCGGGTGAGCGCGGCGCGGAGCGCTGCGTCGTGTGCGCCGGGGGCGGTGTCGAAGGTTCTGAACCCGAGCCCGTTGAACCCGATTTGATTGATTTGAAATGACCCTTTAAGAATGAATATAAAGTTACTACATTTTCCAAAACAATGTACTAAAATTTAATTTCTTATGTATCGTGATCAGACACAAAATAAAAGTCATCGACATAGCACAGACAATCAGATGTCTAAATGGACATGGGTAAGCCACACTATAGAGGTAGACAAAAATGGTACAAAATTATAATAGGATGGAACTCACGAGAAAGCTAACATAAGAGATGTAGACCACAAAAAAGATGGGACTATGGCATAAGCCAGGTCACTGGCAAAACTTAGGGTATAGGGTAGCGAGAACAGATGGGAATGGAGGTTAAAAAAGACCTTTGCTGAATAGCAACCGAAACTTACAACAGAAAAGAAAGACCCAAATAATAGAATACTAATTACCTAAACTAAAAGTTTGAATATAAGAGTAAACAAACAAATAGCACAATATAGTAAAATGAATTAGTCATTTGACTACACAATGTTAAAATGTCACATTCTTAATAAATCCATATCCAATGGAATAAATACTTAAAAGTTTCAGTTTGTGTTTACGACAAATAAAGTGATGGAAATAAATAAATTTTTACCTCATAATGTCTATAAGATAAATCTATATCGTCCCGGGGCACTGCAGAGTTCTTCCTCCTTCTCTTTTCAGGTGGAGGTGGGTGGGGGTGTGCAGTATGTGGCGGTAACGTATTGAGCGCGGGATGCGCGGGCGGCAGCGGCGTGTGTGACGCTGGGGGCGCGTGTGCGCTCGGCGGCGTCGCGAATTCGCCGCGTGAAGACAGGTTCTCAGCACTGACCGACGGAGTCGAGCGCTCCTCCGACTTTACATACAATATACATTAGTTGTTCTATTTTACATCTAAATATAATTTAAAAATGAATTAGTTACAATGGAACACTAACAGAATGATTTTACTATCTATGTGTCATTCTTTTTGATAATGCTTAAGAATGAAGTTAAAAAGTGCCACCAATTGACTATCGTTAGTCTCATCGTAATGGAATAAATAGTTTTCATAATTAAGCATGACTAATTGGGTTCCAAAATGTAACTGTCAAATTTTCTATATAATATTTAATAGATATTGAAATTTCAAAATTTGCATATTGCCATTGATGTCACCGATGACAATAATGACAAGTTATACTAAAAATAAATGATTCATGGATGTGGTTCACAAATATTAACCATAAGATTTAACAGATTGTATGAACAATCTGTTAATTTTTAATCTAAAAAAACATTTGCCTAATTTTCTGACTAGTTTTACAATTAGAGTTTTGGTTCAATTTTACCATAAATCTCTCATAAAACTATATCCAATATATTTATTGCAAAATATTTTACTAATGAATATGAAGGAAAGTTTATGTGAGGTATATTTGTCATGGAATCCATATTTTTATAATGGATTTCATATTTTAATAAATGATTTTACATCATAAATGATGATCTTTTGTCCCTTCTGTGTAAATCTCACAAAAATCTCATAAAACACTAATTACCTAATTAAAATCTTACTAATTTTTAAAACTATATGCAAGACTGCATTTCATCAGAGATTTTGGATAAATTTAATGACAAAAATATATGTAAAGGTAGACAAATTTAATTTCATATATGATAGTTGTAGTACGGAGTTCCATTCATACGAGAGGAGAGTTTTAGCTGCCTAAATATTCTTTATCATTACACTTCATCATCACATGACATATCTTTTAAAGATTTTATAAGAAGTGTAACCATGCTGATCTTAAACAACATATGAAAAATAAGTGATCAAGACTCACAATACAAAAGATTCATTGCCTACCTTAGAATTTAATGCATTGTTTTCAGTTAATCCTCTCACTTGTAAACTTTCAGCAGTTTTTAGGAACATTGGGAGCATATTCTGTCCAACATTTACTTCACCCTGAAAGATAAACTTCTATTGATTAAAAATTAAATGAATATTTACAATTTCATAACAGTTAGCTTTAAATTGGAATCACTTTCACAGATGTATCTGTCGATTAAATGTAATTAATAAATATGTATTTCCAAAACAATAGAACTATTCAATTTATTACTCAAAAGTTACCATATTTTATAATAAATGTTATTGTAACACCTTTTAAATTTTACTAATAAATTATAAATTCAATTAAAAATGAATTGAAGTAAGAGATTAAAGGAGAATGCTCAATTTACTATGGGACTCAGGCCCATGAAGTTTGCATAGTATTCATTATATCCGTATTGAGTATCCTAAACCATAAGAAAGTCAATAAAACCTGATGTTAAGGCTTTCTTTTCAAATTAAGCTCGTGTTATATTTCTTTCTTTTCAAAAATCCATTTTATAATAATTTTAGTTTACACATAATAATACAACGTAATTGAATAAAATTCTAACTTAATTTAAAATAAAACATTAATTTATTGCATTTAAAACATCGGATGCTTGGGAAAATAATCACGACTGACCACTGCCATTAACTGATTTTAATTCACAATTATTACCATTTCTATAATGTGCCCATTATAAAAATGGTAAAAATTACTCAATAGCAATCTCCTTTGAAATATTTCCATAACATACAGCTTATTAAGTTGTCTTACAAATGCAATATTGCCTTACCTTATACATAAAATCAAGCAGAGACTTGATCTCTGAGAAACGAACATCTTTAAGGAATATTATCGGGTGAGGGTGAGAGTTCTGCAGAAATATACTTTCAAAATAAGGCGAACATGCGGAGAGAATTGTCTGGTGTGCCTGAAATATAAGCACATATTCTTTTAAACTATGAAGATATAATAAATAAAAACAAGTGTAATTAATGTTTAAAATAATTATTGTTCTACTTGATTACAACATGACACAGGAATTATTAATATCAATCAATAAAAACATGTGTGAAAAAAATATTATAATTTCCCACATTAATTATTAAACAAAAGAAACAAAAAACATGTTTTATAGTTAACTATAGATATGAATTAACACTTTAATGATATTAGAAAGTAAAAAACCACCCAAAAATAAACATAGTTCAGTGAACCAAACTAGTCTACCCATACGCTTTCCACCCAGAAGTTGTGCTACATTATATTAGCATAAAACTTTCATAATTTAAAATTTAAATTTTAAAAGAGTAACACACTCAAAAATTTAGAAAACAGTTAGGATTAGTTTTTTTTTTGAAAGCTAAAATTAATGCTATCAAATAAAACGCAAGTAATAGCTGTTTTTATATGACATGATAAATGATAATGATTTCAACAACAATTATATTTCATATTACATTTACTTTTTCAGTTATAGTTCAATGAAATGTTCGTTTTCTCAGAAAGGCTATATAGATAAAAAATAAAATACAAAAATTATTAAATACCATTCAGGTGGAAACAAACTTTATATTCTATGATTGTTTGTTTATTTACTTTGTTTTGATGCATCATAAATAGTTGTCATGACCACACATAAATATTTACACTTGCAAGTGATGTAACACGGGCACTTTTTATTTTGTAAGCAATGGAATGTTAAATAATTTCACTTTATTTTTAAACATTATTATTATTTTTAAATGGCATTTAGGAATTATATTTCTAAACTTAATTTTAGCAATCTTGTTGGCGAATGTTTTGGAGAAAAAATATTTTCAATGGAAGATTTAACTTACTATCTTTACATGTTGTAATTATATTTTTGGAAAAAAAAAATTATTGAAAGAAATATATTATTATAAAGATAATATTGAATATTATTAATAAAACACTACAAATGGCAAAAAAATAGGAACAAAATGTAACCCAAGAAAGAATAGACTATAAATGAAAAAAGAATAATTCAATCATGTATGTTTTTATAAATAAAATACTATAGCTTACTTTGACAGTCTCTCCTTCACAGGCCAATGTGACATCGCAGAGTGCCTCTCGCTGTAACAAGTTAGCCAGCACATCAGTCAGGTTGTGCGGGTGGTTGTTCCAGCGCAGACAGAACTGCTGGTCCATTGTGGGTGCTAATGTCAGTGACCGTGCTGTGAATAAAATTAGTTCTATTACCATAAAAACCATGTTAATAAACTTACAATGTATGTACATTTTTAAATGATATATATTATCGTCATGTAATATTCTTCAAAATCAAACTAATGTTTGTAAATTACTATTGAATAAAAACAATTTAATACAATGATAAGGAAACAGCATTATATATATAATTTGCATTGAGATACCATGTGAAAAAAATTGGCGGCCGTAGGGCCTAGATAGTAGCGGAGAGATAAGTGACATCAGCGGCTCGAATTAATGGGGGCCGGCGGCGGCGACGCGGGCCGCGCTTACTGTACAGCGGCACCGACGGCGGTACGAGCAGGCACCGCAGCCGCGATGACAGTTAGGCGCGGACACATGTCTACTTGTTGCATGTCCCAGCCAGCGCGACCAACATTATGTAATTTAAAGGCCAGAAGACGACCGCGAGGGCGCCGACCCTACGAGACGCGGAAGCCTCTAACCGTCTCTATAAACGAGTTTAAAAAAGTAGTACCGCTGCCCAAAAAAATCGCAACATGCTGGCACCGTTATAATCGCCAAGCTGGATGTCCCAGTTGCTAACTCGGATCGAGCGAATCTCGCTATTGTAGGATGCACCACTATTTGACGACTATGCGGCCCATACCGCGTGCCTAGAAATAGGCTACCGAAGATGTACGAGATTTCTAAACGCGTAGTTGTCTCAACTTCGGCTATTCAGAGCGCCATTTGCCGATCTCGATCTTAGATTTTGCACATTTTTAATATCAACACCGAAAATTTCTGAGATCACATTGCTAAATCACTAACACAAATTGAATATAACGCCAAAACACTCGTAAACCCGTTAAATCCTAACTCACCATTTGCAAAATTTTTGCCATCACAAACGCCACCCGACCCCTACCTTGCACTGTCTTTTTGACCACACACACATCTCGATTTCCGCAATGTTACACGGCCTTCGGAATATCTTTCACATCATAATCGGGCAGTATTCGCAACGCGAACTTCATACCTAGTGCGATTATAGCGCGGGAAATTTAAATTTTGCAACAATTCACTTCATCAAATTTTATATTATCGTGATAAAATCAAACTTTTATTGCATTGCTAAAACATTGTGAATGTATCATAATTCCAGACTAAACATTGAAATAAAACAAAGATGACAAAATGTATTTACCTTGCTGGAATGATACGAAGAAACATAAATTAGGTTATGAAGACCAAAACAACACGTTCCTATAAAGCACATTATACGAAGAAAATAGTTTTATTCTTTTTATTGCACAGTCGAAACAAAATGTTTTTTCTCAAACTTAATCATTTTTTTTATAAATACAGCAAATAAAACTGATTAGCAAATAACTACGGCCTTGACATTACGTACTTTTAGCAATTTAGCGTCACACAATTTTCACGTGTCAGTTGCAAAGCGACCTCTATAGTCATGTTTCTAAAACGTTAACGTACTTTTTGCCTTAAATTTCTAATAGGTGGCGCAAATACTTCTACTGCAAAAGGACAATGACCCTCGAAAGTTGTCTACGCGTGTCTTGTTTTCGACGTCCCTACACGTTGACAGCGTAATGTGTCTTTGTATATTATTCAGCACAAAATTCGGTGGCTTTGGTGGAGATTAATATTTGGATGTTGTTTTTCCATTAATAATTTATGATTATGACCGCTACAATTCAAAACGATTGTACAAACCACGGACCTAAAAAAAATCTTATATGTTTAATCTCGATGATTAATTATTTATCACTATATATTTGTTGTATTTATTACACTTTGTTTTCTCAGGCTTTGTTTACTGTACTATCAATAGAGGTATATGTATAAGTTTCCATTAGTTATTATTTAATTTCTCATTGAAGGGTTACACTTTTTACTTGAGATATTAGTATCTTCGTTATAAAAACTGTCAGGGGTAGTTAGTTGTACTTAGTATAACGATTTTATATCATTGTTAATATCTTGATAATTTTTTCTGATGTTGGTTTTATTTGTCCTAATCTTATTAGCCTTATCCTAATATACTAATCCTAATAACTTTATCCTATATTTTTATATTAATATATATCCTAATTCTAAAATCAAAATCGTGATATCCTATCATAACACCCCTATATCTTACTATCGTATTGCTAATATTCTATTACTGTCTTATAAATAATGTTGGTCTTTAATCTTTACTGTATTTAATAGATAACCATAGAAAAAGAAAACCTTAATGTTCAAAACAGTAGTGTAGCTAAGGGGAGGCGGCGGGGGCAACCCGCACCGGGTGCCATCCATTTAGGGGTGATACCCGCGTTCACCCGATCGTGAATTGTGGATTCACAAAAAAAGTACACAAAAAATTTTAAACATACATCAGTTCTTTCACTTATAAAAAATCGTAAAACTGTGGCAGATTGCGTAACCGCTACTTGTGTTTTTTGGGGTGGCACTACGATGTCCGCCCCAGGTGCCACCCGTGCTAGCTACGCCACTGGTTCAAAGTAAAGCCCATCGTATTCTATGGTCTTAATGCGTTCATTAAGACCATAGAATATAGACCACATCGGACTTACTGAACGTTTTCAGTAAGTCCTCTGGGAGCTTGGTAAAACTACTCCTTGGAATTAGTTGCAAAGAAATGCCGTACTATTTTTTAGGATTCCGAGCTAAAATGGCAAAAACAGAAACTTTATAATTTTGATATGTCCGACCGTCCGTCCTTATGTCACAGGCATTTTGTTCAAAAACTACCAAGATGTCTTTTAATAAAATTTATAGTGCAGGTCTTGTATAAGTCACCACTTACTTTGGTATCTACATAACAAAAATAATATTTCTAGAGGGGCATTCCATATATGTAACAGTAGCTGTAAAACATTTTTTTCAGCAAATATCCACTTATGGTATATATTTTGAGAGTTTTTTTTATAAACACTTTAAGGTTTCTAAGCAATTTTTTTGATAACATGAATAATTTCGGAAATAATAGCTTGGAAAGTAGCAAAAATGGGCCCCTTCCCTCATTTTCTAAAAAATATGTAAAAATACTTTCAACGAAAACTATATTAAACATAATCTGATATACTGTTTTGTGTTTTTGCTGAAAAACTGCGCTTTTCATCAAAAGGACGTAAGTGCCATGAAGATACGCTCTTTTGTTGATGGACTTTAGTTTACACTAGTTTAATGGCAAGAGTCGTTATACTTATTTCCCTAGTTATAGACACTATAGTGTTTATAACTATTCTTTGCGGGGAACATAGAAAATGTGTAATAACGTACTTTTTTCATCTGTAGTACATTTCTCTGTAATAATGGCTTCGGAACCTTATAACAATCGTGTTTCTATATGCTCATAGCCAGTTTTTTAATATCTCCTTTGGACTTATTTTTTTTTTATGCGTAAGAATGTCGACATGGATCTGAATTAATAATAATCTAACGGTGCAAGGTCCGGACTGAATGCCGGATGTGGTAGGAAGTCAATACCACCAAGTTCTTCGATCTTAACCGCGTAACTTTCGCAGTAACTTATGTGGTTATCATTTATATATTGTTAGAACACCTGTTTTCGGTTTACTAAACTGCATATTTCTGCGGCATCACCTCATATTTAAATTCGTGTCAGCTGTTCACTGTGTATCTCGGCAATGATAGTTCGAAAATCTGAAATTATTTCAAATTACTCTAAATCTTTATAATTCCACCAGGCACACGATAAGACTTTCAGCTCGAATCGATCTCTCTTCACGACTGGTTCAGGCAATTATCCTTTGTCTAATCACTGATTTTCATTGTTTGGAATGTTTAGGTAAATTCGTTTTCCATCGCAAGTAACGATGGGTTCAATAAAATGATTATTTTTCAGTAGGACAAGGAACCATTTGCACGCTTCTACTCAACCTTTCGCTTGAATCTGGTGTAAGTTCGTGGATTATTTTAAGTGGCGATGAATGGTGTCTTTTGGAACTGCAAGAGAGTCCGATAATCGGGAAGTGTTGGTACTAGGTTGGTTTTCTAGTGCTTTCTTTGTAGCCTCAATATCCCATATAATACAGGTGGGCGACCAGAGCATAAATGATGTACCAGCATCCAACCTCCAGTATAAAAAACTATTAAACCGAGGCTGTGGTGTTTGCTCACTGACTGTTACTTCGTCTTCAATTTCGCATATTTTCCTTGTTGCCTCTGCTGCTTTAGCCTTTTGCTTCCAATAGTGTCTTAACAATACACAAATTGTACATTTATCACACTTCATGCGTTTCATTATCAAAACGTCTTGCCACGTAAATATCACAGACAGCATTATTAAGAGAAGGTAGAACAGTTGTACTGTTCATAACACTTGTAAAAGTTATGACATGTATTAACAGAATTGTATTGATTCTCCGTTATGAAAGCCAACATTACATGTAAGACACTACATTACAATTCTAATGTTGTAATCCTGATATCAGAATAACTGCGGCACCGAAAGCGGAATCGAGAACGAAATCTGGATTGGAACCGGAATTGAAATTGCGAATATCAGTGGGTTCATAAGCGGAAGCAGAATGAGAGAAAGGCTAGGAGGGAAAATAGAATGGGATCCACGTAACAGACGAAGGAATACATTAATCGTCCGTGTCCATGTTAGTTGTGTCACACACTAGAGCTATGATTATTACCCACATTTTATGCATTGCAGTCATATCGCATAATATGTATAAAATATTTTCAAAATAATTTTAACTCTACGAGTAGTATATAATTTAGGTAACGCGGCGGTTACGGGCTGGAAGGGGGGGGAGTGTTTCCATGATTTCTAATATAAATTGCATGTGGAAAAATAAAAAAATGACCAATATAGATACGTAGCGAAAATGGTATTGTAACTTGTATACGTAATACACTCACGTATTACAGTTTGAATACCTATGTACTTTATTAGATATCGTACGAGACATCTGCGAGCCTAGTATGACGTCCTAGAGAAAAATCTCTCTATAAGGCCACCCCTTTCGCGCTAACTAGAAGAATGAAAGGGACTGCCCTATAGAGATATTATTTTCTATGGAGTCACGCTAAGCTCGCTGAGAATAGGGATCAATAATTTTTACCAATTACAAGCGAAGCATTGAATTACATGATCAGAAAATCACATTCCTAGGGGGTACTATATTTATATCGATTTTTTTAAAGTACATAAGGTATTATTTAGACAGCCAAAGTATTAATCTATAAATCACTTGTTCATTTTTGGTATGCTATAGAAAGATGTTTTTAAAAGAAAATTCTCTAAAATACGACACAAAAAGTCTTTGATGACGTTTTCTACTCTGTTTATTGGAAATTACTTTTGTCGGAGAAAATTGACCAAATTGTGAAAAAGGTGGAAGTTGATCGACTCAAGTAGGAAAGACAATTATGAATGATTTCTAACTGAAACTCCGTAGGTAAAGTATTTCAGGTATTACCATGTGCTCTGTAATGGTAAAGCAATAATGGTGGAAATAAACAGACCAGATAGCGCAGTTTTTATGCGAATTTTGCCATTACTTTTGCCAATTGCGCCATTTGCCATATAACAGATCCTAGAAACCCGAGATCAATGAATCGTTATTTTTATATTTATTACCTAGTATGGATGTTTTAGATCATTGTGCTGAAGTCTCACTCGGCTTCAGCCGTTGCATTCTTTCTCGATTATCATGAACAATAAATTTCGACACAAGTCACCATTCAATCCTAATATCCTTGATTTCATTCACGCACTAAATAAACTTTTAACCGCTTGTGTTTTGGTTATCAGCCAAAGTACTTTTAGGAAAAATTGCATATGAAATTGTGTATTTTGTTTACACCATTAAGTATTTATATACTGAAAATCTTACAGCCGATGTATTTAGCTAGACTTGCTTTACTGAACTGGTTTTGAAGCTGCGTCATAAATAAGTGCGCGCGGAATGGGTTATCTTTGACGGTTACCTATGCAGGTATATTTTTCACAATATTTTATGACGTAAACTTTAATAAAAATTATAAGTATTAAGAGAAAATATCAAAGTTGTCGGTATTATATGCTTTGAAAAACGATTTTTAGTGAATAAAAATTTGCGATTGGTGTACTTTTCCATTATTAAATACCTGTGATTCCTGAAGGATAATCGTGATTAAGACCAGTAATTCTTGGTCTATCCAAAATTCCTAGAATTTTGATTATACCAACTTAAAGAAAATGGGCCACTATTATGACGTACATTAACGTCAAAACAAATTACAGTTTTCATAGTACTTCGGTATGTACCGAATATTAATATTTCGAGCACGAAAGCTGCAAAGTCAAAAAATAAAATTATTTTCATTAGTTATTAATTTCAAATTTAGCATTGATGTTATTTATGAGTGTCATATGCTTCGTTTGCACTACTGTCGTAAGTCGGTAAATAATGAAATGCGAATGGAATTTTCAAAGTTTTTATTCTTTACTTTAATTGTAAAAATAGACACTTGAATATCGTTGCATTCTTAGATTTAGCAAATATTTTAAACTTTTATTATCATACCTAAGTATTTTAAAATAACAAAGCTAAAAGAGTGACTATATATTAAAAAAAAACTGTTAATAATATAAAAGTATTATTTATGTAATTATGAGTTAATACTAATTGCCATTTTGTTTAAATCTGTAAACCTTATCAAAAGCATCTCGAACGGTAAAGCTTGTCAAGGACTTTGCAATAACACAGAGCATTAATTATTATTAATGAAAGTTTCGGAAATGTGGATAGTAAATAAACAATTGGAAACGGTCCTAATTACATAAGTATGGTTGTTGATTTCATAGTTAGTTAATATTTTGATCACGACCTGATCCGGATGAATGTTATAAGAAAGTTTCGGATAACAACCGCTTTCGATTTCATTTGCAACAAAATATAGCTTTATCAGTTAAGGTATATTTTATATTACCATTGATTTCGCTAATTTTTGACTAAATAAAATCTGCTACTTGGCATATAATATTTCTCATAGAAATTATATGGTAAGTACTATTTTTTTCACACGGAATTTTTGGATTTAGGATTCATGTGAAATTTATTGCTAAATTTTCGAAAATTCAGTAATTGAAAAGTAATTGATTCAGAATTCGGAAGAACTAATTCTGTGTCAATTAAGTGAAGTTTCGATAATCTGGTAAAAAAAAAAAATGAAATTTTGTAGAATTAATTACAATACAATTAACCTTTTCTGAGATTGATTAAGGCAAACAAACATACAGACACTTTGTCGAAATTATATATAACTTCCAATTAAAAAGTAATCTATCTACCTTTATACTATCACTTAAGAAGATTAAAAACAGCCCTTCACTCATTGAAAACTACGCTATCCCCGAGTAATATAGCCTTATATTTGATTTAGATACTAACATTTGTCCCCGAATTTGTCAAAATCAGAATAGAAAATTGAACTAGGAACAGAATTGAGAAGGGACCGGAATCGATTACGATTTTGGGACTTCAGGTCAAGAGCTGGATCAGAATCAGAATTGGGGTCAATATCGAAATCGGAAGCGAATGCGGTACCGGGACGGAGGTTATCAGTCCCTATGATCGTCAAAAAGTATGAAGCAAGTACTTCTATGTGCAGGCGAGCGAACTGGTAGCAAGACTGTAGTTTATGTAAAGATAAACCCTCTTGTCATATTCATCTTATTAAATCGATTACTTAATCGTTTACGTTTATCGTTAAATAAAAACCAGTATTTGGGCACAAAGTAACATGTTGCATCTATTTAACTAGAAACCTGTACTAATGAATAATTTGTTTGGACCGAATAAGAATATACGTTTAAGGTTATTTTATAAATACGGTTAGGACGAACGCGAACACGTAATAAATAAGCGACGTTTTTATATGTACGTACGTTTAGCTTTTTTAAGGATTTGCCTATGAAGATAGTTTTTATAACGTAAAGCTGTCAAAATTATTGCTTTTTCGAAAAATAGATTTCACAAAAATCAAATTAGACATATATCTGTTTAAATTTTTAGACGTACTGTGCTAATATGTGTCGGTTAACACTAATGGTAAATAATTTATGTAGGCGACAACACATTATAAAGTTAACAAACAGATTTTTCAAATACCGAATTAACACACATTTGACACTTCTAACACTTTTTGCTTTGCTGAGTTCGAGAAAGCTTTAAACACAAGCTCTGACTAAGCCTGCTACTCCTTTGAACTCAGGAAAATCAATTATCCCCACCGCAGCATATTTGCCTCAGAACATGGCGACCTTAAATGTAAGACATTATAGAAGGGAGAGGAGATATCGTCCAGTAATTCTATGTATTTTCTCTGTTCCTCTCGTTGACATAATTATTAAAACATGGCGACTAATAACGCGATGGGTAATTTGAAGCAATGGATATTATACATCTTTCATCCTTTACTTATTTCTACCTCTCCTTTTTGCTCATCGACGTAACGTAATTATGTCTAAGCCTGAATAATAATGTCATTAGGATGTGTAGTCACAGATTCAGTGATGGCACCGATATGAAACAGGAAGTTTTTATTGTTTTTGATAGTCTTAATTCTGATAAATATAACACAGAAATGTACCTTTAATTACGGACATTTTCTTTTTTGTTACTAGTTCCGTTAAAAATATTTATCCTTATCGACTTACACAAGAAACAAACTCCCACTCCGATAGCTTATTATTCTTCAAAATGTCGTATACATTAATTGAAAAATAACAGTACATGAAATGAATGTAATTTTAAACAGAACATTGAAAATATTGACAAAATATCAATTAGATAATTCTCTTTCTCATTAATAAAACAAGTTTTCACAATGTAAGTGACAAATGATTAACACTCAATATTTAGATAATAATTATCTCGATAAATTTTGATCGACAACTTTTTATCAAACAGGTTTTTTTATCTACTTTTATAATTTATACGAGCAGAAAGTAACATAATTATTTATCGACGTTGTAAGTGCTGTCAGTAAAATATGGATGCACGATCTGTAACTTTGAAGTTAAGTTTACTTAGAAAATAATATTGAGCGCGAGTTTTCGAGTTAAATAATCATAAGAGAAGGTATACTCTAACATCATAAACACATGTACCGCTGATAAAGTGATTAATTATGAAACGAGCTAACTCCTGCTCCCGATCCAGATCTCGGCCAGCTCAAAATTAAGGACATAATTAAGGACCCGCGTTGATCTCGGTCCTGTCGTGGACGATACGCTACCAATGCCCAATCAGTGTATAAAAGTAAGGAATTCGTCCTATGTTCAAGAGAGCGAAGCCGCGGTCAACAGATAAAGCATACTAAATCATTCCCAGACAACGTAATTTAATATTAAAAATAATCATTGAAATTCGAGCAGTGGTCCTCGAGCTACAAGCTGTACGTTTATAACTCGATGACCACTTTTCGGACAGATAGACAGGTAGAGTCTGATACGCGCAGTCATATTTTGATTAGATTCGTCTTAAGCTCATGGATCTCATTGAAATCATTACAATAAATTAATTAAAAATAAAAGACAATGAACAGTGTAGAGGATATATAAAAATCACTTTTAGTTTTGTGATGTTTTTCATTGTTTTCAGTGTATTAAATATTATGTTGCTTACCACGTGTCCTTTCCTTTTAAAAAAAGTGTCTTCACAAAATAGGAGATAAATTGAGAATATTAGCGAAAAACTACCAATTATTTATATCATAATATTCATAGGAATAGTGCTACATATATTTGTGAAATTGATACCGTGCAATTTTTTTTTCTAACACAAAAATAGTTTTATTGACGTAAAAGTGAGCGTGGACCGTGGCAGAACCAAAAATGAGGGTATGGCTGTGAACCGGTATCCATGTAATAAATCTGTTTTTATGTGGCTCAAAATTTCCATACCAGTTTCCGGGTTATCGATCGGGTCCTTTTAAATGCGCCGGTGAGTTATAGCTCATAATAGATTGTGATGTTGATGTAAAATGTAATTAAAATAAATTATCGGAAATAATCAGTTTTAAAAAGAAGGGGGCCTTAAAGAAATTTATAAAATATGCGAATGAAGAGTGGTAGCATATTTACCTAAAACTTATTTAATTACCATGAATTAATTTAACAATCTTATACGTATAGATATTCCTCAAAGAATGCGACTGGGTGAAAAACATTCTAGAAAGTAATAAACACTTATAAAAATGTCGGCATTTGACAGAATTCGGATAAAACTCCTTCCATTGCAATTACAATTTTATAAAAGTCCTCGCAGATGTAGGGCATATACATTTTTATCTATAGATTGTAGACAGCCTCCCGGTTGCGTTTTATAGTATTTGGCGTTATGACTTCTAGAGAGTTGTGATCGTGGACGACTCATAGTCGAATTAGTGGGTCATTTTTAGTATTTCTTTAACATGATAATAATCTTTTAAAATAGCTTTTTAGAAGAGCTTTATTTTATTTTAAGGCTATGCCCCGTACGTTCTACTCGATAATAAGTAAATACGAAACTATGATTGATATAAAATAGTATATAAAGATAAGACTTAAAAAGACATGTTACTTAAATCGAGTACTTTTAAACTTCTTCGTGATTAGAAATATTTCCCGACACCCATCTCAGTCCTTTGTCAGTCAATATATTTCATTATATTGATATAAAAAAATAGGCATGTTTTAATGTTCACTTTAGTTTTAATCCATATTCTACACGAAAGTGCTTATTGTTCCTCACAATTTTATATTAAAGGTAAATGGATTAGGCAGTGCTTTCGAATACGTGAAAAAGTATCTTTTATATATCAAGAATGTATTTTAAACCCATTTGTAAAAACTATATAATGCCCAACTGCAGTGAATGGCTCTCTATCAGAAGCAGATGTCAGGTTTGGTCCAAACACTGACTCAAAGTTAGACCATAAAGCATGTCGGCAACATCGCAATGTGTGTGAAGATTCTTATTTTCATTTCTCTAACCTGCAGATTTCCTCGTGATGTTTTTTTTCCCCATCACCTAGTGTCTTCATTCGCATATAAATATAAATTTATTAAAAAAATAGTGTAAGTAATTGTTGTAAATTCGTGTCTTGTGTACCATATCATAATATCGACTACTAACTAACACTTTAATTTATCAGTAAAACATTGCGAAATTTTGAAGGCGTCAGAAATAAATATGGTTAAATATTACATTCGAAACGGTTCGAATCATGAAATTAGAAGCATGCTATCAATCGTGAATATCTTATTCGTGATCGACACGTTGAAATATTAAATATTTCTTGTCATTAGAAAAAAAAATAGTTGCATTTTTAAATGGTTGACTATTTTCGAACACTCGCATTCATTAAAGTTGTACACTTAACAGTTCCATTCTCCGAAACGGCATGACGAAAATTCGTCGCTAATAATAATCCAGACGCGACACTGTTAACATTTTCATATAGTGAATATTTTACTAGGCTATAATTGAGAATGATAGAAAAGCACTTCTGTGTTGCCGAAAAATTTCCATGACAATATATGGCTCAATTAAAAAGAATTTGGTATCGATTACTAATATAACAATTAATTTTTTTTTATGAAAAGCAACGAAGCTTACAATCGACAGATTCTTTACGTAATAATGCTTTAATAATAGTTTGTATTTACACCGCATCGATCGCTAGTGGACGGTTAGCGTTCAAATCGGAAATTAGCAAGTTTGCGTTCTAATCACAGAAGGGCTAATTAACAAATGATTTTTTCATTTAAAACAAGTTAAGCCACTAGTTGCGTGTCTCGTAGAGCACATAAAACGAAATATATATAAATTATTATAGTATATATTTAATAATTGGTCTTAAACGCATTGGGACAACGTGGAAAACTAAAGGTCCAAAAGACTCAATTTGATATTAAGATTTATAGATGATAATAACTTCCGCGAGAAGAAAAACTTTGGTTTATTTTCTGTTGGGAATTTCACCTCATGTTGTTTTCCTGAACTATTAAAGCAGACTATATTTATTTGGTATTATCAAGATATATTTAATAGTTATTATATCATTAAATTAATTATTGCTATATCTAAGACGACTTAAACATAAGTTTCTGGGGATTTTCAAACTCAAAAGTAAAATATACGGTTAATTATTGAGTGCCCAAGGTAATATGGAGTAATATGTTTGACCGAAACGTGGCTTAGAGCTCTTATGAATCAGGATTAGAAGTAATATAATGTAATAAAAACTATAGAATATATAATAAATAAATATATAATAAAAACTAAAGAAGTAACTATAATATAATAAAAAAAATCGGGTTCGCATTTGGTGTTGAGGGCAAACTTGAGATCAGCGTCGGGAGTGGGGACGAGGTAAGTGTAGATGGCGAAGTCAATGTCTGTCTGGAAGAATACTGAGATTGTGGTTTCGTTTGAGGTCGTCATCGAGATCGGAGTTAGGTTAGCGTTTTGCACAAGTCTGGGTCAGATTACGGATCGGAGTGGAATTCTATGGTTTAGATTTGAAGTGAAAATCAAGATCGGATCTTCGTAGTACCTAATCAGTTCCATAGTTTCATTATCATTGTTTATAAAATCGTATTTTGAAAGACAATATGAAAAAATATAATAAGAAGAAATAGTGAGCCGTCTTAGCGTGTCATTGAAGAATGATGTCTTGTGATCGATCATTCCATAATTCATAAGATGCTAATAATTTTGTAACAAAATGTTTATATATACAAGTACAATCACATAAGAAAGTTTAGATTTTTATTTAATACAGGTATATAATCTTGCTTATAACGCAGAACCCAAGGATATAGAAATTATTGTTTCAAACACAGTTTCTGAACAACCTACTCACTTTTGCAATCGAATATTGCGAAGTGGTACTTTTTTTAGAGAAAAAAAAAATTACTTCGACTCTCAGAAAATGCCTATTTTTTTTAATTCGTTGATATTACAAAAAAAATATAATTGAGTTTATTAGTGTCATAATACAATATTTGGAATTACCGTCACTGGAAATCTATATTTGAATAATTGTGTTTTGTTAACAGCGTAACAATTGTGTTGTGAAACATGTTTAACACACAAAGTGAATGCACTAAAAACGATATTACATATATTAACAATAAATTGAACTCAATTTGCATTACAACTACATCGTCCAAAAGTATTAAGAGGGCGCGTGCCGACAGAAAACTAATATACAAACGACTGATGGGTAAAATATTGAGTAGCGAGACGTGTTTTGCCTCAGTTCCTTAATACCTTTTTCGGCTTAACTCATTAAGAGTGTTAATAAAATAATTATTGTATGTGTTTTTCCTCTTTTTAATAATTATTTCTCGCCTTCTAAATAATTGTCTGCCTTGAAACGTTTTTTACATTTCCATACGAATACCAGACACCAGCCAACGAGCTTTTGCATTTTGAATAGTATATGAAAATTTATAAGCTAAATACTAGTTTCGTGAGGGGACCGTCCAAGAATATTAGCGTTTTTTAACGTTTATGATAAACACAGGGCAGATTATTTGGTCTAATCTAAATTACTACAAATATATCTCTGTAACTAACATTTAGTACGTTGATATATTATCTACAAATTTTTACAAGCCTCTACACCAGTGTGTATTTCACATAAAATTCTAGATATTTTCCTCGTACCATCCTGTCGTCAATACTAGTGCCGCATTCAACTTCGCCCCCGATAATGCTCTTGATTAGATACCGATTGTACCCAAATTCGAACCAAATTTCGATCTCATTACAGGCATTCAATGATTCCAATCCCAACTTAATTCCAGTTTCAATTATGGTCTCGTTTCTAGTTTCACTTTCCAGTCGTGTCACCGGTCATAACACAAACGTGACATTGCGTTCGGATCATCATCAGCTTTTCACAGGTCATCTCTCGCAAATATCCCTTGATTATTCTTTTTTAAACTACTTTAAATAGAAATTTGATAACGTGAAAGACGTTAACTTCTGAATCACATCTTGTACTTCTCTGACCCATTTTATTGTAATGATTTTATTTGCTTTTGCCGATGTAATGTTTTTACAATACCTAGATATTAATTCATGGGAATGATAAGCGCTCTTCGTCCTATCCGACACTTCGAACTACCTCTCTGCTAAACGTCAACCATATTTAGATTTAGCTTAACTATACAATTTGCTGATAGGAAGTGTATTCCGTTATTTATAATAATTAAATCATGTACTCCTGATTCATTTGTAAGTATAAATTCATTTGTGTTTATAAAATTAAATTATAATTTGTGTACGCGGAAGACATTTTACGGTATTCTTGTAGTTTTTAATTTTTATATGTATATACCAAAACATTGTTTCGATAAATTTTTGGTCTCGAGACACATATCAAGTTTTCATTTTAAAAATATATATACTTATCGTTTCTAATTAAATCCAAATATACCGAGAAACACAATCAACGATTAAATTTATTCCATATTGGAATACGGACAAATTTAATTTTCAGTTCAGCTCAATTTTAGACAAGCGAAACCCTAAAACTCGGTCAGAACAATTCAGTTCTATCCACGTAATTTCTGTACCTAGATAGAACGCTAGGCGATAGACGGATGGCCTGCTTTTTATACGCCGGTCAATGAACTCGCCAATTTGAAACAGAATTTGGGCGCTGGTAACCGTCTGCCCCTTGTTTGTGGCAAGTGGGAGCTAAATATAAAAATTACGAATGTACCCACTGCACTTCGATAGGTCATTGCTATTACGAAAAGGAATGTTCGTTCGACGACATTTCGATATCTAAGTTTCAACTATCGATGTCGTTGTCGTTGCCCAGCAAAATTGTCTAAGACGTTCGTTAGATACTTTTTTTTTTGCGTTTCAATTTAAAAATACTATATAAGTAATAATTAAAAAATAATACGTATTTTTAAAATGGTTATCGTATTCTATTATATATATATATATATATATATATATATATATATATATATATTACTCACTTTTCCTTTATATGTCTGATATATATATTTATACGCGTAGCCGTGAGCAAACATTGGAAGAGCTCGCCATAAACGCTATAAAACATATTTTTGTAGATTATCTTTGTCAACTTTTAATCACCTTATTGTAGATTCATATCAATTTTTGCATTCTAGTGAAGGCCTTGCATTTTGCGCGTCCATACTGGTCTGATGCAGATTACGATAAATTCAAGGCCAATTGTAACCCTGTAACAACGAGTCTTACGACTTCATGTGTCCGCTATGACAAGGAACGCGTGTTTTGATTTAACTTTAACTTGAAAACTCGTCGATTGTTTGACCGACTTCAAAAAAAAGGCCATAAAAACCGAATTATTAATATTGATCAAAATATCAATTTAAAAAGCAATGCAACGCCAAACACGAGTATACAAATATTTGCTAAGTTTATGGCAGATTGCACCGAAAATTCTTTACGAATTCGTAAGTCGTGTAGACACGAAAAACAATACAAAAAATGTATCTTTTGAAAAGTTACGTTTTACGATATGTATGCTTTTGTCGTTAGAACAAAGAGATAGTATATCTGCAAAGATGATTTCTTTTTATTCGTTGCTTTCTCGTTTACATTTTGTTATCGCAATGTCATTTCAAAACTTGTTGTTTCAAGATATATTTTAAAATATACGATTATTCGTTTGAAATTCATTGGAGCTATGAAAATATCTGTCTTTCTTAAAGTTTCTGTAAAGATCAACGACATATATCATTTGTTTCTTATAAAATGCTACGTAAATAGTTTCATTTTAGGTACACACAGTATATTTATTAGTATCATAGACAGTAAATTAGAAAAAAAAGTTTGTGAGTTTAGTCTTAAATTGCTTTTCTTTTTCAATAAAACACATATCTATAAACGTGTAGTCTTCTGTATCCATAATTGGCATTGAAATGATTTAAGTGTCCATGAATTTATTAGTCACAGTTCAACAATCAATTTCATCAACTTATAAAATTTCAACTTGAAGGACACATATTCTTTTAAATCCACTTTTTGTGGTAATGC
The DNA here is from genome assembly GCA_005406025.1 of Eumeta japonica. Lineage (NCBI taxonomy): Eukaryota > Metazoa > Arthropoda > Insecta > Lepidoptera > Psychidae > Eumeta > Eumeta japonica. Next base: position 693,425 of record BGZK01000018.1, read on the forward strand.
GATAATATTATTAAAATCGCTTCGCCTCGATCCTTCTCTGAAGACATAACTCGAAAAAACTTGCAAGATTTTTAATTGCTTTTTTAATATTCACAGTTGCTTTTATAATATGTGACATAATTAAAAATCAAAAACTATACAGCGCGAAGGCTTTACTACGTAAGTACTGCATTTTATATAATTTCTTAATATTCTTAGTACAAATCTTACTAAGAGTTTTACAATAATTAGTGATACTTGGAAGTGATATCTGTGTAATCTCATGATACCATGTCGAAATACACACAAGAATCCATATCGGATATTCCATGACAATACAAATGATCTGGTGCCCGTAGCCACATGCTGCAGCCAAGATCATCCCCTGACGAATGGCTTCTTTTAAGGGTTATTACAATATTCTTGAAACTTTGTGTAAATTTTCACTAACGACGACAAAACACAGTTTCAATCACGAATTTCAGACGGGAATGTTTATAATCCCGAGCGAATTCTTGGTCGTTTAATACAATATCGCCGTGAGAAATATTAAATGAAATTAATGAATTTGGAGCATCCACAGCAATCGCTAAATAGAAAGTGCTAATTATAATGCTGAAATGAATCCTTTCACCGCGAGTCTTAAAAATTAGATAGGTAAATATGTAACGTTTATTAATATCATCTACCAGCGTGTTTAAGTCACTCTCGAGTGAGTCCAGACGGCTTTATATATACTCAATTATTACTATTAAAATATTAATTATTTTACTTTAGAAAATACATTTTTCAACAACTTAAAAGCTTATAAAAAGTAATTTATTATACCTAACTAGCATTTTTCCCGCGTCTTCGGCGGCGTGTACATCTGCAGTGAATTTTCATCGTTTAATTTTTATATCGATCGATCTTACTGTCGATCCCGATTCCGGTTTCGTTTTCGATTTCGACAGACCGAAATCCGAAGCAATAATCATGCACCTGATTTCGATGTCGGTCATGCTCTCGATTTTAATATCGATCTCAAGTCCCACTTAGATCTCAGCCCCGTTCTCGGTTTCGCTCCCGGCGACGCTTTCAATTCCGATTCGGTTACCTGTTGCGACTCCTATTTGACAGAAGAAAGTGTAAGCTGTATCACTCGGTACAATATTTAATTGTTTGCTTCTTGTCATATAAGGTGTTTGAAACAACCCACTGCTGAGACATACCGTCCCACAATATTTTGATACAAGCCTTATTATAATATTTTAATTTTAAAACCAGTTATACATTCAATGAACGTCCAATATTTTAAGGTGTGACGTACACGACACGCCGACAGAAAACCTATTCACCCATTCGATATTCGCTCTCAATTGTTCTCGATAGATTGGTATTTGGGAGAGCTCGAAGCCGCGTCGCGTCGCAGACGGTCACAGCGCCCGACGCGACGCCGCAGCCGCGCGGGCGCAAAGGACCCGCCCGAAAAGAATATTACGCAAACGGCGCGGGCGACGCGACGGTGACGTTTTATGATTTTTCCACACACCTCGTATTGGGTAAACGCTTACGGTTTGTGTATATTTGACATATTAAATTCTGTGATGGAAGAAAGCGATATGAAAAATGGTAAAACCTGTAAATTATTACAGATTTTATCACATTTCGCCTTAAAAATGCGTCCACACAAATTATTTGAATAAGAAAACTGTCTTTGATATGATAACAATCGATTGAAGTTACGTTAGAGATATATAATATAATAACAATTTTTAAAAATAAGATATTTCAATGAATGAATTTAATATTAATTCGAGTTCTTCGATTAAAATAATTGAGGAAAATTCCGAATCAAAAAAAAAATTCACGTACATAAATCTGTATGGTTATTTGGATGTCCACAAGTAATCACCATAAATTCTTGGACAGTTTGATTGATTGAGCTGTATTTATTTGTTTTCAGATTTCTTACGAATAGAAGTCTTATGATTATCTGATAAAATCAGTTTTTCAACTTCTCGCTATGAAAATTGAAACATTAAAAAAAATTGAAGTTAATGTTTTCACCCCGATTTTCAAAGATTAAGTTTTGACCACATCTTGACGTTTTAGGATTCCAGGAATCTATTTTGATCATTTTCAACGTGACGTCTCTCTCTCTCTTTCTCTCTGTGCATGTGTGTGTGCGTGTGAGCGTGCTGCGTGCGTGCGTGCGTGTGTGTGTGTGTCTGTGCGGGTGTGCGTGCGGGCGTGCGCCCGCGTGTACATGCATGCGTGTCATTCATGCGTGTTTGCATGGGTGCGTGTATGTACGTGTTAAAAAAAATAACAAAAAGCGTTTTTTTAGAATACTATTAAACTAATTTAGCGTTACGTTCCAAAAGCTATCTAGGTCTTTTACTTAGAAAGCATCATAGTTTGTTGCAAACTGTATCAAACTCGGTTTTGGTTGTTCGGAAGATATCGTTAATGAAAAATTCGCAAAAAAAGATTTTTTTCAAAATAACTTCTACAGTTCTTGGGGATTGACATTTGGTATCGCTCATCTTTATTTGCTTAAAAGACTGCTGAATGGCAAATCAAAATCGAACCACGCATTCGATAGATATCTTAATATAAAACTTAAAAAAAGTCTTAAATTTAAATAAATTTAGATATTTGAACTCGAAGAGCTCGAAACGTTTTAAAATTATAATTTTGAGTTCGGAGAGCTTGAAAAAGTTCTTAAGCCTCTTTTGTTGAAACTTTTGAGCTCGAACTGAATAATTAACTGCTAGGTGTATTTTTGAAGATTTTGAGCTCTCCTGAACTTGTTTTAAGAGTGGCCTAGATTAACAGTTTTGTCGAATTGTTGAGTTCAAAAAACTTAAAGCTAAGTCTTTGTTCTTTGAGACAGGTTACAAGGAGCTGAAAACTCATTGATAAATGTCATAGAGGGAAGTTTTAAGGATAGTCTGCAGAGTCAACCGTTTTACAATTTTTTTTCTAGATTAAAAATTTGATTCATTTTTTGTATACTTATTCGTTAGGCATATATCTATTTTATTCTATTCTCACGCCGAAATCAAAATTTTTATGCACAATCTTCTTGATATCCTAATCTTTTATTTTGACAGACTATATTTATATTCATGTTAGCATAGATTTATTTAAAAAAATAAGTTTTTATTAATCTCACCAGCAAATTAGTTGCAATTATAATTGGCCCTACGGACAATCGTTGTCATAACATAGACAAACTTATTCTTATACATGAAAAATCAGTGAAAAGAGTTTTGAGAACAATTCAGACACATTCGAGTTTACCGTGAGCAGACCGAAGGGCAATCAGACCGAATTTGTGTTTCATTTTTTTTTAACAATAAGGTGTTTATTCTCTAGTAACCTATATTATAATCGCATGCAACCGTTTTCGCTTAGAATCATTTAGTAGAAGCAATTTTCACATAGAATCACAAGTTTCTTATAATTTTTCGGGGTCAATCGAAAGTCATGGAATATCGTCGGTATACATAAAAAATATGAGTCTAACAATAATTATTTAGTAGTTTAATATAATCTCGACAATATCAACAAACTAATAAGACAATAACATGTATACACGATAATGCACCAAACTTTAAGAAAACCTATTCATATTCAAAACTAACTTCAGTTATTGTTGTATTATTATTTTACCACAGGTTAATGCTCAGTGTCGAATAATAGAGCATTCGACAGAGCACTGAAAAATGTATAAGATTTCTATGACCTATGTCTATATATAAAACATTAATAATTCAAAAAAAATATATATGTATATATATATAATTCTATACTTACAATTTGTATTTTTATTATGTGAGTATAGTAAAATATTGAATTTAGTAAATAAAAATGTGTTTTATATTACGTGGCATGTGACCTGAAAAAGGTAAAAACTTTCTTTTTTAATCCATTATCTGATTGGAACATCAATCATCACTTTTTTAACGATGAAGGGAAACATCGTTAATAAACCTGCCAATCCTCTAAAATAAAATCGACACGAATCGGGGTAGTGTGGGGACCACGCCCGGTGAAGGGTAAAGTCTTATGCTGTATTTGAAAAGGCCAGTGTTATTAAATGGGGTAGTCCGTGAGTTGTACGAGAAACTTCTAAACGAGCGCCCACACAAAATATGACCAGAAATAGAGGGCTAGATGTGTCATAGCATTAGCAGCGATGTTTATGAACAAAATAACGCCAAAAACGAACTTTGCAATTAAATGAAATCAAAAAGACTTCTGTTTGGTAAGTAATAAGATTAAATTAGAAATGTGTCATCATTCAATTTCTTAAACACTGGTATTCGTTTTAACGCTATAATAATTCATTCGAAGAAGAAGGGGCAAGAAACTCAACATTTATTCTTTTTTTGCTTAATATTAGAAAAAAAAATATTGAATAGTTAATGAAAATAGTACAATATTTCAAAAGAACACGAAACGATCCGATAACCAAGCATTGTAATATAAACATATTATTTTGTAATTATAAAAACGCATTCTTTAAAAAGTATTTATAAAAGTATACCATAATATATTATAAAATTTCTCTTTACCTTCGAAATTACAGACTCTAAAATTAAAAAAAAATAAAGCGAAGTTTTATTTATAATTTATGAAAATTTAAATGTAACTAAATCGACATTAAATTTCAACTAGTGATATTAGCAAAAAAAATATATTGCTTAATTTTCCGGAAGACCAATAATATTGTTTATAAATTTGGATTCAAATTGAAGGCTATGATAACTTTTACATATTTTTTTTTTGTTTAAAATTGTTTATTTGTTCCCATAATCATATTTTAATAAATGGTAGTAGAATATAAACAATCTATATCTTATATGAAACCTCTCCACTCGAATTTTACTTGCACTTGGCCGATTTTTAATATAGATTGGTATGAAATAGACGTATCTCGAAACATCGATAATTACTATTTTCGCAGTTGCGATATTCTGTCTGGAAAGTTCCATTCAACAACTCCTAAAAACGTCGACTGAGTGAAAAAATGTAGGTTTTATTCAGTAATAAAACTATTCTTTTATATGAATTCATTTGAAGACATTTGCAGGGTTTTAGTAGGTGGAAAGGAGGACGAATAGAGAACAAAATGAGAGGAGGTAGTAGGAGTCGGTAGGGGTTCTTCAGTGTGTAGTCTTCACAAATGCCAAAAATTGTACATTGTTATGTACTTTATTTTCAGAGTGATAGTCTATCAAGAAATATATTCCTTACATGAGAAATGTTATAAGTCGGATTCGTGTTTTGTATCTTCCTATAGCCGAAATAAGTTATCGATGTAGCGCTTTCCCTGTTTCTTAATTTGCGTAAAAACTCACATTAAAAGAAAAAAAAAACATAGTTTTCTTAGTCTCATTATAATTTTATGCAATATCTACATTTGTACAACATTCTTCTATGATCTTCTGAAATTCAATTTTCTATTCACGCGAATTGAAAATTAAATCAAACACATGACAATATGTACTAATCCGCGATCGGTACGATCATTCGAGAAACATGTCTAATTTATCTGAATGCTAATTCTGCTCTGAATGCTCTAGGTCTGGAGTGGCGCCACCTAACGTGCACGTGATGAGAGTGGTCGGTAATGTGATGCGGTGCGAACGAGTCAATCTCGCCGGCCCATTGCCGCGCACTGCCGTCGCTTAATCGATTCGTTCTCGGCCGGCGCGGCATCGGCGCGGCGTACCCATTATTATTTATACATTGCAACACCGCAACATACGGCATCTAATGTTTATAAACAGACACGAAGAGAAACACGATGGCTTATTTTTGAAGCAGTCGTTTTATAAGCTCATCCGATTCCATGGCTCGCTTATTGATGATACGCATTTTTTATTTTCGTTATTTTGTTTATTTGCTCGTGTAGTGCAATTTGACGCCACGCGGATTCTCGTGTATTAAATTAATGACGTATTGATTGCAGTGTGGTGTGTTTGAAATAAATTTGTAATAAATGTGTATATACATTCTTTTGTGCAATTTTGTTATAATCACAATCGATTAAATTCATAATTAACAGTGAATGCAAATATTGAAATAATAAATGAAGTATCAGGTTTTAATCGCTCTATTGCTGAGGCAGGACTTCTTACAATTCCTAAAATAAAGGGATTGTGAGAAGTCCTGCCTTTGCAATTAGTTTTATAATATTTTTTTATCACATACATCACGTTACGATAAGTTTGACTCGTATACTTGAGCTATTATTGAGATTTCATCATCGTAACTTAATTATTCGATATGCGTAAAATAAAAAAAAAAGTGATTTCAAGAGAAAGATTTTCTACGAATTTCCAGCGGGTTCATAAATCTCAGAGATCAGTATACAACGCACGCAGCGACACCTGCAATCTAATAATGAAATCGGCGGAAAGGCGAACCTGCGCGCGCACTCATAGTTTTCCAATCTAAACAATAGAAATTCAACGGGTACGCTACCCCCGAGACCCCGGTCTATCTCTATGTAAATTATGCGGCAAATAACGCCCAGTTCACCATCAAACCGGTAATGCGGTTTGGCGTGAGCTGCGACATCGCCGTTCACATCGGCCGCATCAGCCCTGAGGCGCGATAGACGGAAATGCTCGATACTACACGTGTCCGCAGCCAACTCGGGATAACCCAAGCTCTCTAAGGTCTACATTCCAAAATATTACACTATATCGTCTTTGTGTAAATTTTCCCTCTTCTATGTATATAAATTATGTAGTTAATTAATATTTACGATAAAAATTACGAATATTTAACTGCTAGTAGGGTTCAATTGAACCAGCACTGGTGTCCGTTTATTCTGACGCAATTTTAATTGTAAAAATAAATGATATGTAAATTTAAAACGCTATCTTTTATATAGAAGTCATAGAGCTTAATAACAATAGCCGCTACTTAAAAGCGAAAATGATCTATAATTTTCAATCATACTAAACGCTTTTAAAAATTTACGTTCGGAAAATTGTTAAAACTTACCTAACCATTGCAGTAGTCGTGTAGCAGTTTTAAGAGCGTGCGCACAGCGAGGGGAAAGGCTTTGGACATCCGTAGATCTTTCTCCATCGACGAGTGTTTTTCGGAAAAACTCATCGTTCGCAGTGCATGAATGGCAGTGGGATGTCGTGATTCGTCACATTCGTCACATTCGATCACTTCACTGTGTATGTATATATAAGAGAAGTTCCGTTGTTGATAACGAATTTGATAAGAGATTTGCATATATTGACTCGTATTAAATCTTAATGGTACAAAACGCGGGAAGATATAACGAAGCTTCTCCTTCTTTCATTGAAAATCATACCGTTTTTTACTTTCATTCCTTAGTGGTGGTTGGCGTAAAGTACGGAAATTTACAATTTCGTAAGTGCCATGAAATTCTACAAGTTTTTTATATAAAAGATTTCAAAAGAGTTTGCAGCTAAATACGAAAATTGCTATTTCCGTACTCTTAATAGTATTTTTGTGAATGAATGATGGTGAATATTTTATCAATTCGCAGTGCAATAGATCTTCGGTGTCGTTGGCAGCCCCTGAAAAATATAAGACAGAATTAAGATCTTTGGAATCCGGACAGTAAGTATGGGGTTGAAACTTGGTAATCGGCAGGATTTTCGTTTGATACTAAGCACAGTACTCAGTGCTACCCCGATGAGAATATTTTAAACTGATTAATGGTAGGAGTGGGTGGTAAAAATGTTCAAAAGCATTTATTTTTTTAATTGACAATGTTTTTATTTACTTTCAATTTATTATTATTACAATTACCGTTAATTTTTTTATTGCAACACACGTTTGTAAAATGGTGTATCCGCAGCGTGTACAGTCTATAAGCGAATAGATTTTGACGTCGTCCAACTCGTGGGCTAGTGACGTACAATTTGTCGGGTTAGAAACACGATTCGTTTGACACCGCAATAACGTAATACGTGACTGCGTTTGTCGATAGCGACATTGTAAGGCGATTTTGTAAAAAAATGTGATCGTTTAAAAGCTATTCAGTCAAAATCGAAGTTATTCGTGGTATATATATCCTTTTTCCTTTTTTGCGGTTTATTGTACGCATTTCGACGATATCGTTCTACTAACGTTTAATATAGTCCTCTGTCACTGTATAATTTTAGCAAATTCAGGTCTCTAAGAAAATTATCGGTAAGATAACCTTCGTTTTATTCGGTACTTCAAAAGACTCTGTGTGCATTGGTTCAATAAGATAAACTTGCCTTTTTTTTTAATTTGAGCATATGCCAATAAGTATATAATGTGGTAAAAAGAATTCATATTCATCTATATTTGGTGTAGATCGTAGAGTGGTGTTCATCTACAGTCGATAAATATTATGACTATCCCTGAGGATCTTAATGCTGGTGCTAATTCTTTGGTTGCACGAATTTTAGTCACAATCATGTTGATTAAAAGTATACATTACATATATGCCGTCAGAAGCATTAAAATATATTACGCCTATTAAAATTATATTTTTTTTCATGTATTATTATGTCATAGAACCGTTTTTTATCCTGGAATGAATAAAGGTTTGCTGTGTTGATTGTAACTTTTCCTTATTAGTTCATTCTTTTAATATTAATATCACCCTATGCTGTCAAAATAATTTCGTTGCGATGACTGACTCTCCGTTGTATCGGCGTTTGATTGGTCATCGCTAAATATTTGTCTTTCGGAACAATCAGAATTTTGTTAAAAACGTTTCAGTGGAAATTTGCAAATGCCCTGAATTTGCAGATCCATCCAATGGATGGAATGATTATGTAATGTATTGTTGATACAATTGTCTTTATGTATGTCAATAAAAGTAAAATAATCGGAAATAATTCTTTAATTTGACCAGCTAATGCTATTTTCGCTGCCTCTCTAAAAGCAAATTTAGATGTTTCATTATTTTATAACAGGCCTAATCGATGGCCGGCTTCCAAAATTCTTAAGCGGCAGATGAGCTTGCGGGCCACTAGAGAGTGGATGGGCACCGCCGCCCATGGACACCCGTAACGCCAGGAGAGTCATTAGTGCGTTGTCGGCCCTTCAGCGTATATATTTCTGTTTCAGAACTATATATAGTTCTTCAATTCTAAAAACAGTCGGACTAAGAAGCTCTGACGAATGGTTGTCTCGTTAGCTAAGTGGTTCGTGTTGGTAGTTCTGTGAAAGGCCTTTTTGCAGTGTCCATAGTGAAATTAACCTCTGACCATTTAACAAGTTTGTTGTAATCGTGTAATTTCCAAATTGTTAATTGTATATAGTTATAAAGATAAATTATAAATTTTGTTTGGAAATAAGCGATATTTATACTGGGCAGTGAGGAAAGCAAAGGCGGGTCGTTTGCAATAGCCACAGTTATACGTGACTTCTCGTGATTGCTTTTTCTTTGCGCAGATAGGTACAAAATCTTCTTATCTTATTGTGACTTTCATAGAGTCGTAGTCTATTAAATATGAGATGAAATGTGAGCACTATTTCATGTCAAAAGTATATTTTAGTACAGAAGGCACTGCGTTTCATTCTTACAGAGATTCCTCTACGAAAAATATTGCAATAATTAGGTGCAAAGGCGCTCCTACCTAATACTCTCAATGCGGTCGCGTACGTACGTACGTATTGTTTTTAGTATTTTAGTTAAAATACCATGCCGTTGCTCTAACTAATGTATATGTGTTTCGTGTATTTTACAGAAATGCGCTATTTGACGTTTGTACAAGCCCAAATATTTCGATTCAAGAAATGAATAATTGTACCAGACCACCCGTTGATGGCAGATTGCGATTTTGTTTGCAGTCTTGTGTTTTGATCTTGTCAGAAAATATTCACTGTTCCGATGATCGGAGTCCGTACCTTGGGTAACTATTTTTGCTAATTACAGTGTCATTCAAAAGTAGTTAAAATTAAATACAGAGTTCCTTTTAAGCAGATATGTTTCTCATAATATACGATAATATTCTGAAATCAAGAAGTAAGTTTGTCATCTTTAAAAATCAGAAACATCGTGACGTGTCCACTTTGAAAAATGTGTTTTGTTTGGGTAGTCAAGTTTTAAGGCTCTTAAATTATTGTTTTTAATTATTTCGTTAATATACGTTCGTAATAATTTAGAAAGCCTAGATCTACTTGTGTATAATATGGTTTCTGTTTTTTTAAATTTGATGTACATGTATTAATTTTCTTTAATACGAATTCAAATATTTTTAATAAGAAAAATCTCTTTTGGAACTTAAAATTTACCAACATTTCTAAACTTTCCGACTAAGAGTTTTATTTAGGACATGTAATAATTTTTTTACTAACTCACATCCGAAGCCCGACCTTTGATCGAGCTTTGATCTAGATCAACGTTTCATATAGTATTATTAAATTTATTTTTATCCGAATATTTCGGTCGTCGGCCACCCACGGCGCCGTTTAAGTCCAAACATGACTATTTTATCTTGTATGTCCTTAGGGCAACTGCAAACGTTATAAGAAATCTGTATTTGAAATCTAAGGTTTCTAAGCTCTTCTAATAGCTGCTCGAGTCTTGGCTTGAACTGTCTATGAGAGGCGTTTAATAATTTTTTTATATAAATATGCCTTAGACTCTATTTTAAATACTGGCCGTATACACTTAAAGGGAAGTAAAAAAAAATTTGCATAATCAGCATAAACGTTACCGTCATTATTAATTTCGGGTTTTTGATCAAATTAGAGCATCGTGCTGTTATGAAATTCTTAATTAAACTCGGATGAGTCAAAGACGTATTGGATGATGTTTTATGGAGAAGCTGCATCTTCGTTATTTTACTATTGAAATGAGATCGTGGCAAGGAGAATACCGAAGACGAACCTTGTGCCAGCCGGCCTATGGCAAGTCTCTTCATAAAAATATGTTGGAAAAGTGGAGAAAATTAGATTACAAGACGATCGAACGAAGGTTGATCTATATTCAATATAATTAATCTTTTTGTCGGTATCATATAAAAAATCATTCATAACCAACTTTAGTATTAAAAGTGTCCACCAGATGGATGCCGTGAGTACTTATGCCGCATCGCAAGTGCACTTACTTGCGATGCGGATGCATGGAATGGTATTAGCAGTTTTTGAAACTGAGCAGCTGGGCAACCGAGATTTGCTCTGCGTCTTTCGAGTTCGCTGTGGGAAAATGATAACATCGCACGGGAAAAGTTGCTTATGTTCATTTCCAACAATAAATATTTAAATACATAATATACGTCACTACATGAAACGCACAATACCTCAAAATTCTATGAAATAGCGCTAAATGAACTAACGTTTAGATTTTTTTATTTCGTTTTTCGAAGAAAGACACCTATGCAGATAAACTTGAAAAGAAAAACTTTATCAAAAAAAAAATTGCATCAAAATCGTTAAAGATATATATTATATATGTATAAATATTAATTTGTACATATTTACTAGTTATCTTAGAAATATGATACAAGAACTGCTCACTTGAAGTAATAAGACGTAGATAAAATCCAGATGCAGTCGTAAAATTAATTGTTATAAGAGATGAAACCTGGATTTATTGTTGTGACCTTAATAGGAAACAAAAGTCCATGCGGGCACATACAAGAGCAGCGCATCCTGAGAATTTTAAGGACTTTCCATCGGCTAAAAAGCTCATAGCCACATCTTTTGAGATTATCGGAGAATATAATTGTTGTGCAAAGATAAAGGTATGAAATACCACAGTGATGTACTATGCTAACATTATTTTTTTAATGGCATTTTTGAGGCGTAAACGCGATTGCGAGCTACAGGAGACTATATGGTCATCGCTGCCCATGGATGGTCAAAATTTCAGAGGATTTACCATTGCGTTGCCGGCCACTTAAGTAAAAATAGAATTTCTGATGGAGGGTAGAATCATGAAGGAGGTGTGGAGTGATGGAGGAGGAAGTGGGCTATAGGAACTCCCACTCTCTGGACGAAACACAACAGCGAAAGCTGTCACTTCACGTCCATATGTGGAGAGAATGCGGTATCTCATCTGGATATTTTCGTGCTGCAGCCTATTTGACCATAGACAAATTTTCCGAGGGAATCAATATGCTGACAATCAAGCAACGAAGGCGGCTGTGGCCGAATATTTTGACAAACAAAATGAAAACTATTTTTACACGGATTAAATCAATTTAATTGACAGATATAATGAATGCATTGAGGTAAGGGGTACTATCTGAAAAAATAACTACAAATAACATTTGCATCTCCCCGTTTCGTCTCTTATTCGATAACTTATTAAACGCCTCGTATATAGGGTAGATGAAAATTAATGATGACCAGGTTTGCTTTAAAAAAAAAAATGACGTTTAGATTAAAAGGCATTATAATTTAACATAATTAATTATGCCGTTGCATAGAAATCTGGTCGGGGAAATATCTCCAATTTCAGGTGCAGCGTTGCAGCGGGACGCGACGATATCGTATTATTTGCGATGCGCAAGGAATCTGTTTGGCCAATAAGCGCGGCAGTCCGCACGCGGGCCGGGGACGGCGGGTTGTAAAAATAAGGAAACGCTATTGGTAGCCTTTCGGCGCGGTGTCGTGTCGTATTTGAAAATTTTACAGTGAGAAAAGCCATTTTACCTCTCAAATATCATCGGGTAGCGCGCGCGAGCGGCGAGATTTGCCGGTGTTTGGTCCAAGATGGTTATTTGAAGAAATTGATTTAAACAGCAAGGAATAGCAATAAATTTCTCTTTATAAATATCAATTGGTGTGTGTGTTTTTTTTATTAATATCAAAGCATATACTTAAGTGTCAATAAAGGTGTAATTTTTTATTCCTAACAGCACGTGCTAAATTTTTTTATTAGAATAATTTACTTATTATTGCATAAAATAAATTTATTATTTGAAGGCTGCTTTCGTTTTTTGCAACGTATTTATTGTTTAAGGTGATGAACGCCAGCAAACAATGGGGTAGTTTATTATTATTTATATTGCTCTAAAAGTTAAAGCTTTTTTGTTTTATTGTAGTGAAAGCATTTTTTTTTTTCAACTTTAAATATACCTAAATAATAACTATTTAAATTCCTAATTAGACAGAGAAGGCGCAAGTATCCAATGACGTCATTGTTTACTAACACCAGAATAATGATAAACTCGCTTTTATGTAAGAAAGAGATGGCATAGAATTTATGATGTTTTGTAATTCCTCGCTTTATAACCGATTTTAATTGTCAATCACTTTTAGTCATGATCTCTATTCAGTTTACATAATTTATTATCAATAATAATAATTTTAATATCAGTGAACTACCTTATCGTATTTCCATATCATTTATTCTTTCAATCGGTCAAATAAAGAACACATCACTAACGATACGTCACTGGATACTGAAATCACCCGTGATTAAGAACGTATTACTCAATGATAGAATCCCGTGTAATTACAACTAGATAATCAATTATAACAATTTTAGAAATACAAACGATTTTTTTCTGATTTAATTCGAATTTCACTATATATTTTTGTATTTGCTGTTGTGCATATTGAAAATAATATCTCGGATAATAACATTTAATCTGATTCGGGCACTGAATCACGCGAGCGCAAGATTAAAGATGTATCGTCAACAGCATTAAGAAAATTCGTGTTGCGATCGCAAGACGCAATATACCGTTTGTAATAGATTTGAATTTGGAATTTGAATTTGAATTTGAATTAATCGATGTCGCGTCGTTGGAATTTGAGATATCACCGTTTGACCGGTGGATACTTCCCCGCCCCGTTACACACCTAGGCCTGTGGCGACTTTATTTGTAGGCGTTTGTGAAGGACGTTCGATACGCTTTTGTATGCTTTTAAGCATTGACCTTATGTACTTATTTGTAGACAATAAAAAAAAAATGTTTCTCTGTGAATGTTGACCATAAACACTATCAATCTAAACGATTTTACGTGGTGACACTAATGTCACCACGTAAAATCGTATCACGTTATTATATTATATAAGGGCTTGTACAATGCACATCTTTCCTACAGCTATAATGAACCTCATATGAAGTCGCTTGCTGTTGAGACGCTCGACGGCAGCCGTCGACAGCAAGTTGTTTTGCCGCCATGAACGTGGAAGCTTGCGGACGACATTTTGTTTTTTTCTTTTTTCCTTTTTGGTGGAATATAAAGAATACTGGTGCTTTTATTCCGGCGAAGAAAATGAATCATCATCGCTATAGTCTCTCCATTGATAATCATACATATTCGTTATTTTTCCAGAGGTAATAAAAATATGAGCTCATTTTTTCTTTGTTCGGCGTGTGACTCGAACTACAAGCAAGCGACTGACTTTAACTTTGTACACGTCATGTCAACGGTGGCAGTTAGCGTTGGTGACTTCAGATCGAAATGCCCGTGTCGGCCGACGGTTGCCGGCAACCGAGTCGAACTCTGCCGTCGTGCGACCCGAAGGCAATCGACTTCGAATGATGTCCGTTTAAACTACTAAAAGGAATTTCATCCGTAGGGGCCCTAAAAGCCAAAATTGCTCTTTCGTTATCCAATTTCATTAATCGAAAGTGCTCGAGTGAATTTAAAAGTGGGAGGAGAGGATCAAATACGACCCAGGAGTTGATTTAGATGCTCTCCACCCACGTTTGTCGTTCATCAAAAGAACGGAGATGGAATGTGGATTTATCTTTATGATGCTACGATGAAGCAAGAGTCGATACATTAAAAATACTAGATAAGAGAAATTCATTCCAATAAATTCAAGGTCTTTCGTTCAGCCGGAAAGATCAACGGCAGACCTAGCACCATTTTTTTAGATCATCAGAGGATTTGTTTGTTAGCTTATAAAGGTAAAAACTTCAACATTACGGGGGCGTTTTATGTACAAGTAAGGGCAGACATTCAAAATAAAAGAGAGAGAAATGGAAAAAAAATCATCCAAATTACGAAATTTGAAACCATAGACCACCCGGCATACCGCCCAGACCTGACCCCCTTCTTGTTCTACTACTTCCAATTATCAACAGCTGAACTTTTGAACAAACAGAATGAAAAGTACTGTTATACGAACTTTTTGAAATTAACTGACAGATATAATAAATGCTTTTGATAGAAGGGGATCGCGTTGAAAACTAAATAGAATTGTAACTACATTACTTTGTTTTCATATCTATATCGAGAAATTATTGAACGTCCCTCGTACCTCCTTATTGCAAGAAACGGCTGAATATTGCTGAAATACCACTGATGATCGTTTTTGATAGTAGATTTTCGCCTGGGCAATTGTTGAGTTAACTTTGAAAATATAATACTTTCTATTACTCTAATATTTCTAGTTGAGTGCTAAAGGAAAAAAAACCCGTTGTTCGTTTTGTAGGGCAAAGCTTCAGTATTTTCTATTATTCAACGGTTAAAAATTTTATTGCAAACACATAAAAATAAAATAAATAACATCACGTATGTCATTTTTTCATTTCACTTTTCATTGCACGAAATAATCTTAAACGTCACAAATAGTGAAAGTTGTCCTATTAAATTTCACCGCCCTCATGGTTCAGCGACTTCTTCGGGCTAAAATAATATTTGTTTTTCTTGGGGCTTTCAACGAGACGCAATAATTTGCTGTCAGTTTCCACATAATATTTAAGTGTGAGGAGGACAATTTTGAGGTGCCCCTTAGGGAAAAACTGTACAATTTATATTTTACTTAGTATTAAACATCATTAATGTTAAGAGATCAAAAGTATTTTCAAGATTTATTTACCTTTTTTTTTTTAACAATTTAATTCGATTGCAAAAGTCGTATTAAAGTGCTGCATAGCTATTCTCCATCAGTGATTTACATATTAAATCATAAAATCCTACGACGTATATAAATCATTTTAATGTCGATATTTAGGATTTGTTTAGGTAAAATTGATATTGCTTTTCAATGGTCTGAAGATTCCTCTCGCATTTAATGTGCACTAACCGCATTGCACTTTTTTTGGTTTGAGAAGAAATTTAATATTACAATAAATATGTATCGCATTTGATTTGATTGTATATAAATTTTATAATAAATAAATCATTATTTTAACACCGAAGCGCCAGTGGAGTGTAGTGATGTGACGGTGCTGCACTCTAGCGTCGAGCGCCGTTCACAGCTTGTAACGTGCGCTTACACTTCAGTGAGCACACCGGGGTAGCCCGCATTCCCTCTAATCACGAATCCTCTATCTCTAGCATACATTCAGTGCCTATACACTGATATACGCTATGATGCATTGTCACTTTAAGCTAATTGATCTCTATACAATATTCATCGATATTGTAGAAATACCTGTGAGATGAAATAATAATTTAGGAAAATGTAGAAAACAAATTAAAAACATACTCAATTCCGATGTCTAACAAGTGTATGGCATTAAAACCTATGCCAATAAAATAGCATCTTGTGTGTTTTAAATTATATGCCCAAATTTAAATTCCATAAAAATTACCAAATTACTATAATTTCTCTAGTAATTTAGCGATTTTACAGAGGTACCAGAGGCTATTAAACAGAAAATCACATAAATTACGAATATTATTGTAATTAAGAAATAAATATACTTACATTAACTTAAAGATGATTTAGGGCTGAATGTACTTCGCTTTGTCGATATTTTTCGATAGCAAACTATTGAACGCATCGATTAGTGTTGATAATGAGTACTTACGTTTAGTGGTCAAATTCATTCGGGCCACTTGAGCGCCGATAATTCGATAAACGGTGGTTTACGCCCGCGGCGGCGTTATCAATTATTGCGGTATGAAGACTCGAGTAAATTGGCTGGTTGATTCGGCGGAGTGGTTCGAGTGTCGTGATCGGTATGCGGGCGTATCTACTACCGGGAATGTACACGTGTATGAGGAGCTCGTTATAATTGGCGATAGGTGCTCTCGTCTCGAATGCGCCACCTCTTCGTTACATCGGATACCAGGGGAGCATGCGAGCTCGAGAGCTCTCGCATTACGCTTCGGCAACGGCTGTGCGAGATCGCGCTCGTGTTTGTTGTATTGTATATGTGTGTGTGTGTGTGTGTGTACGAACGCTGTACCTATGTATGAATCTTTTAAAGTGACGTAACCGTGTCGCGGCTGTGGAGTATGCTTTGTTACTGGAATTTTAACATGGCTGTATAGCAAAGCGAATTAAGACCGGAAACGGTTTATGTTGCAGATGTATCGCCTTTGACGCGTTTGAATAATTATATATGTGTAGGTGAAAAATTATTCTGTATTTATGAGAGTTTGTGTCGTGAGAATGAATACTGTATGGCTGCAATCCTGTAGCGGAATCTGAAACAATAAGAAAAAGTTGGATTACCAAACGACGTAGGTCGTAAATAAATTACATGTGTTTGTTATTTTTATTTAGTGAACGTAAATGATTAGCTTAAGAACAATGTTTTTTCCTTCTCATGTGACAAATTTATTATATAACATTTTGTTTAAAATTTACGTCTGGAGTAGATTGAATTCAAAACATTCAATAAATATGCTTTGTTTAATATCGCCAATGCGAAGATATAATACTGAGGGTAATAAATTTTGATTATAGATAATATAATAGGACAATTATTTTAGATTTATTAAAATTTGTTATAAAGCGTATTTAATGAATAGTCCACATAGATAATTTGAAGTTATGTAAGTAAGTAATATGTAAGTATTCATAACTATTTTACTCAGTTCATTTGATAGACTCATAGGTTTCTTTTGTTTAAATTACATTAAACACTGTTTTTACAAATTCTTACTTTCATCTCACCAAATAATTTTAACAAAGGAGCACGACTGTTAGAATTACAGCGTCATCGTATATTCTGTAGACCTATGGCAATGGCAATGTATAAATCAGCGAGTGTGTGTTGACGGTTTGGCACAGTGCGGTCTTGACAATAAACAGTGTAGTTAATCAGTTTCCTAGTAATCCTTAGTAACCCCCAGAGTAAATTTTCACCGTGATCCTTGTATTGAATGTATTTTTTTTTTTCGATTGTATCTTTACTTTAATTCTTTCAACTCAATGAATTAAAGTAAACCTACAATCGAATATAGATTTGTTTCTTGTTTCTAAAAAAATATGTTATAAAATATTAATTGTTTCTGCACGAAAAAAATCAAGTTATCTTTATTTAGATATAACAGAAAGTGATGCTATTACTTAATAGAAGACAGTAAGTAGTATTACGTATTTATTTTTAGATTTACGATCAATGAATGGTACCTGATCGGTTCAAACGTTTTCCTGAGGGAGATCTAAAGCTTAGAAAATATGTTCTGACTGATCTAAATTTCAATGAATAATTACTATACATGAGCTGCATTAGCTGTGCAACTGTGCAACAGCAGTGGCAATAATTATCGTCTGTCTGTAGTTTTAAAATCTTCATAATTCACCGAATGTACATAGGTGGAAACAGTACACAAAATATACATTCAACGAGTGCATAGCACCACTTTTTGAGATATAATCATACGATCAAATATATCAGAATTAAAAAAAAATCCATTTTAACATAATAACAGTAAGGTTCTGTACATGTGATGAAAAAACGGAACCCTTATAAGACGACTCTCGTATCCGTCTGTCTGTCTCTCAATTTATCTGTTGCAGCCTGTTTTTCCTGATCTGTAGGGAAAAAGTTACAATACGGTACATATACAGCTAGGGTACCCAAGACGTATAGCGACGAATAAGGCGAATTCCGATTTTGGGGCAGAAATTTGGGATAAAGTAGAAAAAAATTGTTTTGTCATGCATAATAGGTATCATGTATCTACCATGTGATAGAGTTTGTTATGAGAAGTATAAATATTTGTCAATCTAAACCCTGAAAAAGTTAATTTCTAAAGTGTACAATTTAAAAGATATTTTAAGAAATAATTATACGAAAATCGACTATTCCCTTTCATAAGTCCGAAATTGCGAAGTTCAAAATTTTGAAAAATGTGGAATATTAGGCTTTTTTTATTCTCTACAGGACAATCTAAAGAAATATCTGAAGTCTTTAAATTCTTATGAAGAACAAAGAAAAATGTGAATGCGTGTCATCTTTGAATGCATTAAAGTAAAACTTTTTTTTGTCGTTGTAGCAAATACATAAATACAAAATGCAAGATTGCAAAAATCAATAAGTCTTGTTATAGACTAAAAACTTGATCACGATTGGAAGCGAAATTGCTTTAAATAAAAACGTAGGAATTAATTTTCTACTTATAGGCGGAGGCGCAGGCACAGCTGGTTTCATTATTACAGATGATTGTTAATTAATGTATTAGGGGCTTTACATTTTATAATGTTGGCGTTTTCGGATGCTGGCCACATTAAATTGAAAAATTTCAGGTTTGGTCACATTTAGAAATTAAAATTGATTTCGTCGAATGTTTTCTTGATCCAAAAATATTTCAGTTACTGTTAAGTAATGTTTAAAGAAATTTTAATTCAATAATCATTAATTAATACTAGCAACCAACAGTCATTATGACCGTTGAGAATTAAAATGAAAATAAAAGAAAATCTTTAGTTTTATTTGCGTAATAATAAAAAATATATATTTTTTAGGGGTTTTTTGTCTATATATTTTATTAACTTAGTTTAATAGTAATAATCTATATTTAACTATCAACCGCATTCATGTCTACAAAAAAAATAATAAAAAAATAAGCAAATGATGTTTGGTTCTAAATAGAGTAAAAATAAATAATTCAGAAAACTTAATATACTAAGTATCGCCGAAAATTATATGAAATCATGGATAGGTAAAAATTCAAGGCAAAACCTTTTCTATGATGGAATGTTTAATTATACAATTTATACTATTATATTAATATATCTGACACAGCATTTATTTTATTCTTTTCGATATATAGATGATTATATAAAATATAACTTTATATAACAAATGAAGGAATTTATCCTGTCTGTCAATTCAGGTGGAGTCGGCGGTACAGGTAGTTATAGATAAAACTATTATTAATAAAATAATTATTAATATCATATTAATTAATATAATTATTAGCAATACAATGATTATTATTAAATGATTATTCAAGAAATAAATATTAATAGTGGGGTTAAAATATTAGCTATCTGTTTTTGAATAATAATCAGTTTTTATTTTGAATGGTTTGGTGCCAAAACTAAAATTTAATTTATAAATATGGAATAGCGTAAACGGAGTACAGGTTTTATCCAACGTTGCTTTTGTCCAAAACAAGAAGGTTTTAATTAGTTTCAAGTCATCCTTACAAAAGTTTCACTTCAAAAACATTTGTAAAGAGATACGGCTTATAAAACATGTTTATTTTTCTCGAGAACGAATGAAGTTTAAGTGATCTTATCGTTACTGGGGTAACCTACTTACACGAAAGATTCAGATTCAAATGCTAGCTTACTCTATTTTTTTTACTAAGCGTTTTATTATCTTAGTTGTTGTAAAAAATTTCGGAACAGATTCCAATAAAACATGATAATTAACAGGTAATGTAATAATTTATTATACAGAACTAACATCACGCAAATCCGTCTCGCACTTAGCTGTTTTTTCAAGTTTGTCAATCCGATGTGTGCGGTACACGTTACAAGGGTGAGCATTCGTTACGACGACGTGGAACGACATGTAGAGGATACAATGGCGCACTGAGCGATCGCCTCAAGCGCACGGCGACGGTGGGAGCAGCTGCCGAAAATTGCTGACTTTGTATGAGTTGGTGTTGTTAACTACTGTTATTTACCAAAGGAGCGACAACGTTCGGAACACACGGCTCTTTATATCATATTCGAGGGGCAAACCAGCGAGCGCACCATCAGAAAGTAGATGATCACCGCCGTCCATGAACACATGCAATCTCGGAGGAGTGTTAACGTTTCGCTAAAATTGAACGATTAAAACGTTCAACGGTAGTAATACGTTATTTATTAGTAGACGTTTTTTAGAATCAAGTTGTTATTTTGATGAAAAATTAATATAATTGTGTTGCACAACCAAAAAAAATGCTATTAAAATCGTCCCGAACTAGAAGTCTTCAAGTTTTTCAAAAATGGATGATAGAATAATGAAAAAATATTAATAAAATAAAATGTGAATTGAACTGTAAAGTCGGAGATGTACTAGTAACAATTGAATAAATCGAGTGTTGAGAATCTATAGAGTGCTGATAAAATAATATCAAGCACTATTATTGAACCGAGTAGAGACAATTCTTGTATTACTAGAACATATAAATATTGCTATATATAATCATATTTAACCAAATAAAAAAGATTATGAACAACGAATTGGGATTTAACACTGAGCGTGAGTAGCCCCGACATTGCTCGGTCTGGTTGAGGATTATTTTGCTCGAATAGGCACGTAATCTGCGAACAAGAATTTCGGGATACCGTTGAAGTTGAAACGGCTCGCCACATAGGAATCTTCGACGCTATGTCGCACGAGTTGTATCGTCTTCGTGCATATTGATTTTCGTAGCCTATAAAATAAAAGCAACACTTATAGTTTCGTCTTGTCCGTCCGTATGACGGTTCATATGTCACAGTCTTGCAACTCTGCCATTTTTTCATCGATTTTAATGAAATTATACTGGCAAAGCGGACCGTTTAGGAAAAAAATAGGAATAGCTTTAGATATATAAAATCGAGAAATGAATTTTTTCATGTGGAGTGTCATTAGATAAGTACTTAAAATTGCATTAAAGGTTTTTAAGAGAACTTTCTTCTGAGTTCTATATTTTACGGTTTATTAGCTTTCAAGTCGTTAACTTTGCGCCGTCCTCTCAAAGTTTTGAATTACATATTTTATAAAATCTTAATAAATTGCTATTATAGACCCTCATAAATAAATTCAAAGAAAAATATGTTGATGGCGATAAATGCAATCTGAAGTTTTAAAGATCGAGATAATTTTGATTTGACAATAGTAATAACCTAACCACATTGGCACGCATGTGGCTTTTAATACTCACACAATAGATACCTACCTACCTTTCATGCATTTTTTACTTATACTCTTTTAAATTAATATTTTCGAATTTATAAGTAGCGACCTGAAGCCAGTTTGTTCTAAACCTACTGCATTTTTAAATCTCGCGCTATTTTTATACTTTTTTAATGTATCAAAATATAAACATTTACAAAGCAGGCCAGGATTTTTTATTTATGACCGAATCCAACAATTTATTTATGGACTATAAAATTCTGTCTGCGTCTTTGTTCTCCTGGACATGGAAGAAATTTATAGATCCTTTAATATCAATTCCAGTTTAAACCCAAACCCATTGGCACTCGCTTCTGCTTCTAATGCCAATCTTGATTCGATCCTGATTCTAAATCTAGTTACTATATCTATATGCAGCTCCACTATCGAAACTGAAATAACAGAATAGTGTTAATTTTTACATTATTAATGTGGTATATTATATGGAAATTTGTTGAACCATTAAGCCATACAATAGAACCAAACAAATATTTTTTTTATTCTATAGTACACGATATGTAATACACATGTTTCATTTTTCAAATAATAATCTTAGTTTAAAGAAATATTTTTATTTTCATTCCAATTTGTTTGAACGACTTTGTAAATACATATAGAATTTTTATGTACGTCTGTGTGACCGTAGTTTAACTAGAAAACTATTAATGCCATAAATCAGAAATTCGTTATAGTTATACATATTTGTCACATCTACTAAGTTAAAATATTGAAATTTTCAAAATATTTTATTCTTGAGCAGAAATAACAGATGTCCACATCTCTCTTGTTCCTTTGAAATACTGAGGGCATTTCATAAATAAGGTTGATTTTCATAACTAAAATTCATACACTTCTTTTTATACATGTGATAACTTGTTACAAAAAGTTTCTAATTCTCATTGTAAGAAAAGTATTAGTAAACCGAAAACAGGTGTTCTAACAATATATAAATGATAACCACATAAGTTACTGCGAAAGTTACGCGGGTAAGATCAAAGAACTTGGTGGTATTGACTTCCTACCACATCCGGCATTCAGTCCGGACCTTGCACCGTTAGACTATTATTAATTCAGATCCATTCTGTGTTAAAAGTACTTTGAGTCTAAAGGAGTTTTTGATAATGCAGTGTGGCAATTCTTTGTATCTAAGTCAAAGGAATTAACAAGATAAATTATATTTTTAATGGGCTGTATTATTAAAGATTAATTTGTGTGTGATTATTCAATACACAGAGTGAACATTAAAAACCGACTTTATTAATGAGACACCTAAACAATGTAAGCTATATTCGATGTTAGTAAGTTGGGAATGAATTTCTTCTACGTGTACCCCATGACGTCATCATTAATTAGGTTACGAAAATACTGAAGCATCGAATATAGCTACTATATTCTAAAATACTGAAGAGATGTCACGCACTATTTATCGATACAATTTTCAAATCTACGGTCTACGAAATATTGTTAGTAATTTTTGTTAGAGCTATACGTGTTCCCATCCTTTATCGGCGAAACTGCTAATTTGGATGAATGAAAAATTCATATATTATATGCACATATAATATCTAAATTGATATTAAAACTATTTCAGCTAGTAGACACTAGTTTACGAATAATTGTTGACCCGACCAATTCTCTATATGCAGTTGTATTTGTTAGGACTCCGATGCGTGAGGTGTCTCTGTCGCTGCGGCACGTCTATCAATGTTATTGTTTCCGATTGAAATTATTAGACCTTAAAATCACCACGACCGTAAAGCGGTGGTCGAGGTCTGCTGTCGGGCGTTGTCGTGATCGGCGAATGACCGCGCCGTAACCCCCCAGCTCTGAAGGCGTGAGCGGGTGATTTTAATTCAACTCCAATTAAAAATTTGTAGATGGTCGTATTCGTAAGGTTGTTATAGAACGTAATGTGTAAGACTCGTCAAACCAAAAATGATGAAGTTCAAGCTCGAGGAAGTTAGTAATAGCTTCTGAAGAGTTCTACTATCCACCTTCTGGCTTTATCATCAGACCCTCATTAAAATGTGACTTCTAAGGCTCGTCGAAACAAAATGAAAAACAGGTAGTAAATATAAGATTATGAACCACGTAAAAATATAGAAATAGACATCCTTAACACTCGTGCTATGCGAGTCCGTTTTCAGACGTTACTAGCCGTTAAACCGTGAACACAATTACTAAATTTACTATCGAACAAAAAGCCTCCCTCTAGGTCCGTATATTGTGACAGGCAATTATGGATCCCTACACTACACGGGGCGCGACAATCGCTTGGCCGGTTTTTACAGATGGTTTTTGTACAGTTAAATTTGGTAATTTGGTAAAGGAATCTTGATCTGGTTTTGTGCCTTTTCATGGTTTTATATGTTTTTTGGCGAAATTTAATATATTTTATTGTATTCAGAGTATCTGAGAGTCCAAAATCCATTATTATTATTGAATTAAGTTGAAAATGCATAAAAAATAGAATCATAAGTAATAATAATAAGAAAAAACATTAAATTACATAAAGGAACCAGCGTTTCTTCAATTTTCATTTTAATTCTCAATGGTTACTCAGTGATTGCTGGTTGCTAGAAAAATTGTAGACACTATAAAGTTATGCAATATATTAATATAATGTACTTCTAATCTAGACATATCGTTTTGTATCTAAAGAGGAAATAAAATGTCGATTTTGAAACTGAATCGATTGTATAGAATCTTTATAACACACGCTTTTGTTGAAAGGCGTGTGCTACGACAAGGCATCAACCAAGTTCATTTACGTTAAAACTTAACCAGAGATATCTTTATATCAAAAGTCCTTTTAACGACCGTGAGGATGTTAGGTCAATTTCTGAGTAACGTCGAGAGGACGTCAGCTAGTCCTCCTCCTATTATTTGCGACGACGTGCGGGATTGATGGCATAGACAAAGGAACTGACGTCACACCTGAGACGGCAATGGTGTCTGTATCCAATGGCCGAAGCAGCTTGTTTTCTGAGTTTTAATACAATGTTAATAAGTCTAATCAAATAAAATTATACATAAAAAGACAAAACCCAAAACATTCCTTTATTAATGACTTATCAATATTTTACTTTAATTAGTTTGTTTTTAGTAGATTTCTTAAACATCTTATTATTGTATTTGTTTTAAGACGCAACTTTAGAAAAATTTTGCTGATTTCCGACTTACCTGGACGAGCTGAGTCAGAATACATATGGTTCAAAACTTTATACGTGGAAGTATTTACACAACAAAAAAAAACACACACACACATATATATACATACGATATAACGAGGAGCTTGTTAGCACGATAGCGTCTATAACTCTTTAGAGATCTTAATGAAACTCAAACTAGATGTTCTATGGACGATTACAAAGATTCAGTTCATATTTGAGCCAAACCGGTCAATTAGTTTAGAACTAACAGCAATTTAAAATTTTGAAAATACGAAAATTACATATTTCATATGAATTAAATACGAAAATAAAATGAAATACATCTTCTTCCATTTCGGCTGCCGAACGGCCTTTTTTATTTCATATCGTGCTTCATATTCTCCAATAGAAATTTAATTACGTGTTAGAAGATCCTTATTACTTAATCAATAAAATGTGTAGACAATTGAATATATTTTATTCAATTTTCATATACAATTTAAAAAGAGATTTTTGATTCAATGTTTCTTTATTTTGTTGAAAGTTACAACAAATTTATCAAAGGAATTACTTGTTTGAAGTTTGATTGTGGACGTCATAGGTTTTCATGATTCAACCTAATAATTTATAATACACAATTATAAATTTACGAATCAATGTAATGAACATGATATAAGTTTTCAAAATATTGTATTTATAAATATCTAATTTAGTTTTGGGACACAATTACAATTTCTTCGCCAAATTAAAAATTTCACCGAAAAATTTATCGGCGATAACAAAAGTTCGAATATTTAGACTTTTATTAAATTTGAGAACAACTCTTAGTTATTAAAAGTTACATTGTTTGTATAGCGAATAATGAAATATGCACATAAATAAACGTGCTCTATCAGCGGAGAGATCTTATAGTCCAAACACTGATTATAATCGAAAAATAAAATCTAAAAATAAGAGATTTTGGGAGGGCATGCTTCTGTAATAGGGCGATGAAAAGTTAACACAACGACATCAGCGCCGAATGAACTGACAGTTTAGGGCAGTCAGTGTTTTTAAAAAATACTTACTACGCATAAACTGCGTACGTAGTAAGTCGACGACTGTAAAAAATGAATTCAATTTGAATCCGAGATATACACTTAACTTTGTTTGATCTAACGCCAACTTGGTGTTGTTTTTTTTGGTATAATAAGTTCTATTGCAATTAAAATCATAAGAATCACTGCACAAAATGGGGTGTCGGTACTCTCTTTTGTAACGTTTTTCTTATAAAACGCTCGGTAGAATTCTTAATTGAAATCATCGGTGAATGAAATGAAGCTTTTTTGCATTAAAACTTGTAATAGAACTGACAACTATTGGCCCACAAAATTTAATCTTGGAATATTTTAGGTAAATTATAAGTTTCAAAATTTGCATACAATTTTTTAATCGTTTACTGGTATCCGACTGAGCTGAAATTTAGCATGCTTATGTATATTTACTGACCATGCAGCGTGATGGTACCATCGAGCTGATGTGATGATGGAGACAGAAAGTGGCCGTAGAAATTTCCAAGTTACACACGATAACTTTTGGTCTACAATTTATAATTTATTTCTTATTAATTATAATTGTACGACACAGAATTAGATAGTCATTTTTAATTAAAACCTACTTGGTGTAATTTTAAAGCTTATTTAAAAAAATTGGCTAATTTAATAATTTTTTTTTCACAAGAGATCGTGTTTTTTATAAGTTTCGTAGTTGATTAAGGTAACTGTTTTTTAAACTATTTTGACGTTTTTTTCTTGTTTCCATTATACAAAACATTTTCTTGAATCTGACAGAATTAATGTATATCATATATTTGTGCAACATGTAAATTTTGCAATTTCCGTGTACTAAAGAGCGATAGAAACAATAGCTGACAAGAGGTGATAAAAATTTTCGATCGTAAAGCACTCACAATGCTAAGCATTTTGAATCGCATTTGAGGTGCTTTATGCAATGAAAACTTAAACATGATGTATGGATAATAAAAAATAATACTCCAGATCTTATCGATTACGATAGATAATATAAGGATAACCCTATTTTTATAGCATTTTATAGGAGAAAACAAGCTTACGAGCCACCAGACAGCAGGCGGTTATCGCCGCCCATGGACACTCGCAATCTCAGAAGAGTCACCAGGTGTGCTGGTGACTTCTTTGACTAGAGACGCTGCCGGCCCTTGCATAGGAATGGGATATATGATGAGGCACTCCCCACTCGCTTTACTCCAAATCCTCAATCCACTAATTGAAGATTTGGAGTGGAGCGATTGAGGAGGAATGGGCCACCGGAACTCTCACAAAATGCAACAGCGGAAGCTGTTACTTCACGACTGTATTCTATAAAAGTGTTGTATCTCACCCGTCCAGCTGGCCCATTTCCATGTGGCAGCCGTTGACCACAACTTTGGTATACCATTCTTATATCTGTTATTTGTATATATCTTACCAATCTGACAAATCTTACGGATTGCGACAGACAATGTAGAGGTAATTTGTTAAATCTTACGAATTACGTTTTTATTTTTAGTCTAACCCGTTATAAGATAGATGACAAGGTAATATAGAGTTGTTTGTACTGATAAGGTAATAAACTAGCGCCTAGCGCCATTTCTATAACGAAATCATGTCTGAGGACACAACTAAACCGCGCTGTTAGCATTTTTGTTGTTTCTGTATTCATTTGCTTCTTTTTGAATTTTATGAGTCGCTGTGTCAGAGGGTAGGTACGCCCGATTTCCTTCAATTGTTATTGATTCCTAAACAAAGATAGTGAATTATCGCGTGATATTCTGATGATAATATTTTATCAAAAAAAAAAGGAACTAGGTCTATTGTACAATATACTTTTAAATTACATTTATATAAATATAGTCTATCCTTCTAAATTAGGGCGGTCTAGACTTTTTTAATAATCACTGTATTATTGCTTACTTACAAATATAATTTAAGGATATTTTCATTAATCTATAAATTCGTCGTGTAATAATGTTATTAATGTTTTTCACTTTTATGAAAAATTCGTTGTATGAAGGACAACAAACATAGTTACAAAATAGAGTAAGTATAAAATTGTTTTAGGCTAGATTGAAATAAGCTATTTAATAAAGGTAACTTATCACACTTTAAAATATCGATATCTTTCACGTTTTGTTGCCTTTGTCAATAATTATTGTGTTAAATTGATTCTTTGAGTGTGTTTGATATTTTTGCTATTCATATTTTCACTAATAACTTTGTGAAAATGCAATTCCTGAATTGTGGAAGAGTAAGTTATTAACAGCAAAACCATTTTGGCACATTCGATTAAGTGGACAGAACCATGATATATAAAAGTGTATAACGAATGAACGACGTATATACGTTCAGTATTCATCTAAAGGATAAGGCGATACAATATTTTAACTCTTACTACAAGACGTATTAAAAATATGGTTTGACAAGATTTGAAAATTTTTACCGGCGTATGAAATCGAGAAAAAATTTCGTATGCCTTTATTATGTTATTTGTGCACGAATCACTCTAACACTATCGGATTGACGACATTCCAGAAGTTTTTACGTCCTTTAACAGTAATGCCACCGAGCGAGCGGATCCCTTGAGCGGCAGCGGGATGCGGCTAGCCAATAAAAACAAACGCACTAGGACGTTGGACAAAGACGTGTGGCGAGCGCCTGGCGTCGTCGCACGCTGCGGGCGGCGGCGGGAGGCGGACGGCGCGCGACCGAACCAAATATTCCTATGACTCGGCTGATGCCGCAGTGACCGCTAGACAAATACGCTGAACGGCAGCGTTGCGCGTTTAATTAATTCAAACGAGTTTCTTTTTTCGCTCCACTTTGTTACAGGAGGCATTTATTTCTGCAATAATGGAACCACCGGGCAGACCTGGCTTTGCTCTGGCAAAGCAAACACAAAAACTATAAGCATAGTAAATTTAAGTTAAGGGAAGAAATAAAAAAGAGTTGTTTCCTGGATTTGAAAGGGTGTGTTAATTATGTTTTTATTTGTATCGAAGCACAAATTGACAAATATTTTTTAAATCCATTACGTATTTGTGTAGCACCTCTAGTCGTTCTATTATTTCTTCTTCGTTGTCTATTACGTTCTACTTTTTCGATGATAGCGGGGATATTCAAACCCTTCTTTCCATATTTTTCTCGTATTATATTATTTAAGAGGTACGATACTTTAATGAGACATGCGTATTTCGGATTTGTCTCAATCGATTTTAAAAACCATGTCACCTCCACATACGTTCCACATACGTTACCAAATGCACTTTCCACATACGTTCGCGCTCTCGATAAACGTTTGTTGTATGTTGCCTTTTCACTATCAATACGTCTGCCCGAATATGTTATGTAGTCAAAAGTTTCCTCACTCATTCTAGTATATTCGAAAAAAATATCTGGGCGCGCTCGTAATTCTTCATATAACACATGTAATTCACACCATTGCTCTCTCTGTCTATTGAAGAAGTGGACGCCTTTTTTAGTAAAAACGATATCTTGAACAAAAAAAGAGTTACTTTCCAGATAATAACGAGGTGTTTTGGTTAAAGATATTTTTTACTGATCAAAACACAGTCCACGTTCTGACATTGATAGTTGCCGCTCGTTACTAGAGGGCGGTTATAGAGGCATGCGTTTTGATGCGGCGGCGTTTCGCGCCGCTTCCTAGCGCCGCCTGTCGCCCCGCTCAAGTAGCGTGGCATCTGTCGAACTTTTGAACGATGCAAAAAAAATATTTTTCTCTAATGCCATGTTTTTTCTTTTAACTTTACTTTTATGTAATTAATTAACTAACTACGTAAACGAATATAAGATGTCGATTTTCATCGATCTTTAACTTCTCTTCATATTAATTTCAATTTTTGCAAGTGCATATAATTCGGATGACAGTACTATATACGATTCGGTAGTATTGAGCTGATCATGGATCCTCAAGTTTGAGGCTATTTGGTTTATTTCAGCGAGTTATATTACACTTGGTTACGAGAGTTCGACGATGAGGTCGAGGGTGGATAGCGAAACTCTTCAGTAGATATTAGTAAATTTCTTGGATTCAGTTCCGTTTGATTTGTTTTGACGATTCCAAAATATTGCGCTAGTTGATTACGGCTTGAGAATGGGGCGGGATTTAAAACGTGGTAATTTTTAACAGCCTTATTCTCTCGCATTTAGGCTTGTATGAATTTTTGTCATATTTTCAATACGTTGTGCTTGGCCTGATAATAGAGCCGGGATGTGGATCGCTGACCTCTTCATTGAGAGCAGACTCTTGGTGTTTGGGCTCATTGGCATAGGACTGCGAGTTCTCTCTCGATACTCACTGAATAGAGGCGGCATGTCTTGGAAAAGCCATTTTTACTAAGTTTCTTCAAAAAAGTGGTAAGGTAAGCCAACTACATATTTATTTTATATGCATCAGAATTATATGTTAAAGTAATTTTCATACAAAAAAGTGAACATTCACATTATTTTCATTGCATATTATAAGAAAAAAAATTTTTTTTTTAGTATTGCGTGCTATTACAAAACTTGTTAATTCTTAATGATCAATGCCCACCCCAAAAAAGCGTGGGGCGCTTTGTATAAATGAAATGAAAGGACGGGCTTTTCAAAGAAAAGTAACCCTAACGGGTTACTAAAATCAAAGCAGTTTCGATCCCTAACGAATTTCGCCGAATAAAGAAAAAAAAAAAAAAACGTCAATTTAATAGGGAGATTTAGTTGAAAAACGATATAAAAAGTCGCTAACTTTTCAACGAATCAATTGATGAATCAATTGATGACAATTATGTTTACAGCATCAACAAATAACTTTCAATAGTTGTACATTGTATACCTTCGTGAAGAAAGATCACTAATAATTGAGAAGTAAAAAAGTAACGATTGCGTATATGAATAAGAAAACGAAAATAACAAAGGTGTGAATTATGGTTTTACATATAATTATACGTCGGCCGACAGTAATAACTTCGTAGACATAAACCCAGCGGAGGTTGGCCACTCCGATAATGAATTACACTCTTTTAGCTAACTAGCTAAGCATGAAAAAGAATACCCTAATTGTCTAAACTTAGATTACACCCTGACAAGTAACTAAAAGCTACAAGCGTTGTAGTACATAACATAAAGGCTGTTCTTTCCTTAGGGGCCGTCCATAAATTACGTCACTTAATTATAAGGTTTTTAACCCCCCCTGTCCTTGTCATAGGTGTTCACGCGTAAATGAAAACAGCAGTTTTTACAATTTTTCGTTGTTCAAAATACTTTAAATATTGGACAAAACAAAATACATAAACCTTTTTTCGTACTTTGAATTTGACAACGAACAAAGCTTTTGACCTGCTCCTTGTTGCGCATTGTCACATTTCGTTGACCCCCCCCGGAACATGTGACGTACTTTATGGGTGGCCCCATCGTACTATATAAATCTGCAAATTTTGTCTGTACATTAAGTAAACGTTTTGACGTGACAACGTCTTAAATTAGGTTGCGGCTGGGAGTCACTTTGAAAAAGTGTAACGCTCGGTAACGTAACGATGAGTCACCGAACGAGAGAGAGGCCCGCCGAATGCCTTGCGTCTCTCTCCCACTCAACTATGATCGGTCTGCCGCGCGCGCAGCACTAGAGAATTAGTGCATAGCTTGCAAATGTATTGCAAGTTATTGTATGTATATTTGTATATAAATACGTATGTATGTGTAAAGGTAAAAATAAAATTTTGTTAATATGAAATTCAGTGCGAGATTCTTTGTATAAATTAATGTTTTAAATATAATTCTTTGTATAAATAAATGTTTTAAATTGTTACTATTATTTCATCCTTCTTCCTACTATACGAATGAATATTCACATTAAAATGATTTTACCATTCAAAGTCGTTGTCACGTAAAACTTTCGCCCGTATACCGACTTTACAGGCAACCAAATTTTTGGTCTAACTTTGTATTATATATTCGTTTAATGACTGATCTCGATTCTACCTTTTTATAATTTTTTATTTGTCTATCTATTTGTTTGTGTGTATTTTATTCCCATACAGTTGCGTGTATATTCGTGTGAATGAAACCGCGGTCGAATTCGGCACATAAAAAAACCCTTGCTAATTTTTTTACTTAAACCCAGCGAAGCGTCAGGGTAACAGCTAATAGTTCATAATTAGAAAGTTAGACAAATAGCATGTGGACAACAAGTGATATAAGCTGAGTTTTTCGTAGGTTATTTAGTGGCTGAAACCCCAGAAATGGTTAGTAAAATTATATGACCTTGTTTTGTACAGTCATCCGACGTCCGACGCCTATTGGGACTGTTTTGTTGAAAACCACCGAATCGATAGTCACTTAAAACGTTCAGACTTTAAAGACAACTTAAATAAATCTCAGACTTAAATAAATCTCTAGATTTTTAAAAAAGAGCATTCGTAGATCATAATTTGGACATAGTTAATGGAAGATAACGCAAATACAGGACCCAATATATGAATAAAATAAACAAGCATCGAGTACGTTTTATTTTGTCTCTACAAATGCTTTACCTGATTAGACGCTTTTAGTAAAGAATATCATCGTCAAAGAATATACTCACAGCATAAGAAAAAAGCGCTCAATTCCAAACGATAATCCAAATAAACAATCCAAATCGACTTTCCGATTTACTATAATCGTGTTACGAACTATGAAATAAGTACAAAAGATATTTATGTATGTAGTACAATTATATATAGTACAGTTTTTTCACAAGTTTCAAAAATACAAAAACAACATAAATTGCATCCGTAACGAGAAAAGTCCGCGCACCGAACAGTACACGATCAGTATTTGCGTTTGGCTATAAACGAATGTCGCTGGCTGCCCATAGCGCTACATGTAGCAATAAAAGCGCTTGCCAATAGAATTACCGAAGCCACTACGGCTGACCGGTGCAGTTCGTCCTAGAAATAAATACGTCATTAGCTGTGTCCTTATTTGTGCAGTACTTCATAAAAGTCTTCGCTACATTCACGACATTAGCGCCGTCTAGAGTTCGCGACTTTTCTGAAATCATCCAATATTTGTATGTTCGTGAAATAATAAAAGCATTGATTATAGAGTTGTTTTATTAATATTGTTATTAATGAATAATCATGTTTCAACTACACAATTAATAAACGGCGACAGTATCTTCTTGTTTTGTTTCGGTTTTCACAATGAAAATAATTATGTATTGTTGCTGTTGTCACTAAATCCACGACAGTTTAATCATCTACAATTCGATCTACAATAATTTTAATATCATACAACAATCATCTGCCTACAAATCTCGTAATTGAATGATCAACCAATCACTGTTTTACAATCAGTTATGCGTTATTACTTTTTCTATCGGCTACGTCAACTTAAAGGAAATAAACTCTTTTTGAATAATAACGACAACAATTTTTGGTTTTTTTAGCAATAGCATTTTCGGGGGTAAATAAGCATGTGAGCTACCAGAGAATAGATGGTCTATATCGCCCGTGGACGTTTGCGACCACAGAGGAGTCACCATTGATTTGCCGGACATCTGATAATAAGATTAAATATCTGATGGTGGAGGGGATAAGCTAATGGGGGAGGAGTGGGGTGATGAAGAAGAGAGTAGACCATAGAAACACTCACTCAGTGGGCGTAACGTAACAACGGAAGTTGTTACTTCGCGTTTATATTGTGTTAGTGTGGTATCTTACCCATCGAGACAACCCATTTTCGGTCTATAACCAGTTAACCACAGCGGTAATTCTTTGATATTTACAATATTATATGTTTTTTATTAATTAAAATAATAATTAAATTAATTATTTAGGCTGACTAGACGTATTAATGAACTATAAGCCATCAAAAAATTTATGCCATCTCTTTCTTGCAAAACGGAGTTTAGCATTTTATGGCGATTGTTTACTGTCGTACAATTTTCTCTGTCTAGCTGATCATTTCGGAAAGTCGTCACTCGGGTATTTTTATGACTACAAAAATACCGTTTCACCACACTCTTACCCTATTAAAAAAGCATTAAATACAGTAAATAAGTGAAAAAAAAATGAAAAGATTTGGCTTTCCCAATTTTTCCAGAGATTACGCTGCGGTCGATTGTACTGCCCCCACCACATATACATATCGCATCTAGCGAATAATGGAACAAAATATTCTGCCTATTTCTTTACCTGGCATGTAATAGACGTAATAGTACGAAATTTTGCTACAGTTTTCTATTCCAATTGTTACATAAAAATTTACGGGTAGAAAAAAAAATGAACAAGAGTTTGTCGTATTGGTTCGAATTGTCTTTGCTCTGCAATCGTAGCGTAATTTTAATGACGATAAACAAAACTTGAGAAGAGCATAAAATAAAGCTCAATCAATCCATAACTTACTTTTTATAAAAGACACCCATCTTACAATAGGACGTCATTATGCCAATATGATGAAATAAAGAACAGCTTTAATTTGATGTTTCTGTAATTCAAAAAATATTTTTATCAAATAATTCTCGTTTAAAATATCACTTATTTTTGGAATAACATATTATTTAAAATATAATAAATTAACCTAGCCTTGATTAAATAATGCACGAGTGCATCATGATGCTAGTCGGGTCCGTTTAGTTACATCGACTCCGCGGCTACGATTTCGATGCATAGTTCCTCTGTATCGGATTTAATGCTATCAACAGCATTTGCATGACACAGAGCCATGTTGTAGCCGTGCTGTTACGTGATAGTCAATAATATGCAAGCCGGATCATTGTCGTGTTGATCAATTCTGGCTGTGATTGTTTAACAGAGCTAGCTGATGAAACACGGCGTTGCTAAAGCTTTTAAAATTTGCTTTGTGGTAAAATTTAAGATAGATAACTTTCGATATTTCCAAATTGTCGATGGAAAAGCATAAATGAATACGATTCGTTTAAAGAACTATAGTGTCTATCTATTTACAAATTAGCTATGGTCTTTCTGTTTCAAATAAAGATAGTTATCTAGTACTATACAAAATCCAAATGTTTTCCGATTGATAAGTTTTCTATTATGGTATAAATAATTTTACCAAACAATGTAACGTTTTGTACTCAGGTGGTTGTGCATGTGATCAAATCAAACTATATATTTTACTTATAAATTGAGCGGTATACAAACACATCAAATTAAAATAATGTGTGCACGGTTATGACAATATTGTTTTTAATACCATCGACAGGTAATTAGATCAAGGTCAGAATTGGAAACAGGACTAAAACATGAACCAAGATCGGGATCTTTATGGGAAAATATTAGAACTGTGACCAAGAGCGGAACCGGGGTTGTCACCACAATTGAGAGGGGGGTCGTAAGCAGGAGGGCTAAGAGCAGCATTATGTTAACGGCAGGATCTACATGAAAGATGCAGCCAGCGAAGCTAAAAAAAAGTACAACAAAGTACAAAGGGATACACTGTCCATTTAGTTGTATGTTTACTTATGCTGAAATCGCCATTCAGTATACAATGACTCATTTTAAATTTGAGTATGATACAAACTAATTTCATTTCAGCTGTATGTATTTACGCAGTTTCATTAATATGGAAGAACATTATTTATCGACAATATACTTCATTTTTTATGAAAATTATTTGAATAATTATTTGAAAAAAAAATATATAAATAAGTCGTTAAGAGTTTTTTGTAATAATATGGTATAAAATAATAAGTTTTTGATTGCCGATATTATTAAATTTGTGATAAACTAACGCAAAAGATAATATTAATAATTTTGTTATTAAAATTAAAAGGTGTGCTACAAAGTAATTAAGGCATTTCTCTTATATATGCCTAACATTTTCTATTTCAAATTTTAATAATTGATTAACATGCCCGAAAGGGCGCTTTATATTTTTTCATGTTTAGATTAATTCACAGTTTTTTTATTATGTGTTTTTAACCGACTTCAAAAAAAAAGGAAGTGGTTCTCAATTTTGTTACATTTTTTTTATGTTACTTTAGAACATAAAATATCCGTCATTTATTAACCGATTTAGAATTTTTTTCTTTATTTGAAAGGATAGACTAATTTTTTCCAAAATCTATTTCTAATGAGGTTCATTAGCAATTGATGAACATCTTCAAATATTTCCGTAATGAGAGTTAAGACAAGCATGTGATTTTAGATAATATCATTTTATGACGTGGAACTGATGAAAAAGGTCGCTGATGGTCACTGAAACTCCTCAATAATAACTATTTCACGGATGGCGATAAAATATTTCGATTAAGCTAGTTAATCATAACAGAGCAAACTTAGAATAAATTATTCTAACGAAAACCGTACCATAGCACTGATCTGATGATGAAGCCAGAAGGTAGGCACCGGCACTTCATAATAAAATATTGTATATCAGCCGAGTTAGGGCTCATTGGAATTGTCATGAAATGCGTGCTGACTTTAAATGATTTTAACCGACTTTAAAAAAGGAGGAGGTTCTATGTTCGTCCGTATGTATTTATAATTTCGTCAATTATTGACCGATTTCGAAAATATTTTTTAAGCTATTGCATAGCTTCTATCGCGGGCCTTGAGCGTGGAGACCGAATCCACAAATTCCGTAACGATAATAACCTAACACCCCCACTCCGACCGGCACAGCGGTCATACTTTTTACTTTTGCCATTTATCGATGAATAACAGAACTTTTAATGACTTTTTTGAAATATCACGCTTGTCTCTTTAGTTCAGCAACTCGCCTCTAGGTGGAATTGGTTGTATCGGCGTTACTGCGCATGCGTAATCTCCCTCTTTGCCCCGCAATTTGGTGACTCATGCCTGCTTAGAGTTTCGGCGTTAGGGCTAATAAAATACTGCATAAATAAAATAAATAAATAATTATAATTGCATAATTTGATAAAAAATACTATGCAATAGCTTTACCGCGGCAGTCCCTGAGTGCCACACGTGTTTTTTTTTTATTTATAAAAGTATACTCTCGAGATTTTCCTTTCAAGTTAGGATATGATGATGATATTCCAAGGAAATCGAGGGATATCCTCAAATATTATAGGCATGTATACTCGTAGCGTGTTCTTTTTTAATTATTTAAGTTTTTGCGTCTGGTGGTTATCATGTCAAGCTGCTGAAGTGATGATATAAGCTACAGCATTCTTTAATAGTTAGAAAGTAGGGAATGATATCTACTGCGATTTGTCATCAAAAATGACTCTTCAACAAGTCTGGAATACACAGAAATAAATTTAATTTCTTATTAATATACCTATATATTTCCATTCTTTATACATTTTACAACTTGACAATCTGAGCAGGAACACATCAGAAATCTTCAGCGATAACAGTAGAAACAGGATGAATTAATTTATTGTGGGAGTGAACGAAAATGTGATCTGCGTAATTTGTAGAACTTTTATATTATAAAGAATAAGAATAATTTATATAGTTTGTACAAGAATCATTTATCAGTTGCAGTCTAACTAACAACAAATACCCTGGAATTATTACCAATGGAAAATTAATTTGGGACAGGAACTGCTTTTTCGCTTACTCACTACAAAAGTAAAAGATATGCCTGGTCAATTTTATTAACTATGGCTTAATCCATATGCAAAATAGCTAAATAAATTATAATGTTATAATTATTCGATTATCAAAAAATGCAAAATAAAATAAACCGCCTTTAAAAGTTATTTAAATATTTTTAACAGACTTCAAAAACAACTTATTAGCTGTTTTTGGAGTCGGTTCGAGCTAAAGCAGGGCAAAAGACCATATAAAATAAAAATATAAAACATTAAATGTTAAGTCAAAAAGAGATCCTTTCCTAAGGAGAGATAACTATATCTGATTATCTTTGGCTGGAACCGGCTTAAAAGCAATTAATTAGTTGTTTTTGAAGTTTGTTTAAAAATATATTTAAATAGGTTTTCTGAATCCGGTTTTATTTTTTTATTTAAAATTGATTTTGTCGCTAATGCTAATCACAATAACTTAAACTACACTGTAACTTCGTTGCTTTGTACTTCATGTTATTGTTATCACTGACATATGATTATTACTTTCTTGTATCGTCAAAAAATTCGTATATAAAACATAAAACCTAAATAAAGTTGTGTCTTTCGCAATGAAGTTTGGACATCTCGTAGTTTTTAATAATTTCCACTCGTTTTTTTATTAAAAACGCAGTGTCATTTCACTCTATATGCATCTGTATAGAGAGGACTTAGAAATTTACGTAATAGACCACGTGACTACAAAAGGCCCTTAATTATAAATATTGAGTTACTTCATTAGTGACGCTGCAATCTTCTTTGATTATATTAACTTTGGTTAATTGCAATTGTGTTAGGTTATACAAACGTATATAATTTTTTTTATATCCTATAGCTTCATAGAAGCTACTGCTGTATAAATTTTTTATTTAGTAAGATCTTAATGAATGACAAATATCTAAATTTGTCTGTACGCAGAGAGAAAGAGACTACGCGGTACATTGATGGGACTTAAAATTATTTTCATAATACTATATGCTTAAATATATTCTTTTTGTATATTTTATTCTAGCAGTGTATTTAAAATAAAAGCAATTTTATTCGCGTGTGGTCATACTACATTATTTTTCACGTTTTCACGTAATTGAAATATGTTCTTATTAGCAATTTAGGTGTCTCATACAGATTTTTTAAAGCCAAAGAGGTCGCAGCCGAAGAAGTATCAAAAACAACTTTCAATATCCGACTCATTAAAATAAATATAATCAATGCGCCTATTGCTAGATGTAAGTCCAGAGCTTTATAATGGAAACTAATTTTGTGACAAAACTGGTAATATTTCGAATTTCTTAATAGGCAACATAAAAATCAACCGTTTTTAATTGATTTCAAATATGTATACGATTTGAGAGAAATCACAGGCTTGCAACAAAAACCAAAACTGAAATTGGTCCATAACGTCTATGGGACCAATGGGGCCTTTATAATATAAAATTTCAGTTTCACGTATACTCTGTGTTACAACCAATTGACAACATTTCTTCGCGAAACAATCTATTTATTCTTTACTAATGAATAATGAACTAAATACTTTTGTTCTATAGATGATACAAATAACGTCACTGATGATACCTTTTACAATAAACAAACCTTTATTTTTTTGAACATGAATATTTGGTATATTACAAAAAAGAAAAACACGTGAACCTTAAATTTCTTTGTACGTGCGGAAAACAAAAAAAATATTAAAAAAAAATAATTAAATTTTGGCAATTTATTTATTAGTCGACACCTCTATGTTCTCTGCACGAACAGCATAATTTTTATGATTTATTCTACCGCCCGTCCCTGAGAATAATTTTTATGGTTTGTACTACCGCCCCTTCCCGAGTATATTTTTTTTGCTCGAAGCAAAACTCTATCTACCGATGAAAATTGCATTAATATCCGTTTACTACCCACTGAGTTTGCTCTTGTGATGTTCAGCCTAGTTCGGTGTCGACGTGTAACTTTTAGGTGGTTTATAGTTTAGGAGATTGGGCATTTACAGGGTTTCACTGCCCTCCTTTGAATGTAGAGATACAATTTCAAATCTACTCAACTTGTCTACGAGGTTTACCGAAACTATTGAGTTACAATAATGTAAAAATGTAGAACATGGTTGTGTACAATAAACTATCAATGTTAAGGCAATATTCTATTTCGTTAAAGCACTAGTGTTTTCGGCTTCGGAATAACAATACAAGCACTTCGTAATAAAAATTATTTATTTTATTGCTTTAAGTGAGCAATTCGTGTATAAATATATATATATATATATATATATATATATATATATATATATATATATATATATATATATATATATATATTTATACGGTGTATCTGTACATTGAAGGTATGTACGAGAAATAATAAAGAGAATAGGGGACGCTAAGAGAATTTTTAATTTTTAGTCTGTCTGTTCGTCTGTTTGTGCATAGCTCTGAAATCGCTAATAAGGTTCTAATTCAGTTTTCACGGGTAGATAGAACTTAGTACAATATATAAGCTTTATTTTTATTTAAATCAGATGTTAGAAAAAAATTCCTCTGAACAGGGGGAGTTGGTGGTTCTATAATACACTAAAATTCTTCCGCACATGGCAAGCTATATTATCCCAGACTATTTAGTTCATATTTTATTTTGATACTGACATTTGGCCTTCATACAAATTGGAAATGTAAGGGGTATCGGAATTGAAAGTGGGACGGGAAGCAAAATTGAGAGCCAGCGGCGGGACTGGGTCAAAACCGAGCGTTAAATCGGAATTAGAATTAAGATCGTGACCGGGATCAAAATCAAGAACAGTGTCAGAACCAAAATTGAAGCGGTAACGAAATCGAGATTGAAGGCAAGGTCTTTCCACATAAAAAATAAGGAACACTTTCTATGTCCAAGCGGACAAAGTCACAAGTAGTAAGCTACTACAAAATAATTGAGATTTACAAAAGAAGAATAACTAAGAACTTAACCCCTAAGTGTACAGAAGACAAAATGTTAGATGCAATACGAAGGCACCATCAACGGCTGTGATGCTACACTGGCATTATGAAAATGAATGTATGTACATATATTTTTACAAATACATAAAATTGCATATTCATTTATTTATTTGCGTCAATTTATACCAAACTAGGACAAATGCGGTATGAAAATAAAATATAGGCTATCCTAAAAATACACTATTAGTCTGGGATAGTGTATTTTTGTATGTGTAAAAGGTTTTTTATGGATTATACTACTGCCCGTCGTCCACGAGCATAATTTTTATGGTTTACACTACCGCCCGTCCCCGAGCATAGTTTTTGTGGTTTGTACTACCGCCCGTCCCCGAGCATAGTTTTTATGGTTTGTACTACTGCCCGTCGTCCCCGAGCATAATTTTTATGGTTTATACTACCGCCCGTCCCCGAGCATAATTTTTTTGGTTTATACTACCGCCCGTCCTCGAGCATAATTTTTATGGTTTATACTACTCCCCGTCCCCGAGCATAATTTTTATGATTTATACTACCGTCCGTTCCCGAGCATAATTTTTATGGTTTATACTACCGCCCGTCTCCGAGCATACTTTTTATGGTTTATACTAGCGTGCGTGCCCGAGCATAATTTTTTTGGTTATACTACCGTCCGTCTCCGAGCATAATTTTTATGGTTTATACTACCGCCCGTTCCCGAGCATAATTTTTATGGTTTATACTACCGCCCGTCCCCGAGCATAATTTTTATAGTTTATATTACCTTCCGCCCCCGAGAATAATTTTTATGGTTTGTACTCTACCTACCGATGAAAATTGCATTAATATCCGTTTATTACTCAGTAATAAACGAATGATGTGCGCGAACAGACAGACAGCCCAAAGTTTAAAACTCGTTGTATTCTCTTAGATTACCTTCTCTTACTGTCAGCCCTCCATAGATATCTTCAATATTTAGAGACACTGGGTCTTACTGTTTTATTACATGTATATATAAATAACTTAACTTTGCGCTAAATATGCAAATCTGGTTAAACTGTAGGCGAACTTTATTATTAGTATAATATCCTGACACTAGAGTAAAGGACTCTATCAGTGTTTAATTGAGCATTTAGCTTGTTAGAACTACAGCTGCGAGGGAAATATCAAATGTAGCTATCATACATGACATTATGTTAAAGGCATGACGCATTTGCATACCAAAATCTCTCCGCGGATAACGTGTCGAAATGTAATATCCACATGGCGTGACTGATAAAGCTACAATATAAATAAATATGGTTCGGTCGCAGTAAACTAATATTGTTCTTAAAGAAAGAGAAGAAAAGGGATTGACAGTTAAATGGTCCGTTTCAGGAACGAAGATAAGTGTAAGTCGAGAAAGTGTCACGTTTTCTATTTTCTTTTATCGGGTCTGTCAACAAGTTGCGGTCGTATAGTGGCAACTCTGATGTGACACCTTCCTCTCTGCACCTCGATGTATGTTATTTATGATGAGAAATAACGAATAATTAGGACGGTGTAGCGGAATGCTATCGGGGTTGCCACTGTGTAATCCAAGTTTGTGCATATACGTATTGTCATAAAAGAAAAATGGAAACCGTTACGAAAGGCACTGATATTATTGAAAAATTTCAGCATTTCTCGTTGTATAAACTGAAACGCTGTTTTGTTCTGTATGAAGACTCAAACTGGTAATCACTTCTATATGCATTTTAACTTATTCACCCAGCTAGAATTGTTAAAATAGCTTGAGTATTATTTTAAGTAATATGTTCTTTTCTTACTTCTAGTGATAAAAAAACCCTGATGTTAAAACAACATCTGAATCTGTGTAAATTATTAATTATCCACCCGACCCGCAGTGTACCATTTCAGATGCCTAATTCAAATTCCTAAAATCTGAAGTAGAAATATCGCGTGAGTGTTTTCATGGAATGATAAAAACGATTATCAACCACTTCTACAGTAATAACATTACTCGAAAACTAAATTTTATACGTTACGTAATTATATACTTTTAATGCTATTATTCGTTTACTTATATAACATTTTTATATGTACTCGTATTTCTAGCTGGTAGCTTAATATATATATTATGCTACCAGCTGTTACCTGCACATTTCGGTGAACGCAAATTTAAGTTTAGAATTGATTAATTTATGATTTAAAGTACGTCCTTTCC
Organism: Eumeta japonica; assembly: GCA_005406025.1. Taxonomy (NCBI): domain Eukaryota; kingdom Metazoa; phylum Arthropoda; class Insecta; order Lepidoptera; family Psychidae; genus Eumeta; species Eumeta japonica. The sequence goes on from BGZK01000018.1 coordinate 736,290, forward strand.
GATTACCGCATTTCTAGTACTCATATTTTTTTTTTAAATATCCCATGGCCTATAATAAGATATAAATAATCTGCTTATAAGCAAAATAATATTTAATTTTCTACAGTTTCAGCGTGACGGAATGACAAATGTTATGATAAATTATCATGTTTATTATAATACTAGCCGTGCCCCAAAGCTCTGCCCGCTCGCAGTATTGATTCTCTCTTGTAATAATAATGTATATTATGAGGTAAACAAAAATATTATTTTTTATTCAAATGTACATTTAGGTATTCGGTGGATTTTTTTTTCCTAACGTGAAAATATACATATATTTTAATTTTTATCAAGGTCTCGGTATACAAAATTACTGTTTTGTATACTATATTCCTCGTCTTTTTCCCTTCTTCCTCTAAAATTAGCACACGCTATTGTGAAATTTGTTTAAGTGTTTTAAATCTACAATTAAATAGAACATCAATTTGATACATCTCTTATGGTTTACTCAACGTAAGCTACTTAAGCGCCCCGAAAGTGTCTTTTCCCCGACTTGATTCACGATTATCGTCACTACTTATTTCGTACGTAATGTATAAAATAAACTACATATATTCTATAATCTGGCCAGGTAAGTCAGTTAGGAATTTTTAAAAAAAAGCTTATAAATCGGATAAGTGGTTCTGTCGTTAAAGGACAAAACGGACAAAGCGTTTTATAAGACATATAGCAGATAGAATATAGAAGATCATTTTTTTGTGGTTCTGGAACCAGTTCATTGTTTGTTTGACTGTTTGCGACAGAGGTTTGCGCGATACTATAGTTAACAAGGAAAATCAAAATCTGGCACAAAAACGAAAGTCGATAACGGTATCTGATATTCATGCATTTCGATTTCACTTATCAAAATTACAATTAAAAATGAAAATTGAATTTGAAGGACTACATTACGTGATAGGGTTATATATTTTTGTCTTTGTCCTTTGATTCGGCTGAGACACTTAGACCCCCGAAATGATTCCACGAATGGTTATTTTCATGATGGAATGTTAAATTTATGACTAATACCATCAAAAAGAGTTATTACACGGTACTCCTATTCTCGTTTTATCAAACATAATATTCTATTTTTCACAAATTAATAATAAATTGCATTATAATGCTTTATAATAAAAATGTTTTTAAAAAAACAAAACCGTTTTTAAATTAGCATCTGGATAATTACTTTACCTAGAGCTCAGATATTGGATTTATTAACAGAACAATGTATTTAAAAAAAAAATGAACTTTCTTTATACTGTTGCCTTAAACACAAATTTAGGGGCAGCTCTACTGAATTGCAGCAAATTAATTAATGGGAAAAACCGAGCTAGGAGCCAGACATTTAATTTACGTAAAAATCAATTTCTAGAAATTTTTGTTTATAGTAACGAAAAGAAAGCATTTTTAATATGTTTATTTGTTGTGTAATGTAATTACATATTTTTCAGTGCAGATAAGTTTATGTTATACTTAACAATGACGCCTTTATTAAGGTGTCACGATTTGCATATATGTATCAATAGTTTATTTTAAGCATGTATTGTTTAACAGTTGATTCATTCTGAGCGGTAGTGCTCGAGTGCTTGAGAGCGTTGTCTTCTAACCGGAAGGTAGCGGGTTCGAGTTCTGACCACTAGCGATTTCACCAATGAGCTTTTAATTTAACAAAATTATGCCAGTCAATCTGTCTGAAAGATGTTGTCAGAATTTAGTGATAACTGTCTTTAGCAACCTTCAATGTCCATTAGGTCAACTTGGAGAGCTTATGGCTCAAGTCCTACAATCTGGTATAATAATCTTGCGGGAGAATCCGTTTGAACAATAGGATGTGAGGAGATAAAAATCTGACACACGAGCAAAATCTTGACAAAAAAATTGTTTTAATTTTGTGATGACACCGTGACAAAAAATATTAATCTACAAAATTGATATAGTTTATAAAGTTATATCTAAGTTATTTATGACTTAGAAAAGAAAGCAGCTAGAGAAAGTCGCAATTCAAACTAAACGCTTGGTTCGATACACAGGGCACAGCGGCAAAATGCCAAAGACGTGTCAGAGATGCTATTGCAAGCTTAAATTTCTGCGGGTTTAGCTAAGGTATCTTTTTCCAGATCACTACAAAAATACATTTTGTGAATACAATACATCTTCTACGCACGTAATTGATGTACCAGTATCGTTGTATTGAGTCTTGATTACCTATTAAATGTTTCAATTACGATCGTAAATCATTGGAGGTCGCACAGTATATTACAAGAACGTAAGTTTATCGGTTTCAAATGGAAAATCTTCAATCACTTTCGCCATTGTAGGCCAGAATTGATAAAACGAAAAGAAAGCTTACGAGAGCGCAGATATGTCTTTCTGCCTATTGTTGGTATATAAGTCTTTTTCAGAAAAAAGTGGAATGATAATAATTGGTGATGGTCTCAAATGTGTACATAATAAATTGCGAAAAGTGACATGAAATTGTACATAAATTAAAATATTTTAGTGAAATTAATTAATAAAAAATCTAGGTAAACGCATGTTGAACTCTAATACAAAATGATATCATAGCTATTTAACACTTTCTTCAATTCAATGTTTACATGAACTATTTAATTTTGATGTATTACGTATGTACAACATTGTATGTACGCATCGCTCATATAGCGATAAGTAATATTCCAAAATTAATTACACTAATGCTTACTTACTTACTATAAATAAAATGACATTAACGACAATGGAATTCGTATGAGAAGTTTTAGAACGTTAGTTGCTTATGATTTCAAGCTTGTCGATCTCTTCAATGGTACAGTATTCGTCAAAAAATATTTATGGTAAGGAAACACCTCATGTGTGTACCGTAAGGCGTTGGTAAGCTGATTTAACTGCAGACATGTATCTGTTCGTAACGCGATTCAAGGAGGCCGGCCATTAACTGCGATTTAGCTAAGAAAAATGAGGTTACCGTCAGGCAGCAAATCGATAAAAAAAGAAACGACCAGATTAGAGGTCACATGGGATTGCCTTAAGCAAAATCTATAAAATTGTACATCATTTAAGAATAAAGAAAAATTGTTGTCGCTGGATTTATTACGTTTTCATCTAAGAACACGAACAAGCTCGTGTCTGTTGATCCGAAAAATAAATATGAAAAACGGTTGACCCCGCAGGCCATCCCTAGAATTTTCCGCTATGATATTTATCGATGTCTCATTGAGCACTTTGAGTTCAAAAATATAGTTGCCTCAAAAGCTCAAAGACTTATCTTTAAGCTTTGTGAGCTCGAAAATTCGAAAAACGGTCGACCTTATATTTCATTTCTAAAAGTTATTTCTTATTTCGAGCTCAGAGCCTTCATTTATACACCTAGCAGTAAATTATTGAGTTTGAATTTAAAGCATCGGTTTTTGTGCTTTTCCAAGTTTTCCGAGTTCAAAAATATAACTTTAACACGTTTTTAGCTCTTCGAGTTCAAACATCTACGTTTATTCAAATTAAACATCATATTTTAATTTTTAAACGACATCTATCGAATGCGTTGTTCCATTTTAATCAGCTCTGCGGAATTTAACGCAGTTTTTAAGCTACGAAAGTTGACCAACACCAAAAATCAGTCCATCAAGATCCGCTTTAGAAGTTATTTTGAATACTTATTTAATGCGAAATTTTCGTTAATCTATCAAATAAATCGACTGATTTTAATACAGTTTACAACGGTCTACGTTGTCTAAGCAAGAGAGCTATAGTTAGATGTTGGAACTTCTCGGTAGAGTAGTTTAGGAAATATATAAAAAAAACATATTGTATTTTGATATATATTTTTTTTTAATTTTTTCAACATATACGCACAGACGTACACACATTTATGTATAGCAGATACGCTATACAGATCGTTATTTTTTTAATATATCAACAACGACAGTGATGTCTGTAAGTCTTTCCGTCGAAAAATGATCGAAGCAGATTCTTAGGACCCCAAAACGTTAAAATTTGGTGTAACCTCGATTTTTAAAAATAGGAGTAAAAACAACTTTCCAATCCTGTGATATTTTTTTAAAGTTTTGTAGTGGAAATTGAAAAATATGTAAGGAAAAATAACAAAATTTAAGCTCCGATTTGTACGGTCCCTCTTGAAGAAAGAAAGTCTGCTGTTAAAAGTTAATGCTGAGTGGTACATTACTTACATTGTTTGGATAGTGATCTCGAAAAAGCTCAAGAGAGACAATCGAGAAATCGCATCTACTTGCATCGTGATAATGCTCTCCGGCGCAATGAGAACAAGGCAGATTCATTTTTGGCTTTTAAAAAAGGTTGTCTGGCACACAGTCCGAACCTCACAGCACGTGATTTCTTAACATTTCCAAAAACCAAAAGTTATTGGAAGGTTTGCATAGATGTACGATTTGATATTTATGGAGCCACAAAGAACTATAGCTTTTTTTTTGTTCTAAAAAATTGTTCATGCTAATGGAAAAGCATATAAAACGTAAAGGAGAATATTTTGGATACAAATAAATGTGTTAAATTTACTTATAAGCTATGAGTTGTGAAATATATTCAGTGTGCCCTACGTAAGATTGACAGTCGAATGTGTATATAACTCAGAAATAAAATTCTCTATGAATTCTATTTGTGGTTAACTTTAGGTTCTTTTCGTTACTTATGCTAAGTAAGTCAATTTTACATAGTAATAAGAATTTTCAGTTAACATTTTGTATATTAATATTTTGTATACATTAAAGTCATTCATTTGCGACGCAATTTTTTTTTTCAAATGTTTATTATTCAGCTACCTCTCAAGATATCGACATTTCATTATGTGTCGAAACTTTCATCCTTTTCAAAGTTAAAACTAATTTCGAGACAGTCGTGACAATAAATAGAGGGAAGATGAATAAAAAAAGCCGTATTCAATTCGTTCAGTTATAATTAAACTTGAAGGTGCCCTTCTAAAAGAAACGGCGACTAGGGCTCAAATGAAAATTGTTGCCGAACGAGTTTAAGCTTGCCGCTATAAACTATTCAATGCTTTTTTATAAACTTATGCAAGATAGGTAGGATGTTACGTAATATTTCTACGAGTCGGTAGCGCTGGCCAAAAAGGTTGCGATTACAGACGAAAGTTACGACATTTGTCAGAGACCCAATGGAGTGTTGCAGAAAATTTTTAGTGTAAAGCGTTTTGACTCAATATAAAGGATTTGAAAGAATATATGCAGTATGAACTGCGCGAGGTATTCGAATGTAGTGCATTTCGAATTTGGCGTGAATACCGTAAGAGTTACCGGTTAATCTGATTTAGTAAACAAGAACATCATGGGTTATTTTATAATGATAATTTTATAAATAAAACATTTATATAATCTATGCAATTAATGAAATCGAGCCGTGTCTGTACATTGAATATTTTTTTCAAAACAAACAATTTATATACGTTGTACTTATAACAGTAAGGCCTAAACCATGGTTTTTAGAATTGTTGTCTGTTTGTCTGTGCGTTTGTGCTAGATGATCTCAAAAATGGCTTAATTTATTTGAATGCGGTTTTCACTAATGTATTGTGGTAAGCCTTCCGTAATATTTCGTATTGATTTCATTCCAATCGGTTAATAATAAACAAAAAAGTTTCAATCCATACAGAAATCTACACATTAACCTCTAGAATTATCTACGGTGTTTAGTAGTTTAATGGCATATTAATTATATGAAATAATTTATGAAGACGATTTTATACCTATGTTCGTAAATATATTTATTTAGTAACTGAGATTATCATAATAATAATATAAGCTCATGCTTATTTCCCAAAAAAAGTAGGCAAAGATAATAAATTTCAACATGATGCTGTTTTTGCATATCTCTCTCGTTTCACTGACATCCATCAACCTTTTCATGCAAGCACGTCAGTTTCGAGTGCTTAAAATTTGGCCCTTTTTTAATGTCATCGATATTGCCTGCTTAGGATTTTCTAGGGCAACCCTTGTCGACCTTCAAATTAACCCAATTTGCTCTATAGATTTGTTCGGTCAGTCTACTTTCATTCATATTTTCCAGATGGTCAAACTACCGCCATATACCTGTTTCTACACTAGTCACTACATCTAACTTCTAATCACACAGCTCTCTAACGTCACTGTCCCTACATCTATTTTTCCGAGACACTTCACATATATTATTCAGCGATTGTACTTTCACCGCATTGATCCTATTTTAATTTTTCTTCTGCTATACTTAACTTTCATTACCATACATAAGTATAGAAATAAGGACCCCATTATGGACAAACGAGCTTGTCGTAAAACGCTTTTGCTATTTATAATAGCGAACAAGGCCCCATTCACTTTATTTCCCGCAGTTACTCTCCTTTCGATATCTCTATTATGTTTACCATCACTTGTAAACAGACTACCCAAGTATACAAACTTTTTCACTTGTTCGACTGTCTCGCCTTCTATAAATATATCGCGTTCAGTCGTGATTTCGCCTCTTTCAAACACCACCTTACGTTTCTGCACAAGTACAATGTTGGAATTGTAATAAAAAAGCATAGTAAAAGAGCGTATGTCTCTCTAAAAAGGCCACAACGCGTTAGTGTTGCTATAACGATCATGTATAATAGGGTAACTCACGCATTCGTTTGCCCTCTTTGCAATAACCGATTATTATATGATAATATCTTGTTACAAAAGTCTCTATCGCTGTCACTCTCATTTACTAAAAATAAAAAAAACAAGATGCAATTTGCGAAGTGAAATATGACAGATAAAAAAAAAAGCATTCACTCTTTTTTATACATCGTCCAGTCTGACGAAATCAAAACAGCGGAGTCAAACACAATGCAATCAAACTGGAAAAATATTTATATGCATATTCAAAAAGCGCAGCTCTGGCGACTCCATTAATATTCAAGCTGTAGTTTGTTGAATTACAGTGAGCTGTCATGTAACAATGCCCTAAATTGACAAGCCAAAGGCCGCAAACAATGCCTCAAATCACGAATTCGATTAAACATTTGTACTTTACGGTACAACTTTGTATTTTATTTGTGTTAAAACTGGCACATGTGTATTGGTTAAGTATAATTATGGTCGAATATTCTATGACGTACAATGTCATAGACACACAAACTTATGTAATATATATACAACAAGACGGATGGGGGCGGTTTGAATTTATTTAATACAAGTATTCAGAGTGAATATTCAATTGTCGGCGAGTTAATTTAAATGTAAAATAATCGAAACAGCCAGCCAATTAGTATCAAAAAATAAATTAAAAATAATTGGTAATTGTATTTCAGTTGTGATATGCCATATTGAAATGTTAATATAATAAAATGCTTATTAATATCTCCAAATAAAAAAAAAACACTCTATAAAAAAAATGGTACTATAATAAATTATAAATTGCGTCTCATATAATTTTTGAAGATGTCTCTATAATAGTATCGTATTTGCAATTATTTAAGCAAATTGCATATTAGCTTACTTTACAAAAATATGTAAGCCGCATCACATCAAAAGTCAACAATACGAAGTCAAAAAGAAACCGGCCAAGAGCACGTCGGACTATGCTCACTGTAGAATTCCGTAGCCATTACTACAAAGAAATGCAATACATATGACAAAAACTGTTATCACACTTTTTTTCGTGTTTCCCGCACAGAGTAGGTTTAAACAATTTAGTCGCCTATAGTTACAGAAACAAGTAGGTATGTCGATTATTATGTTTAAACTAACAATGCTCACTTAGTCGTGATGGTTTTACTTTTAAATCCGTTATATATATTAACATCCAGTTTTATGAAATTTTTCAAGCTAGGGAAGGGGGGACACTCACCTCTTACAAAAAACTATCAGCTTAAAGTTGAATATTTCGCAAACGCATAGCTGCATAGAAAAACAGTCTACAATACTACAATATTTTTTAAGGACCTATCCAACAATACCCATACTCAGGGAAAGGAATAGACGAGAAAAAAAGTGGTGAAAAAATTACTATTTTATTGTATTTACCTAAATACATAATTATGTATTAAATTTTAAACGCTCACCACAATTTTAAAATGCAAAAATATGATATGAAAAAGTGCACCAGTAAAAAGCGTATGTTCATGGCACTTACGCCCTTTTGTTGGGAAGCGCAGTTTTTTGGGAAGAACTCAAAAACGGTATATCCGATCACAATGAAAATAATTTTTGTTGATGGTATTTATTAAACGTTACCTTCAAAATTTTTTTCATACTTTTTGGATGTATTGTTTAAAATATGAAGGTTATGATAACTTCTTAGGAATTATTTTCGAAACTATTCACTTAACCCTTAAAATGGCTAAAAAAAACCTTATTTTTTTTTAATAACTCTCGAAATACTTGCCACACGTTGATGTCTGTTGAATAAATTTTGTTTCAGCTTCTGTTACGTGTACAGCGAGCTCTCCATAAAAATATTTATTTTTGTTATTTAACTATCAAACTAAGTAAGGGCCTTTATAAGACACCTATACTGCAAATTTCATCAATATACATTTTGTAGTTTTTGAGTAAAATGTCTGTGACATACGGACGGCTAGACGAATGGACATGACGAAATTGTATGGGTTCCGTTTTTTCGATTTTGGCTACGGAATTCTAATAATGCCTTTGTCTTGCCCCTGCTAAAAATGTTTTGAAATAAAATTTTGGAAAAGATTTATTTACAAAAGTTATTCACACTTGTTTTAATGTGTACTTTTTAATTTAATTAATTTTTCTTACGTTTTAATATAAAAATTCAAGTATCTACGTTGCCTCCCTACGCATTTTATACTAAACGCGTGTAGTTTTCTTCTGTTGTTGATTTACAGATGTTTAAATTTTTAAGACGAGTTAAGTTTCCGATACATATGGTATTAAACGTAATTATGATGGTTATCAATCATTCAATTTACAATCACCAGCAATGAGTTTCAAAGTCCGCAATATAGTACATACACATAAAATGTCTATAATATACAGCAGAAGTAATATCAGTATTCAGTACATGTATAGAAATATCAAAATCAATTTATGAAGTTTTGGATAATCAAAATTTTATTATGTAATTTATTTTATTAAATTAATGTAAATAAATATGAACACGCTTTCAGTATTATAATACATGCGTATATTTACACCTTTACCTATTGTATGTATTCTAAGACGTTCATCATAAACTCCAGTCGTGCATCAGAGCTGACGTGCGCTATTTTTTTATTTTAAACAGTAATAATTGTTTAAAAAAATAAGCGTTAGCGGTGAAAACGTATTCGTATCTTTACTATTTTATTCTCTAAAATAAGGTAGCTTTATAAATTATTTCATTGAATTGATGCATAGATCGAGGCCAATAGCGGAACAGACATCGGGAACTCGATTTTTTTTCTGCCGCGACAAGAGCCGTATGCAAAAAAGCTAATGCTGCATAGGCAGTGATCCTTCTGATAGTCACAATGACGGCGTGGGGACATTGTTACGGTCGCGTCACACGTCAATTATACGCATGACGTTCGGTTACCATCAGGGCAGCTGATTGACTAGTTAGACATTGTGCTTTGCGTGTGCAGCTCTCGGGATGCATAGTTAGTTGTCACACGTGGGTATGATCGTGAGATCAGATGATGTTTGTACATTTTGTCACGTAAGATTTAAATTAAATTAAATATACGCATGTTTTTTATTTTTTTTTAAAGTCGGCTTCACGAGTCCAGATTATAAAGATATATATTTAATGACATATGCCCTGTGTGGCCACTTGTTTCTTAACAGATTCTTAAGGATTTGTGTCGACCGTCCGCTTTTCGTAGTCTTGATACGATAAGAGATCTAATAGGGCTCTTTAATCAATAATTTTAAAAGAAATAGAATAGAAAACCTATCTGCGCGTTGTTCTCTGCTTAGCTTATAACTCATTCACTAGTGTAATTATATTCGTATTCAATTATAAAGTATCCTGATTGGGCGAAAGCTGATGTTGCTCATCTTCATATTAACCTAATCCTTCTTTTCGCATTATGTCATTGATCCAATATATATGTGGTTTACCAGTATTCATGTTGACTGCTGATTTCTAGCAATTTATATAATATAAATTGAACTGCCCACCAATCACCACTAGTATATAATTAACTACCTCAATGCCGGTTTTTCTGTTTTTTTAATTTTTTTTTTAATGCGTAAATGTTATATTTAATTTTATCCCGTTTCAATTTTTTGTTCCCCAATCTTATACAAAACCTATATTGTTGTTTGTAAGTTTATAATTTTAAATCTATTTTATTTGTGAGACTTGTATTTAGAAGCTATACAGAAAACAAGACAGGAGACAAGTGCCGAGACCAAACTCGTTCATCTTTACTCAATGGTTTCTCTCTTATTTATTTGTTCCTGTTTAAATTGACAAATTATGCCTTTTTAAACAAACAGCTGTAGACATTTACACGTCTATGTTTTTTCTCACAACAGAAGCAGAAATTTCATTTCTAAAACAATAATTCTTTTAGTTTTAGTTAATTACATTAATCCCTGAACATAATTTTAAACCCTTTTAATCGAGTGACTGTTAGTAGTACCCTCAAGTCACCTAAATTTGTTTACTTATTATACTTTGTAATTTCTCTTTTCTAAGTATGTGATGTGACAAGTTACGTAAAATTCCTGTACTCGAAGATTAAGTTACAAATAATAACTGTGTTGTATTTCTTTAAAAAATATTTAGTCAAAAAGATGTTCATGGTCGGAATATTAGTAAGTTTTTAAGTAAGATATATAAGAAAAAAAAAAGTTAAGATTTTATCTGAGCTGACATTTGCAGTGTAAATGAAAGAGAAAAATATATGATTGCGTTTCCCATACAGACTGCCAAAAGTTAATAATTATTTTATGGGTCACTGTATTCTTAATAAAAGCAGCTTCTCCTCATGGCTTCACACGCTTGTACGTACAATCAATTCCTAATTTTCTATATCGAGTAATTTCGCTATCATTGTCGCCGATCCGATCCTTATTTCGATATAAATGGCGATCTCACAATTAATCCTAATTCGTTCTTGTCGTCTCTTACAATCCTGTGTCACTTTCTTTTCCGCTTTTCCTTATCGCCTTCGATTCCGATATCGATTGCGCTTTCAATGTCGATTCCGGCTTCCGGATTCCAAATTATTGCATAGGAACGCAATGGTCCCTAATTTTAATATTTTTTAACGAAGTTCCTTATGGGGCGTTGCGGAGGGGTACCCTAGCCAGCAAAAAGCGTCCGTAACGTTAAAAAAAAGCGTAAGATTTTTATATATAGTCTATGTATGATGGCTGTACAGTGTCTAATGTACAGTCTACGTGATGACTGTCATTATTATTGCAGTTTGCTATTATTATTATATCATTCCACTAACGTTTCATGATCTAAGCGTGGCTTGTGTGTTTTTATCACTTAAATTTTGTTCTATTTATGAGATTATTGAGTATAATTAAATTTTGTTTAAAATAACAATATTTAATTTCTCTGACATCGATTCAATTATTACTATTATTAATTATACATTTAAAATGAATGAAATTCATTTTATTCATTTTTATTATTAATAAATAAATTATTTATAAATAAATATTTTTAAAATTGTCGATTATTATTAAACAATGTCAAAGTTACATAGTATATTTTACTGTTTTATTTTTAGTTTATAATTCCGACAATGTATAAGATAAAGAACAAGAAGCAATAACCGCGACAAATGATGTTATGTCGGTGAACAATACCCATCAATCGGTAATGCAGTATGTTTTTCAAAAGTTTGAAAATTTAATTTTTATACAATATATCGACTATATTTATAGTCATTGGGTTTATTCATTTATAAATTTTTTTTATTGTCATCAAAAAAAAAATCATAATAAAAAATGTATACCAGAATAATTATTTTCATTAAACCTCGAATAAAATTTGAAATTAATAATTTTATAATAAGGAACTTCGTTCCTATCTGATGTCCCACGACATCACTCGTTTTTTTATATTATTTAGGTTATTTTTGCTCTCAGTTAAGTTTTATTAAGTACAAAATGACTATAAGTATGAAATATAAGTTTAAAATAAGTATAAAGTAAAGCATTAGGTAAAGGTCGTTAAAATTATATTTCAAAGCTGTAAATTTCAGCTGCAAAATTCAATTGTCACTCCATTTTAAGAATTATATTTAATTATATTATAATTTTTATTTTCCTATCTACCTAAAACAACTCTATCACGGCTTCATGACAAATTTTAAAAATCAAGTAAGAATGGTTGCTTATCAAATTTGAATCTTTATAGACCATAAATAGTCATTCAAAATTTAAAATTATTAAAAAAATCTAAAGATTATTTGCATAGACCTATTCAATGATATCTCACTTGACATAGTTCATCAACTTTAATTTTTTTCCTTTTCATTATGTGGCGTCTGGTTGTCGTCATATTGAATTTTGGTCAATGTTATTACACATTAGCCTTTTATTGTGGCGTTGCAGCGACCTACATATTCATATTCATCTATGGCAGCGACGCCGCCACAGACGCCTGGCGCAGCTACGTGAATTGCGCTGGTGCGGCGCGATCGGCGACGCGGACGCGCAGGTCCACAAATCACCTACGCCGCTAATTTATAGAAAACGCCAATGCGTAAAGGTATAGGTTTTTACTGACAAGTCGCTACACACTGTCTAGTCGGCCTCACTAAAAACCTCCAGTGTGAAAAGGGGCTGAAATAAACCGATTGACGTGAGGAACATCAAAGTCGGCCCACGCGTTTTGTCTTTAGAGCGCCACAAATGAATATAGATACTTATATGGGCTGATTAGCCACCTGAGGTACATTACTCTCTTTTGCGTCACGTAGTCCGGTAAAAAATAAACAGTAACCTATAAAAACTAGGTTTTTGGAAATCGTATTGAAAAATATAACTTAACAATTTTTGAAGAATTTCCAACGTTCTTAGCGGAATACTAAAAATCTAGTAGTTATACGTTAAACACTTTTTAAAAAATTTTTGAAACACGGTATCTCTTGAACGAATAAATTGATTTTGATACGTTTTGCGACATTCGACGCAGTTTTTTAACCGAAAAAGTGACTATGTCCAGATAATATAAATAATAAATCTTACGAGAGATCGAGACTTTATCTTAAATAAAACATTTTTGGGAAATTTATCTCCAACAATCCTCCAGCTTTTGATTTTGAACCCGGTCTTCATCTAACAAAATCTCGATTCTGGTCCCGCACTTAATCCCGGGCCCACTGTCAATTTTGATTTTGTTACAGCTCTTTATGAGGGTTTCGGTTACATTTTTGATTCTAAGTTTAGTCCCACAATCGACTTCAATCTTGTTCTCGTTGTCGATTGCGATACCTCCTGGTCTTGAATCTCGGTTATGCTACCCTGTACGTTTCGTTCCGATTTGAATGAATCTGGGGCAAATGCTATAATCAAAATAAAATTTAGGCTATATTATTCGGTGGCTTTCTATGAGTGAATGAATTTTAAGAATATGTAGTAGTGTAAATATATAGATGAAGTTAAGATGAAATATGAATATATTAATCTATTCTTATTAGTGAAGGAATTTTTAGAATCGGTTCTATGGTTCGGTGCAATAGTACAAAAACACAGTCGAAATCGGGTACAATTGCTAGTTATTTTTTTAGAAACATTTAAATTCTTGCGTACACCATGTCGTGGGTTCCGTAGTAATTGTATAATGGCTTAATCACTCAAAGAAAACGAACAAAATATACACTCATAGAAAACAGTCTATCCTAATGCAAAATTTGAATAAAACCAATTCACAATTTTCAGAGATTAACTCGGACAAACACATAACAAACACTTTATGACAAACAGTCAAAGTAAAAATTTAAAATATTAGGTATAAATTAGATGCGTCATGGAATAAATATCAATGTCAAAATTTTACAAAATGTTGTATGTACATTTTCATAAATTGGTATAGACAGCAAAATTAATAGTGTCATATTTCTTATCCCTGGAGGTAATCTGTTTCCATTAAAAATTTTATTAAAATCTGTTCAAGTGTTTCTGAGATTAGGCGGCACAAACAAATAGACAGACTCCTTACCGAAACTATTAAGAAACTATTATTTGCATAATTACATGCTATTATTGTATACTAATTTTCATCAAACGTTTATAAATTATAAAAAACGTACAGACAAACAAACAATAATATTTAAAAAAAACCGTCTCCAAAAACCAATTTAAATAACTTTTTAAAGAGACTAAAAATAACTAATCAGCAATTTTTGGAGCCGGTTCCAGCTAAAGCAAGGCAGAAGAGCTTACAAGATATAAGCATAAATATGAAACGTTAAATATTGAGTCAGAAAAAAACCTTGCTTTTCCAAGGAGACGCAACCGTGTCTTATTTACCTTTAGCTGGAACGGACTCCAAAAACAATTGTTTTAAAGTCTGTTTAAAAAGTTACATAAATTGGTTTTTGAAGGCAGTTTTTATTTTTTTTTTAAGTAAAATATAAATTATTTCACATTTTTTATTTATCGAGTAATTATAAATTTGCAATTAATTTAGCCACTTAATATGTAAATTAGGCCATGGTTAATAAAATCGGCGAGGCATCTCCTTTACTTTTGCACGGGGTAAGTGAAGAAAAAGTTCGAAATCGAATTATTGCTAGGAGTTTCAATATGTCTCTTTGGATTTAAATAAATTACTGAAAATATGTAGGTAGATTAATAAGTAGTTAATTTTAATTTTGTGTATACTAGGTTTTATTAATGGCCATTGAAGAGTAGTTTTTCTGGTGGCAAATCGCAATATTATGACTTAACTCCTAACCGTTAAGGAGTGCTGTGGCTTCCATCATCAGCTCAGCAGCATGATATGATATCTTCCACACTAAAAAACTTGAAAAACTAAAAAAAGAGCTCAAAAACACTGTACGTGCTTATAGTTTTTGAGGGTTTCCCTCAATTTTCGTGGGATCCCATCATCAGATTTTGACTTGGTTTTATGGGACCACCTAAGGAGTATACCTTTTAAACAAAAAAAAAAAAAATAATAAATCGGTCCACAATTGTTAAAATTATCGCTGAATATACATAAAAAAATACATACAGATGAACATAGAACCTCCTCCTTTTTTTTGAACTCGGTTAAAAATGGTATAATTGGGGTTATTGAGCCGTAAAACGAATGTTTATCACAAAATTTGACAAAAAGTTGTATGTACACTGTACAGGCAGGCTACGGATTTATACAGTAGTACATCTGTCACAAGTCGGCATTTCTATAGAGATAAAAAAAAACCATCACCTTGTAAGCTCTTGTCAAAGCTGGACGTTAAGTGGCCCTGATTGGATATACAACTGTGTGTTATTGTTTATACAATAAAACACGAATTGAAAACTGCGACAAGGGGACATTTATATCAACGAATGTCCGCTTTATAACTACCTCATATAAATATGTTGTACATTAGATTTATGTAATTTATGTAAGGCAGTTCATATGAATTTTATAATAAGATGAAACTGATTACAATAATGTATGATATTTAATATAACAAATCATAAGAATTAAAAAAATAGATGTGAAACATCAAAACTGTTGTATGTCGTATTATTTTATATACTGTATATAGATTTACTTAATATGTGTAGATTTCTATATATATTGTATTACCTTTTATGTATTGTATACAGAAATCATTGTTTATTTTTATAAAAAAAGCTTCATCATAGGATACACGATCAGCACACGCCGTAAGCCAAAACTAAGCGTCTCCGAAATGTGAGACGCTTGGTATTGCCTCAATGCCAACGCGTTATCCCCACTACCTGCCAACAACGCAAGGCGCAGATGGCGTAGGCAAAAACCAGGCGTCTCCTGAATTTTGAGATGTCTTGGTTTTACTCCAGTCCAACGCGCGGAGATGTTTCACATCAAAAACTAGTGTGTTTTTTAACAACAGTTTCTTTGTGGTATTATTTTAACCTATCTAATAATAGCCGTTTGAGTTAGTAGTAAAACACCTAGACACTTTTTTGTACAGGATAATGTTAATACGTGTAAGAAAAAAATGGAGAGGCACCGAGAGGTATTCGATAATATGAGTAATAAAACGAATTCAACATAAAAAATATATTTTAGAATAAAAATACAGAGAAAAATGATAAGCGAATGTACTAAGTTATCCATCACAAAAAAAACAAATATAAAAATAAATAAAGCTAACAGAAACGAGACTCGTAAAAGAATTCCAAAAATAAATACCCATTAGATACGCCTCAACAAAAGTAAAGGAAAATAAATGATTCAACGCTTAGTAATTTCACCATGAAATTGAAGTGGTACTACCAAAGAGAAAAATAACAAAATTTAGTAAAATGTATAGGGAAAATCACACTTACAGCGTAAAAAATAACAATAAATTAAATATAAAAAAAATGTATCACGTTTTTAAAACGAATTAAAAAATATAAAATTATTTCTTTAAGCCTTATGAAGAATGAAACTACGTACAGATTTTTAAATTGTTACAGATTTCCTTAACAATTTCTGTTTGTGAATTTTTAATAGTCATTACAATTTTCAAAGATCTTTATTTGTGGTGGCTGGCGACGTTAATTTTGGCGACATTAAGAACACATAAAATTTCTTGTTTGTCGCTATAAGAAACCTTTCCAAGCTTCAAGTGTAAATTTTATACGCCTTTCGACATTTTTTTGACAAGCCAATCAATAGCATTTGTTTGCTTTTATACTTACAGCTATATACAGTCCATAACAAACGTAGCTTTACGTATTTAAGATAAAATAATTCATTTTCATATATAATATTAAGTTTAATATTTTGTACATTATATGCAACATATAACATTTGATATAAAATATCGCATTTTTTAATAATCGCGTTCACGGTAAGCCCTTGCATCACTGCGTGGCGAAAATGTAATATTTTTCTTCATATTGCTTTTCTTCTGCGTAATATGAATATTGCATGAGAAAATTCGAGCGCTCGATAAAGTGAGCAATAAATTTATGGTTAGCTTTTGGGCGCTCAATATGAATATAAATATCTTATCAACGTTTAGAGATTTGTACATCTGGTAAGATTTTTTTTTTACGACCTCAGAAGTGTATCGTCTAGTACCGAAAATTTCATTATACGGTTTGGGTATATGGATACCTACGTATGGATCGACAATGATAATTTTATGTTAAAGCACTCAATTTTCTATTGTGCATTTATTTAATATAGTTCAATGTTTAAGTATTTATAATGATGATGTAAATGAATATTCAGATCGATAAACACGTCCCGTAAATACAATTTCGTATTACATCTAAATCTACAAGCAGCTTTGCAGTGTAGAAAAACAATTTAACTAATTCGAGAACTACGCATTGTTAAATTAGTTCATTACGACTTTTCTATAATGGAATTCGGACACGTACCCCGTGCCGCGCGCCGTACTTTATTCACGGCATACGTGTTGTAAATACCGAAAGGCTGGCGGGTGGCCAATTTGGCACCGCGGCCGACAAATCAAGTTTGGACAACCGTCTCCCTGTATTTTAGGTTTCGTTGTAACTTTGATAAGCGCCCGTATCTCCGACCGGTGCAGTCCAAAGATATACTTATTGCATGCTACCATAATAGCTTTGTTATTTTGAGAGCGTATTGTCAACTTCTATTCAGACCTATATACAAAGCGACGAGTGCTAACTTAATTTGAGTTTATTGTAATTTATATGAGAATTTGTAGCACAACAGACCGGTAGTTTGTTTCATGTAATGTACTAATTTCTGCATAAAGTGATGGTAATCGTAATATTTAAAAACTTTGAAAAACCCCTAAACATATTGGCTCTCTGTGTGTGTATTTAGTTCAGAATTTCGACGTGTTACTGTTATAAAAATCAAGAAATTTCGCACATTTAAAACTAAATAGAAGTTTCACTTTTCATCTATATCTAAGACTAAGCGAAATACAGATGGATCAATTTGAGAATTAACAATGTTTGGCTGGGATTTTTTCTCACATGAGTAAGGAAATTTCGTTAACAAAAAATGTAAAGTCTTTACATTAATTATAGCAATTAAAGTTTACGTTCGACACCTACAGTAATCCCTTTACTTTTTATTTGAATCTCAACTAACATCTATTTTTCCGTTTTAATATACTTTACTTACACTTTAATATACTTTTAATACTTACACAAAAACACCTATGGCAAATTGTGGTATTTTGCGAAAGCTGGATAAACTCTATTACCTAAAACGTCAAACTCTACGAAAGCTAGCTGTCGCTGTCGAGCAATATACGTCGTAAACTGTCCGCGTTTACAGCGGGCGGCGTCGACTGGTTGGCCGACTGATCGCGAAAGCGCTCGGAGCTGGAACTCGACGGATGTAAAGCTCGCTATGCACACCCACTGCGACGGAGGTCGTGTATAAGTTTGACCTGGTTCCGGATAGCTTGTGTAACGTAGTTCACGGTCAAATGGAAAAGCTACCTAAGCTCTATTGTTTTACGTTACAAAAGGTGTTTTTATATTACCTTAGATTTCAATTAAGAATTTGTATAACACCATGGTGACAATTTTTCGTTTTTATGAAATTAGATTGAATTATTATTATTAGGATTAAGATAATTTATTTCATTTCAGATATGAAGTGAGGTATGTCGTTCTCGCGCATCGAGTGAAAAATTAAGGCTTACAAGAATATTCCCTTATTAATGTTGAAATATTTATATTTAATTTTGTTTACAAATGTTTCACCTATATGAAATTATGTTGACAAAAATTTATTTTACTGTCAGAAGTTTTTAGTACTACGTTAGAATAATACTGTCAGGCTTTGGTACGAAATTATAATATTATTGTTATATTGAAATTTCATTCTCTATTTACAAATTCATACCAAATAGCGAAACAGTTAGAGTGAAAACCACAGGTAATTATGTATATATTAAGTACCTAACATAAAACGTTTATCAAGTTAGGACATGGCTCATCCCATCCTCTGGGAATTTTTCAGTTATATTTTTATATGATTTCACATAGTTAATTCTTTGAAGCATTACTTCCATTTCCAAGCATTTATGTCCATCATCGAAGGACGGAACATGACGATTCCTACAGTTCTATTCTTGTGTAAAATTAGATCGCATTTTATGTATTAAAAAAGCAAATGAAGCGAGCAAAGTAGGTTAGACATTACTGACCCAGTTATGGGTTTTATATAAAGCGTCGTTCCCCACTCCCGCATCCCGAGAGCTTACAGCGGCGGGAGCCGAGTACCAGGCGAGCAAAAATACGGAGCGGCTCGGCAATTACACGTCCTGTTTGACCCCGACGTAACGCTGCGCGAATTGGCGTAGGTCCTCGGGCCCTGCGGCGGGCGCGCCCGTGTGCGCGCACCGCCCGCCGCCCGCCGCCCGTCGGTCGATAGCGGCCGGCGCGCCGCACGCGAGCTCGCACGCTTGTAAATAACACGAAACCCCAATTTCCGAATTAAGATTTTGGAGTTTACATTTTGTCGTTTGCCTTTGTCTCTGTTTGTATTTTATGATCTTAGAGGGTTATTTTTCGAAAATGCAATGTATTTTCATTACCTCTATATATCTATAAAACAGTAGAGTAATGGTTTTTTGTTTCACATTTGTTGATCAAATAATAAAGTACTTTAAATAACAAGTATTTTAATTTTTTCGTACGATTTTTTACCTAAAAGCAAATAGTGTAATAAATTGGAACGTGGTGAGGAAAATTACAAATGGTGGTTATAAACTACAAATGACAAGAAATATAAAACGTAATGGTTTTAAAGTCGAGCAATCATGAATCTAAAAAGATTCAATTAGTTTAGTTTTTTTTTTTTTTAGAAAAATCCAGACATCTTACATTATGTTCTATGTGAAATCTTATGTCATAAAACAGCTACATTTCATCAAACTTATGAATGTATATACTAAATAATGTATGAGACATTATTTCGGTTTTTGATGTTGATGCAATATGACTATATGATATGGGGATTAATTTATGTATTTATATTCCTGATTTGTGAGTCCGAACTAGTTTTTATTAATTTTAATTAGAAAAAAAGTCAAAAATGCTGTATCTGAAAAAAAACTGAACTTTTCTCTAATTATCATTTTATAATTAAAACAGGCAACAATGAAATTTCGAAACGAATTGAATAGAAATATAATTGAATTGTCTTCTGTACCTTTGTGAAAAAAACTTTCATCTGATTCATTTACGCATTAAATATTTAGAAAAAAAAAGGTTCATCATATACTACAAATTATAAAGACAAATTACACAACAAGCGTGTTTTTTAAAGTTGCACTAACATTAAAAACTTCATTCGTCGTACGAACGAGCCGAGCCAGCTGCTCATCCAATTCAAAGCTTCCGGAGGTGGACTGGAACTTAGAAGCGTTTTACATCCGCCCGTATAAACAGGACGTCCGCCCGCGGAATCGTAACTCGCGTGTCGCGCCCCCGCTCCCGACCTCACCCCCCCAACGCTCAGCGGTTCAATCGTCAAAGAAGTTTCTTCGCTTTGCTGTTGAGTGATTTCTTTTGAGACTCGCTAATGACTCGCCGCTGCCCGCCGCCCGCGCCCGCCGCCCGCGCCCGCCAGGCCGCCGTGCGGGCCCTGTCACTTCAGGTATCAGGGTATGCTCAGCGACGACTTATTAGACAACTTTGCATGTTTATGATGATAGTGCCCGTCTAAAGTTCAGATGAGTTACTCGATGTCCAGTATATAACGCACTTTAATCTCCTTACTGTTTTAAAAAAAAACATATAAAACGTCTGGCTTTCAGTCCCCGTTTACAAAACGTAAACTATTCCAATTCGTCTATATTCTACACATTCAATACACAAATCGAATCCAAACTTATACTGGATATTAACACGATCATATTTCTTGGTCTCAATTTAGACACAAAGTTATAGTCCAATTGTCATACATAACGAAATTGGCGAAAAACCTTATTTCTTCAGCATATGCATTTAAAAGAATTCAGCGGTTTACAAATGAAAGCGATGCGAGATAATCTCATGGCCTATGTAATTTTATTAAGATCTAATGCTGCGCTGCCGATATAAACACAA
Organism: Eumeta japonica; assembly: GCA_005406025.1. NCBI lineage: Eukaryota > Metazoa > Arthropoda > Insecta > Lepidoptera > Psychidae > Eumeta > Eumeta japonica. The sequence goes on from BGZK01000018.1 coordinate 757,475, forward strand.
CTTTTGAGCCGTAGAAGCGGTCTATTCGTGCCGTTCATAATTTGAGACCAACAGCGTCTCTCATAGAAAAATTTAAATAATTTAATATTATAACTGTACCGTCACAATGCGTGCGCTTTTATAAATAGGTCTGGATTGAAATTGGAAATTTGTCATTTCACAAATTTAAAACTTTCATTAAGAAATAATTATATGGTAAGGCTTTTTATGTCTTATCTTTTAAAGTATCTTTCTCATGTCATATTTAAAAACACCTGTGGGTGCGCACCGCCGTTATACTAATAGGCTACAATAATAAATAATAGGTCATGTTTTCCATTGCTTAAAATATATTTCGATCTTCGCCTAAATATACAATAAAGTTTATGAGTAGGTAAAGAATAAAGTTAAATGAGCATTCATTTATGTAAATTATCATTAAAGTCCCCTCTAAGCTTTAATTGGTTCAGGATTCTAGATGGTGATTTTCTTTCGAAGCAGACGTTTTAGGATTTCGTTTAAATATCACTCGTTTGAAATTAAACTTTTTGAACTAATGCTTAATCAGTAATTTTGTAATTAAATGATAGTATTATTAAATTGGTCGTGATGATATTTTAAAGTAAATACGTCATTTGAAATCAAACAAATTCGTATGATTTTCATAATTTTCATGTTTTTTTTTATTATTTCCTGGGGGCAGGGATCGCTCGAGCGCTAAGGTTCTGGGCGTATCCTCGCCTCATTCGATTTCGGCACATCGATATGAATCGAGTTACTACGATAAGTCGAGTTTTATACTCGAAAGCGAAACACATAACGTCGCATTACCTCGGTGTTTGTACAAGTCTGAGATAGTCCGTGGGACGGGTCCACGGACGAGTCGCCGGACCGGGCCGGGTCGCGGACTCATTTAATTACGCCACTGCCCCAGAACTAAAAGCTTAGTTTTATCTCGCCGGTCGAGTCTTCAGCCGCGCGGCCCGAGGACGCTCTCGGGTTCCCGCACACGACAGCCTTCGACTTCTTCGACGGTCCGCGCCATCTCCTGACGTCGATATAAAATGTATAGGAAATTTCAAGTTTTCCGGCCCCCGATCCTTGTTAAGTTTTTTTTTTCGATACGAAATCATTGAAAAGACGAAGTAATTTTAAACGCTGTCAAATAGTCGTATTGAAAATGTTTCTCACATTTTCAAGAATAAAGCCAACTAGATGTGAATATTTTTAGAATTTATCGAAGACGTCTGTCTGACCCCGTCGCACGTCGGCATCGTAATTTAATAATCTTAAATCACTTAGCGCCGCCGTTAAGTGACAAATTGTAATTACACAACGCGACACGAAGCAAATTGTTTTGAGCGTATCTATAAGGGATTGGGTAGCTGATAACAAATGGTATTTGCTAAATATTATGAAATTCAATATATATATAAATAATATAACGTAAATTTATTAATTAACATTGTTTTTATATGTTGTGGTTGTGGTATTTTTATCCGAAATGCGTCTACACTGTTGTGAATTTGATAGCAAATCTGATAAAAATTAAGAATTTTTGCGATGGAATAACAACGCCATGATTTCTCTCAAGACGCACGGGCTAAGTGAACTAATTATACTTAGTTAAAACTTTAATTCGCCCGTGGTTCGGCATCGAGCATTATACTATCTAATTCGAAAGCAATACGCGCCGACTTCTTGATTAATGGATATTGTCAAAAACAAATATACTTTCAATTTATAAGGTTTTTTGTAGAAAATGAAACTAAAAGCACTTTGAGGAATCGCTTTAATTATTTTTACATTTCAATGTTTTATTTCATTTATAAACCACACAATTTACGAGTCATCGACAGGATAAAATTATAATTGATTCATGATTAAAAAAAATAACTGCCGTCCAAATATCCTGTGCAAACTATAATGTCAACTTCAGCTTTTCTCACATGTCTATAAAGACTGTTATTTACTATTTACCTTAAACAATTTTTTTTTAAAAACGAAATAAAAATAAAAAAAAATCCATTCTCACAATTTATCCGTCTGGTTATATTAGTTACTTTATACGTAGGACATTTTCTTAATTTATTGGACAGATTTGGCCATCGGCAAAGGACGAAAGAATGTAGCCTAACTAAAAAAAAAATTACAGAGCAAATGTAAGTATATGATAGAAGGGTCGGTGAGGTCGCTCTAGAAAATGTTATATTCGGACTAAATTAATGGCATATTAAAGAAGGGACAAATTTGGCCCACCCGAAACCGAAGCTTGCATGGAACGTTTGATGAATAATCAGCTAATTGATTCTTGCTTCATCAAGAGAAATATGCTAGGATTGTACAAAGTAAAAAGCTATGGGTCTGTACTTTCCGCCCTGTGAAATGATTTATAATAAAAAAATAAAGTACAAAGACTAATCAAAGAGACATAGAATCGGGTATTTTCTGTGTGCTTTGCAATACCTTAATCACGTTATCTGCTGTTTGTGTTTGAGTGATGTATAACTGACAATAATAACGTGTTTTCACTTTTGAATTCTAAGATAATACGTATTGATTTTTTACTACACAAAAGGCGAGAAAAGACTAACAAAACCTCGTACCGGGATGTTGGACTTCCGCCACGTCGTATGCTTTTGGGAATTTAAATATTTATGTCTTGGTTTTTATCCAAGACGCTTCGCAAGACTTTACATGATTTTATCGCCAACAAAAGAAGGTCAAGTACAAAATGTGTTTGTTTCAGATTTTAGTACTGACTTTCATTAAAATCTTTTTATTCGAGAAATGATGAAGTAAAAGTTCAAAATAAGCATAAAAATATCGATGATATTTAGGTGATCGATTAGAAGGAGACTGTACTGTTGTTTTGGGAATTATGCAATTTGTTGTAAAATTCTTTAATATTCATTGAGGGATAGAAGTGAACTTTTGATGACTTCTTGTTTTTTAACCGATGTCAATAATAAAGGAAAAGTTGGTTTAGCTCGCAAAATCATCATCTAAATATCACGGGGCAATGGATATTTATTTTTATACTGTACACCTTAAGTAACTGATTTATTTAATTTGATAAACGTTAACATTATTTAAAAGTAAATGAACTTCTATTTAAAATACGGTTTTTTTTACGAGACCAACTGTACGTTAGTCGGTAAAATGTTCAATAAATTTTCCGGAAACATTAATGTCTACCGGCTCATTAAGAATAAAATTGAACCTTTAAAAAACAGACATTTGGAGAGAGAAAGGACTGTAATTTGGCTTTATTTTTAAACTATACTATCCAGTAAATCAGTAAGAACTTAAAAATTAAAATATTGTTCTAGAATAGAATAAATACATATACATGCAATACAATGCAAAGCAAGTACTATCCTTAATATTAGGTCGGGGGAAAACTTTTTTCGTATTTTATAAGTAAAAAGTTTCAGTAAAATCTCTTTGGGTATGCTGTTTGTATCTGTCTGCTTTTGATACTAATAAATAGATAACATTACAAAAAAAGAAAATTAAATATTTAAAACGGTGCCCTACCATTTTAAACTGTTTTTCTGTCCACCAAAATGAGTGAAGCTAACTTAGAAATTCGATACATTTTGAAGTTTATTACAAAAAAGGAAAAATGCGATACAAGCCGCAAAAAAAATTGTGACGTTTATGGACCTAATGCATAGTCGGTAAGAATAGCATAAAACTGGTTTAAGCGTTTTCAGTCCGGTAGTTTTGATGTCAAAGATGAACCTCGCTCTAGTCAACTTATTACTTACAGATAAAATCGATCCCATTTTGGAAATAGTAGAGCAAGATTAGCATATTATTATTGATCCATTTGAAAAAATTGGATATACAAAAATGCTCGATACTTGGGTCCCACGCGAGCTCACTGAAAGAAATCTAATGAATCGTGTACTCATTTGTAATTATCTATTGAAACGTAATTGAAACCACCGTTTTTGAAAAGATTAATCACTAATGATAAAAAATGGGTTACTTATAACAAGAGCGTGCGAAAAGATCATGGTCAAAATGTAAGCAAGCTCCGCAGACTATAGTGAAACCAGGATTAACTCGGAATAAGTTGATGCTATTTGGAATTAGAAGGGTATTATTCGTTACGAAATTTTACCGCCGGACAAAATAATCAGTCAACAGCTGATGAGACTTAAGCAAGCAGGTAGATAGAAAGGGTGCGGTTTTTTCACCATGATAACGTCAGACCACACACATCGTTAACCACTCAGCAAATATTGAGCGAGTTTGGTTGGGACGTGTTAATGCATCCACAATACCGCTCTAATCTCGCACCCTCAGATTTTTGATTTCTTCACAATTCTTAGGGTAATGTTAGGTTAAGATCAAGAGAGTCCTGTCAAAACTGTGTGTCGTAGTTTTTTGATCGGTAATCCCAAAATTTACACAGTTATGGGATTACGTCACTACTCTAAAATGGCAACAAATTGTTGAAAAAAGAGCATATATATATTATTATTAAATGCAAATAAAATGTGATGAAAAGTTATCTTGAATTTGAATATGTAATACGAAAAACCTTTTTCCTCGACCTTTAGTAACTCTTTAAAATTCTATTTAACGATTTATAAGGAATATTGTTTACGAGGAAAAAAATTTACTCTAATTAAAAATCGCAAGAATTTTGTAATCCTTTTAACGAACTTCCGAGAAGATTTCTCTTGTGAATCGTTTTGTAGACCCTTGGTTGAATGATTCTATGTTGACTTTTTGCCTACTTGAATCGCGTTTCAAACATCACTAATGTTAAATACGTCTGTTATAAACGGTCTCAAATACTCCGTTGCTGAGGCATACCCTCCTACAACCTTCTTATTTCGGGTTGAGGGGTTTAGAGATTAAAACCTCAACCTGGCCGATGCGAGCAGTGAGGGGGTTGACGTCTTATTTACTTACTTAGAATAGCGTAATGTATGTAGAGTATGCATTAGATATATGTATATATACATATATGTAATGTATATATATACAACATCGTGGATACAAAAAGATTTTCGAAATTTAGTAGGGTTGTGATCGATTGCCATTAGCCTACGTTAGTGACGTCGCACCATACTCGTACGCGTGCCGTTCGATTTGCTGTATGCATCATGTTATTTCCAGGTTATGTACTAGGTCAGAACATGTATTTAATTTTCTAGTTTTATATTCACACAGCCCTTTACACGTCGAAGACGGAACTAGTGGAAAGAGAGAAAGAATAGCAAACGTCATAATAATATCAGTATTTAACGATATCCATAACTAAAAATACCGGTATTGTCTTTAATACTTGCATTACATCGACTTGTAAAAAGCAAACTCAATTGCTCCTCACTTCTCTTCCAATTTATTTGGTTATTCAATTCGTTCAGTTTACAGCGCTCGTGTACTTTATTATCGAAATGCCTCTACAGTATTGTATTCTCGTAAAAGATATAGATTTGATGATGCTTTTAACTTATAACAACAAAAATAGTTTCGAGTTTTTTTAAAGAATATTGTATTACAATTATAATGTGAAAATATAGTACATCTTATTATAACCTTTTTATTATATTAAAATATATAATATCCTAAAAAAAATAATTAATAAATTTTGACTAAAACTTGTTAAAACACTTTATTGCACATGAAGCATGGAACACAAGGACATCATTGCAAAAAACATCTTGTTTTTGGTTACGGCCAGTAGTTCAACTTTATGATGCCATATCGTGTTGAAATGTAGTGGACGAAGGTGTAGATGGTTTGCCGAAAGAAAAGTTTTAGAGTACTCTTAGCATAGTGTACTGTGTCGGACTGAAATGTTTGGATGTCGTACTTAGTCTATTCAGGCGTGTCGCTTTGTTGTAATATAGGAACTCGTACATTTCGTTATTTTACGTTTTAGCTCGTGAGCCGACGGACGTCGCGACGAAGTGGGCACGTTACGATATTCCCTTTTGTGAAAGGGAAGGTTGATCCCATACGCGCCATCAGCATTTTTCCAAGTGTAGTTTCGTAGTGGTACGAAAGCGTCACAAACGACTAGCTTTCTGTCGAAGATGCGTAAACGACTCGACTTAGGAACGATGCGACAAAAGGTATTAAGTTTTTAGCGCAATATATAAACACCAAGCTTAATCCTAATAGAAGTTAAAATGCCTCGATTTGATGTTCTATGGATCTCGGTGAGCGTATTTACTTAAACAAATGACGTCAATTTACAAACTCAGATGAAATTATGGAAGTAAATCAGTTGGGAAAAAGATTGTTTAAACCAAATTATAAAAATAATAAAAGGTTTACTATCCGTATCAAAGGAAATAAAATTAGTAACGTCCAGTAAAAGTTGTCATTTCGATTTCTTTTATAGCAGATCGAGGGGCAAACGAGTATGTGAGATACGAAAGAGCAGGTGGTTATAGCTACCCATAGACACTTATAATCCTAGAGAAGTCATCGGTGTATTGCCAGTTTCTTGAATAGTAATAAAATATCTGATGGAGGGGGAGTAGGCTGATGGAGAGGAAAGGGAAGTGATTGATTGGGGAGTGAGGTGATGCAGGGGAGTGGGGTGATAAAGAGGGAAGGGAATGATGGATTGGGGAGTGAGGTGACGTAAGAAGAGTGGGGTGATGAAGGGAAAGTGGGCCATCGGAACTCTCACTCAATGGACAAAATGAAACAGTGGAAGCTGTTAGTCCATATCTGAATTCTGTGACATGAGGTATCTCAATGGTCAAGTAGGCTCATTTCCGTGCTGTAGCCGAGTTGACCACGGCATGGCACCACCACAATGTTGAGTGGATATGGATTCGATACAATTTGCTACGGTGACATAATGCGTATTTTAGTATTCAGTGTTTCCATATCGAAGTAACAATGACTATTTCCATAAATTTATTAAAAGATTGTAATTGTACAAAAGCATTATAATGATTTTATGACGTGATGACAACCCCCGCTACACTATATGGTTTTAAGAATATAGTAAAATATTCAAAGTCATAAGTAACATTGTATATAATATACTCAATGTTATTCGAAAAATTTTTAAAAGATTGGTAGTAAGTAATTTTAAAACGATTCGTGTTTTTTTTCAAAGAAATTATTTAACCAGAGGTTCATTATCCTTCAGCAAAGGGCATCTGCTAGAGTAATTTACTATCTAATTAGTAATTCAACTGTTTGCATTATATTAAATATTCGTAAATACGAAAAATAAAGAAAAAAATATTGTCAATTTAAATATATTACATACAATGAAAAGCAACTTCATCAATTTTTCGACATTTATTGGTATATGATGTAAGTCTTATCCCATTAAAAACATAAATGTGAAATTAGAGCCAAGTTCAATATTGTGATATATGCTTTGGTTGTTGTCTTCAACGACAAAAGAAGTGAGATTTAAATGGGTGCCACGTTCAATGGCCAGTTCTAATATTTATTTACAACATGAAATATTTTATAATACCTAAAAATATAATTTTTTCTTATAACTTTAGACAATATATTAGAGCCTAAGTCTGAGTTGGCTAGTTTTCATATACAGAGAAATTGCATAAATTAAAATTGTTGTACGGAGGGCATACAATATAAAGTGAGAATGAAGTTCAAACTCTTTGGAACCAAAAAAAGTAAATACTGGCTGGTAAAGTTTGAATAATGATAAGATTTTAAAAAAGGAGATAATTAGAAAATCTTTTGTTTAAAAAAAAATGGAAATTCTTTGTTTGCAGTCTGTCGAAGTGGGTTGTTAAAAATGGAAAAAAATTGAATTGCGCGCAGTTATTAATTGTCTGTGCTTGAAATATTTCGCTATAGACCGAGTTAATCAAGAATTACAGTATACTTTAGGAGCAAACGGTCCACCGCAATTTGCAGTTGCTCGTTGGTGCATCGAAACGTAGAAGAACATCCACCGAATAGGATCCTTGGCCGAATAGTAACAACGGTGATGATCGAAGAAATGGTAAAGAAAGTATAAAAAGTTGTCTTAGCAGATCATCATGTTACGGTACGTTTTATAGACGAAGAAATAAAGATTTACACTGGCAGTATGTATAGCGTTTTATACGAACGTTTGGCGATGAGAAAAGTATCTGCGCGCTGGGTCCCCAGAATGCCTACCGACGCACAAAAACAAGTCAGGCTGAACATTTTTCGAACTTCTTTTGAACTGTTACAACAATATGTCGATAGTTTTTTAGCTCGATTTACAACTATGCAAGGAACCTGGCTTCACCATTACGATCCAGACGTAAAATTACATTCTATGATTGAAAAGAGCATCATCTCCAAGCCTTAAGACAGTTAAGGCGAGTCGTACTACCGAAAAGATCATGGGAAAAATCTGTTTTCTGGAAAAGTAAAGGGGTGGTCATGCTAGAATATCTCGATCGTGGAGCTACTGTTGTGAGTAGAACAAATAAAAAAATGCGTAACAAAATTCGAAAGAAACAGTGAGGCAAACTAGCAAAAATTGTATTGTTGCACCAAGATGTGTCTCGGCTCACAAGTCCGTCATGCTATTGATGCAATTCGCGATGCTGGCTTCGCAATACTAGAGCATTGTCCATATTCACCCAACACTGCATCTTGTAATTTCTATTCATTTCCGAAGTAGAAGGGCTATCTCAAAGGACCGAGATTCGAAGATCATGAAGAAGTAATCACTGTAATATATAAATTTTTGGGTGTTTAGGATGAAAAATTTTTTATGATAGAAATTTTAAGTTAGAAAATAGATATGCCAAGTGTATTATTCTAAAAGACGACTGCCTACAAAATTAAAATATTATTTCAATAAAAGTTACCGGCGACATGCTCATTCTCACTTTTTATCGAACGCCACTCGCATTCTAGGTACCTTACTTCAAACATTTCGGATTCAGAATAAATTGATTTTCTATTCGAAACTCGCCTGTCGTGGAATATTCCGCTTTTAGTATAGAACTCTATAAATCAGATTCGCATGAAAACTACTTTCTGTAGTAGCAAAGTTACATGAACCGTTTATCCGGGAAAACCAGATGGAGTTCGAAGATTCACACGGCTCTGAAGTGGAAGTTCTAGGAACGTTCAGAAACGTATAAAATAACGTTTATGTTATAGCTCTTAAGCTATAATCGAAATCGTACGAGATTATATTTACATTTGAGCTGTAATAATAGCGAATAGAAAATTTCCGAAAAATATGAAATATTTGAAAACTCAAACGAAATACTTATTTTAAATAGGAACAGAAACATTCATATTATTTTTTTTATAGTACGAGTTTTGCGTAGTCGAGAGGCAAACGAGGAGCAGACGAGACATCAGAGAGTAGTTGGTCATCGTGGCCCATGTAAAGTTTTCTGAGAGAGTGTGGTATTTCACTGTTTGAGCCGGCCAATGTTCGTGCTGCAGCCAAGTTGTCCACAGCAAGACTCTACCACGGTAGAATCACACTGTCTTTACAGTACATACCACAGCTATGTACGACATGTTAATAACATAATATGCAATGTTACCGTTGTGTTTTGTGTATAGAAAATATTAAATGTGCTATTGTGAAAATGTCTCATTCACCTTATATATGTACAATGTTGCGCAATATCTAGTTGTATCAAATCATCTGAAAACGTTCGCGTCGGAGCGGTGAAGAGCAGTGCCTTCGAATAAATAGATACGTACCGGGCTTCAGATCCATTTTGTTCGCACCAGTCTTGTCGAACGTATAGGATCGCCGACACGCACGTCGGCGATCCTATACGTTCAGACTAACTGACTATCATTTGGGCGCACGCTTATCGAAAACTATGATCTAGAAGAAAATGTAACATGAGCCGCCATTCACGCATACAAAGGTATCGTGTCGCCTTGTGTTTGAAAATGAGGTTTTCTGTAAAAGTGTATAGCCCGACTGAGAGACGCGTGCGTAAGATTATGCAATTATAGATCAATACCACCTACAAAGTTTTTATTCTTGTGAGACGATATGAAAATCGAATTGAAATTTAATATCGACGAAAACCAATATATTGGGAAAACTCCGTAGCCCTCCTACAATCCTGTTCCTTATTTCAAATTGAAAATTTTGAACTATAAGTCGTCTACAATACTAGCCCAGTGCGAGTGGAAGTTGTCAACCTGGTTATAATCTCCGTTACTGACAGCTTGACGTACTATCTGAGCCATAGAGTTAATGGCTCACTTTAAGTTTATATAGTTAATTCATCCATAGTGGTCAGGATTCAAATCCAGTACTACTAAGCTATTGCCGCTCATAGACACCAACGCCAATTGGATGTACCGACATGAAATATTTATTAACTTAAATTTAATATGCGAGGTGAATCCGAGAGAGGACCCAAGCCAATGCGCGAGCATTGAATAGTTTATTTTATAAAGTAACTTTATTTCTTATTGTATTATTCTAAATGTTACTTTAAAAAACCACATAATCAAGAGAACGAGAATAGATTCAGTAAGTCAGCAATCATACGTGTTTAAAAAATGTTTCAATAGATCGCGGAAAACATTATTAAGCCTATTCACACTTGCGTTAACGTATAAGGACAAAGGAACTTCTTTTCCCCATTGAAAGCATTAAGAGCACTACAGAAATTACGATTTAGTTTTTCGCTTACAGAACGGTTTTCATTATTGTCAGAATATATATAATTATATTAATTTTTGGTACTCATGATAAAGAACGATTAAATTTTAGAAAAGTGGTAATATAAAGCGAGAATTAAAATAAATTCACGGCGTGATCGGTCGTGCTTATTTGGGAAAGTTTCCAAGACTTTGAAGTCTAATTAATTAATATTTTAAACTTGTATTCACTTAAAATTTAATTAATTTAGACTATATTGCTACATCTACAGAATAAAGTTCAATAAAATAGAACTTTAGAAAGTGAAATAATAATAACATAAAAATTGTACCATCACATGGAGAGTTTTAAAAGAAAGCTTATATAAGCGTTTATTGATTTCCTAAATGATTTAGGTCTAATTTTCTAAGGGATCGTTATGAAAATTAAGTAAAAACCTTTCTAATAGCAAATAGGGTATTTGCTATCTTTCACCCTATTAGATTTAAAAAGCTAACAGCGCTAAATGCGAAAACTATGTAAAACACAAACTGAGAAAAAAAACCATTTCATTCAGCACTAAATAACTTTACGTAAGAGACCGGGCGCGATTGCGACAAGCACCGCGACAAAATTAACAACTTACACGTTAACAGGGACGGCCACTGTTTGTAAAGCTCCTCGCTAACTAGTCGAATTATACTATAGAAGTTGGGCGACTCGTTTGTAAACTAGTCACGAATCGTGAGAGAAATCGGACGACGGAGCTGTTCCCAGTTTTAACGACGCAACTTGAAGAATGGAAAATTCCCAGTTTAATTTTATATTCAGTCAGGGTGTTTTACACCTGCTTATGAAGTTATAATATATGATTAATGTTAATTTAACCTGATAGAAGCTTAATACAAAACTGAATGAACCTAATATTAGACAAAAATTTAGAAAAATTAACGATTGTGCTAGTTAATTTTATTTAAATAGTCGTTCAAACGTAACATATACAGATTATTAAAAAACAAACACGTGTGGCACTCGGGGACTGCCGCGGTAAAGCTATTGCATAGTACTTTTTATCAACTTACGCAATTATAATTATTTATTTATTTTATTTATGCAGTATTTTTTTGAGGAGGTGCCCTAACGCCGAAACTCTAAGCAGGCATGAGTCACCAGATTGAGGGGCGAAGAGATATTTCAAAAAGTCATTAAAAGTTCTGCTATTCATCGATAGATGGCAAAGTAATAAGTATCACCGCTGTGCCGGTCGGAGTGGGTGTTAGGTTATTTTCGTTACGGAATTTCTGGATTCGGTTTCCACGCTCAAGGCCCGCGATAGAAGCTATGAAATAGCTTAAAATTGTTTTAAAAAACCGTAAATTGATGTTATATATACTATAATTATTTAGAAAACATGCTTTACAAAATAGAAAAACTCATAATTAACATTCTTGTTTTTTCTATACACGACCTTTTCCTTTTGTCTGAGTTTGTCTACATTTTTATTTACTACTCCTAGAATTGTTAGACGAAAGTATTATCAATGTAAACGGCAACAAACCAGGAGCGTTTGGACACTATATTTTTTTTAAATGTCTATCATACGACCACTGGCATCGTAGAGAATGGGAAACAACACTATAAGTTTTTATTCTATTTATTTGTTTATCTATCTGTCTTTTTGCTTGTATACTTTTTGAAGTTTTGTATGAACATTAAAGTATGTTAATTGGGGGTTTTTACTGATTTTTGGCATACTTGTGTTTTTTTATGCGTACGTAGAGTTTAGAAATTTGTGGAAAACCAACTTCATGCGGACAAAGTTGCGAGAAATGCTAGTAATTTAAATTAGAACACGATACACTAAAGTACGTGCGCGACATAAGAACATGCAGGCATATAAGTACGCAGCGTTTAGCGCGAAGCTCAAATATCCATTCCATAATTTAGTGTGGAAAAGAAACAAGAGAATTTCATTAAAAAATGTACTTCATTTTCCACATTATAAGGACAAGATAATTTACAAGACAAGATAAAATAAATTCTGAAATAACGATTGTTATATTGTTTTAGATGCCGACGGTGTCATCTTTTTGAAGTTCAATTTTTTCGCACGTTTCAAATTATTATCAGCACACCATTATTTTATTTAAAATAAAGACTAGCTCCTTTGAAATTAAAATGAGTAATTTGTTGATGTTCATAAATAAATCATCGATTTTACAAGAATTCATCCTTAAGTATATAGCTGCTATTCGAGAAATAATTCCCGAGTGCAGCTGCACCTGGCGACCTCGATTCCCATAAATCTACTGTAAATTGCCAGCATAACTCTGATTGACGAAGGGTTTGCATCTATACTAATCTATTATATCTATACTATACTAAACCTTTATGGCAACTGATTAATTCATCTTTCTTTAATAATTTGTGAAATCGATACTTTTAGAATAACGTTACTAGCTACTCTCTACGAATTGGAATTAAGTCAGCATACATCTTTACTTATTTACTTAGAAAATCTATCTAATTTTAAATCGTCAAGTGCACATTTTATTCAACGATAAATGTAACTTATTTAGATTCTCTCTTACGCAACTTTCAGTTTTATGCATTAATGTGACGGAAATGTATTGTTGTAGATAATAGGGCAGTGTGCTGATATTAAAAAATATGTGTTGATGGGATATATAAGCCGACCAGCCATGATGACTAAAAGCGAAATCAAAATTAAAATTGGTTAAACAATAATAAATTGTAACTAATAAATAAAATTTTGTCACTACTGTCTACATGGCGCTAATGCGTAGTGACGTCACAGGTTCCTAATACCCTCTCTGTTGAAATGGAAATTTCAAACAGCCATAGTATATTTTACTTGGCAAAAAAAACCAAAACTGCATAAATAATTTATTTATCTGCTATACATAATCAAAATACGCCTCCTTTTCTTTAAAAAAATTTAATATATTTTGACTATACTATAACTAAGAGAACCAGTAGCTGCCATAATTCTCGATTACGCGGTATTACCTAGTAGTAAATGTCAACTACCCTTGTCGTAATTCATACATCCTTTTTCTTTTCAAAATTTACGTCACGTTGCCGATGTTGTTTACAGTTGTTGACTGTCCAGTGACGCACGAACTACACCAGCGTCTAGCAAAGCTTAGTAGTGGGTAGCAATTCCGCACATTTTAGAATTTAAATGAAATTTTACTACTATATTGATTTCCTTTAAGGTCGAGGAGAACGCAAGAGACTCCATCGGGCTAGTTTTTTCACATACGAAACTTAAATCTGTCACATGGATATAAAACTATTATTATTATTGCTGTTTTTATTATTTGCATATCCATTTATACATTAGTCAGTTTTTTCATGAATAAGACCTTAATATTCTGTTTTAGATGGATTTTTATTTAAATTTATTGCCTTATTTAGAGTTTTATTATAAAAAAAAATAATGCCCATAGAAGGATTTTATGTCTGAATCACAAAAATGTTCATGTTTTGCTTTTATATATATATACACTGCTGTAGTAACCTACAATAAAGAAAAAAATAATGTTTTTGCCTTCATATATATTACTTATATTGTTAATAAATTGACCATATACTGTAAGAATGTTTCTTATTTTAAAGTGAATTCTTAAATTGTCTTAATTAATAAATAGCTGAGATCGCTCTGTTTTGTATAAGGAATGTTTTTTGTATGTTAGTAGCCTTACTCCAAAGTAAAATATCGTACGGCATAATTAAAATTAATCACTCTAGCTGTCTTGCCATTGATGCATCAATTATTCGCCTTACATGCAAAAGTAGCAGAGTGTATTTTATCTGTCACTCTAATAAGTGAATTCTACTGTAAGTTTTAATCCATGCCTACAGTACTGTAAGTTTTAATGCCTAGAAATATTTTGTTAATGTTTATGCTGATGTTTAGTTTAGTATATTACCTCAAATTTTTTAAATTGACATAAATTTGTCGAACATTAAAGAAAGCTAATTTTATTGGCGTCGCTTCAATACGAAATCTTGGAAAATATAAAGTTTATTTTGATAAATTTCTCTTCATTTCTGTTAATTTACATACAAGTAAAATGACATCAGTAAATAGCACTATAGCACTATGTTGACAATTTACACCTTACACCTTAGTCTTACTGACATTTACTTTCATACCTATTCCTTAAGAGAATCATTCATTTTAGTTACTATATTCCACAGCTCGCACGTCGACGGCGAAAGGATTACTTAGTTGTCGGACGACTACAGGAGGCATTCGACATTTATTGTCTTTCAAATCATACAAATAGCTATCCATGAATAGGTTGAATAGCCATGGTGAAGCTACACATCCCTCTCTGACACCCTTTCGGATGTCAAACCAGTAAATGTATGCCCCATTCATTCTGATGCAAGTACTGAAGCCCCTGTATAGCGATTGCAGTGCCTGTATCAATCCGCTACTCACACCATGCATGGAGACGATTCTCCATAGATCATTTCTTTTCACTCTTACACAAGATTTTTACATATTTACGAAAATATAAAATACCTTTTGGCCGCTGGCCAAAATTTTTTTCTGCGATGTTTCGCAGAGAAAAAAATTGGTCCGTACACCCAATTCCTTTTCAAAATCCTGCTTGTACGTCCTAAATGTTGTTTTCAGTCTCATTCACAACTGTTTCGATAATGATTTTCACATACAGTTTGCCAACGACGCTGAGGAGGCTTATAGGGCGGTAATTCATTTGCATTAAAAAAATATTTTAATACTATGAATCTAGTGAATCTCCCTTTTAGCGCTTTCGGTACCTTTTGCACGTACAAGACTGTGGGACATAAAATATGACACTACTTGATTTTTTTCACAAAATGTTATCAAATCGAACACGATATTGTTCAAAAATTATGTTCAGTGTGGGAATCATCGATATTGGTCTGTAGTTAGTCTTTCTTATCATCTAGTTTAAAAAAAGTCCTGCAATACATTAGGATATATAGCTGATAAATATAATATTATGATGTGGATTACAGATTTTATTACTTTTCGCCATGTTTGCCGCGTCTATTATAGACGCGTGTGGACACAACGTCAGGACACACAGTCCTGGCAACCAAAAAAACTGATACCTCCCTATAAGGAATGCTATGTTAATTTAGAGCAATTGCGAATTTCACAATCGCCATTTGATACGGAACCCTGAACGTAGTAGTCCGAGTGTCACCTTGGCCGGTTTTTTTCAATTATTCCATAGAAATATATTTTTACACAAAGATGAAAACATGAAACATTGAAGATTTCAACACAATTTGGAAACAAATCAAATCAAATTATTTCATTTCATTTCAAATCAAATAAAATTAAAACAAACCAAATTCGTAGATAATAGGAATTACACTTGAAATACGCCATTATCCTATTCTTTTGATATTAACATTACTACCCATTCCAAATGATGATTCATGCTGTTTTTAAAATATGCTGAACAAATAAAATAAAATGACATAATCCAACTTTAAAACGGGCCTATCACGGTTATTCCCAAAGGGGGACTCGATACTGTGTTCTACATGCAGAGCGTAGGTTACATCAATCCAATTTAGTTCCCTGGGACGACACCAGGTGACTGCTTCCGCCCTATTTCCCGCGTACGTGTAATATACATGAGCACTGGGGACAAAGGCCTGATTGATGCCTCTCTGTAATAATTATTAAAATATCGGAAAACCCTAATAATCATTATATTAATAATTATGGATGCATACTTTGTACAATGCATTTCACTTAAACCAGCACAGATGAACTTAAAGAAACAATCAAGTAGTTGTTTATGAAGTTTGTTTAAACAATTATTTAAACAGGTTTATGAAAGCGTTCTTTTTATTTTTATAAAAATTATTTTAAATCACATTTTTTATTTATCGAGTAATTGTAACTTTATAATTCATTTAGTTACTTTGCATGTGGACTAAGCCATGGTCAATAAAATTGGCCAGGCATCATCTTTACTTTTGCACAAAGTACATAGAAAAGGAATATTCCGATTTCCAATTTATTGTCCGAAGGTAATCATTTCAGGTTTTTACATTTTTACTTGAAGTGTAACTATCAAATTATTAAAAAAAAATGAAATTTGTTATTCCTATTCTTTATATATAAGAGTACTGCGATTCATGCTGATAACATTTTTTGAATCATTCTGATGTCTTACTGCTAAGATGGTCACTTTGAATATGTAAACGAATGAAAATACGTAGGCAGATTACTGAGTAATTATAATCTTGTGTAACTATACTAAATTTTACTAATATCCATTGAAGAATAGTTTCTGGCGACAATTGCAGAATAACTCTCTAACTCCTAATCGTTAAGAAGTGCTGTGGCTTCCATCATCATCTCAGCAACATGAGATGGTGACTACCAGTAATAAAACTTGAATAACTTAAAAGAGCTTAAATACACTAAAGTGCTTATGACATTTGCAGATATACTTCGTTTTAACTAGGCATCCATCATTAGATTTTGACTTGGTGACTACGCGACCATTTAGAGAGTATAACCCTTTTAAATAAAAAAGAATATTTAAAAATTACTGTACAATAGACGAAGTTGTCCTGAACATACATAAAAAATACATACGTATTACAGAATTTCTCTCTTTTTTTGAAGTTGGTTAAAAATAAATAATTTTGTTAATTATTAATAAACTAACCTGTATAATTTATGTCTTTGTGCGGCTTTGTCGATCTTCACAGTTAAAGTCACGGAACTGTGTAATATCCACCGCTAAATTTCTTCCGATTTGCTGTCCAAAGTATGTTCCTTCAGTATTCATTGTGACCGGAACCGATGTAAGGAGCGGAGTGTCTGTACACTTTGTTTACGAAAAATCTCATCATACGACGTTTGTTATAAGTTTATGGAATATTAAATTTTATACCAGTGAGTATTTGGATATTGTGTTAGTCTAGGCTTAGTCTGAATACGATACCGGTCATAAATAACATGAATTTTATGCGCACACTTTGGTGGCATTGATGATGACGCAATATGACTATTTATGTTTTATGGAGACAAGTGACGGCAGGATTTTGGTTACATAATACACATTTTTAAAACAAAACAAGTACTAGATTTGACTGGTCGTTGTTTCGATAAACCAAAATATTATTTCGAGATACGTAAAGGAAATTGAGATATTTCAATATACATTTTAGGTCATTTGAATGAACGTCCTATGTAATAATTTCTTCTACATTCGTCAATCTATTATCTGGGTATTAAATTGAGAACGCCAATTAATCCAATCTATCTACGAACATACAATCTACGTAATTTATAACTAAACTTGTTTTAAATATTATGTCCCCCGTCAAAAGGGGTCATTAAAACTCATATCGTTGTCATTGTAAATAACTACTAATGGGGTGTGTTATAATGCAACACGTCGCGCTAATCCCGGGTGTGGAATATTCGCAGAGAATGCAACTGAACCGAGTTACGCATACCGCGGCGTCCACTAACCGTATACGTACCGTTTGGTATCAGAGCATGTTTAATGAGAGCGGAATGTGTTTCCAAATTTACCTTAATGCACTTACCTGTCGACTAGCAAAGACATCGTACATGTAGGACTCTTACGATTATTGATCGAAAAGCAATCTAAACACATATCTTTATATATTAAATAGTCGTATGAAAGAATTCTGTTCGATTTTTTAACTTTCATTCCATTGTCGTTATATTAAAATCTCGAGTGATGAATCAGTTACATCACAGTACATCATCACAGCATAGCTTCTGTAGCATAGTAATGCTGTAGAATTACTGTGGTCCAGAAACTGCTTACGCATCGAAATGTCGTAGCTTATATCGATACAATCTTTCTGATGCTACGTAACATCAATGAATAGACCGAATAACGTGAACATCTGACCCTTTATTATATATATTAATAATAACGCGACTCAGAAGGTAGGAACACCTTTTGCCATACAAAGGTATATAATTTAATTGAATATCACTAAAAAGATTACAAGTAAAATATTTTCGCTTGTAATGTCTGCTAACATTACATTCATTGTTAGAACATTAATTTTAGTAATATAATATTTAGTGCAAATTTTTTTTATTAATTTCGTTTTGTTTAATAGTCCTTAATAATTTCCTTTATTGCTTTATTTAAATGTTCCGTCCAATATTAATAATTTTTGAATTTGAATAGATAAATTTAGAAGATTTGATCAGAGTATTTAATATGTTAACTTTCAAAAACCTGTTGATCCGCATAGTCTGCCCTTTAAAATTAAAAACTCTGTCATCGAATGTATTGAGCCAAACTTGGCGTTTTTGTATTACAAATGTCAGGATGATGGCATGATTCCTGACTTGGTGAAAGAAAGCAATATTGTTCCCATATTCAAAGTTAAAAAGTAAAGCAAACACTTTAAATTTTAGGCCTGTATTCAAACCACCGATGCTTAGTAAAATATTTGAAAAATTGATCGTTAATTCAACTGCTATCACAATTTAATAGTGATATTTTAACATTCAAAAAACAGTTCGATGTCTCACGGGATCGCTCAACAATGGACACTGGCGTTGAGGTTGTTGCATAAATTTTAGAAGCCTGGGAGGACTCGCGGTATGCGATAGGAGTGTGTTAGGATCTTTTTAAGGCGTGTGACCGTGGAAATCGCGAAACACTGATCAAGTAACTACCTCATTACGAGATTATGGACCGTACACTCGACCTTCTGAACTACATTTGATTAACAAGTTTGACGGATCGATGTAGATGACACGACACCGTTTGGATCCATGGTCCATACGGGGGTACCGCAGTATCCACTCCTTGGTGGGTTTTTGTCTCTAGCTTATATTAATTACTTACCTAGCCCTGTTAGGAATGTTGATGAGATAGTAACGCTTCCAGAATATATCGCACTGCTGTTTAATGTCAATAGATTTATAATAGTTCTATATTTGATTGTCATTCTGTATCATTTGATTTGAAAAGAACTTCATTCAAGTTTCTTGGTCGTTGTCATCGAGGGTTAACAGTTTTGCCAACACGTACAGATGACAGTTTCAAAAAACAGTAAATTTTAAAACAATTATGAATTATTTAAATGTTATGACGTATTCCAAGCATTATTATATAATCTGCTAAATAAAGATATTTTTAATTTAATTTTCTATACAAACCCCTTCAAGTTTGAGAAACCGCAGGTCAATCCGGTCGCCATACTTTAGTACGTAGTTCTAAACTATTTACTAAAGTATTGGGACGAACACGCTGTCCCGTTTAGGCGTAACTTTGAAATTCACTTACGCGCGACATTCACCACTACATATTGACGTCATCGAACCTCTTTCATTACCAAGAGGATTATAATTCTAACTTTAGGCACAGGATTCATTTATCTATTAATGAACTGATTCAAAGAAATCTACTAACATTAACAGGAAGTTCTTTAGCCATGACAAGCTTAGACAATAAATTAAGATACACATATATGTATGTAACAGATCTATTTATCTGCAATAAATTATTTGTATAACATAGTATTAAGTGAACTATGCAAAACTTTAAAATGAATTTGGTATTTTCGGTATGACGTTGAATTTAACAATGTCCTAGTAAAATGTAGAAATCACGATACCAAATGTAGGTGATGATAGTGGAATAATGAAAAATACATTGTGGCAGCGAATTATATCTGGAAATGACAAATGATAACAAAAACTAACCGTATAAACTTACTAAAAACTATTTTGAGTTTTGACAGATTTTACCGAATTTTATCCAAAACCGAAACGTGGGTTATATCTGTCCGAAAGTTATATTATTTAACAAATATACGAAGAATCAATAAAATTAGTTGACTTATTCTTAAATATGATATTTTACTAAATGCATAGCGAGTTTAGCTGTAATAGTAAAAGACTCAGATGCTTATACTCACTGAAAAACGTGTAAAATTGCGTACTTTAATTAGTATTAAAATACAATATAATTTTGATTTAATATTATTCGAGCAGGTTTATATGCATGAATCTCCTATTCTCAATACCTTTGTTTATTTTTTTTTAATATCAAAGAGAGTTTACTAAAAATCTTAAGTATGTGCCTATCATTCTCTTCGTTTGATTTTGGGAAAGTTAGGAATAGTTGAAATCATTACTATAGTACGTCAATTTAATCTAGCGTCTTTACATCACTGTATTGCAAGGACACACCCTCCCACAATTTCAAATTCAGGAAGCTTGGTTATGGTGGATTTTTTTTCATTCTCATTTTCAGTTTTGACACAAATCGAAATCAGCTCTTGACCCGGACAAAACCAGCACGGGCGGCTCAAGCCTTAAAGTTCGCAATTTATTTTCTAATTCTACACCATGATATTTATTAGTATTTTAGTATGAATACCTTACTTCGTCAAGTATTCAATGATTATCCATAAATTGGACCGACATATCTACTCTTTCATTTTTCTTCCGTCTGGCCCTGCAATAAACGCAACCTGTATAATTAGAATAAAACATTAATATGTTGTCGAAGCGCATCAGGTAAATATCTAATGATTGTGAGCGATTTATAAATCGATTCCGTATTACACTCTTACTACTTCCATTATTATTTCAAATAGGAATGACTTCTTTGCGACTTCTAATAAAGCGTTCGTTTGAATTGATAATTTCAACTTAAACCGTTCGATATTGTTATTAAATATTGTACTTGTAGATGTCGTGTGTTTGTTGTACATTGAACGATAAATAATCATCTTTTTATATCTACGGAACAAAGAAAAAAATAGAATACGCGAACTGGAACTTATGACCCTATCACTTTAAAAATATTCTTATTCTACTAGACTTAATGATATTAGTGCAATATCATTTAAAAGTATTATTGTATACTTTCGATAATACAATATTTTGAACCAGATTTAAAGCAACGTTACTTTAACAAAGTGCATTAATCTCTGTGTGAAGACTAAAAAATAATAATAATATATAATAGCATGGTTCTCAAGGTGACGAGCTGCAGTGTCGACCTGGTTAAAAGCAGGTTTGCAGCACGTGGTCACTAATACACAATAGCCAAGCGTGGTGATTATAACAAAGCTCTCCTATGACGACCGCACTAAATGAACGGCCCCAAATCACCGAGAGGAGGGCTATGTCCAGCCGTAGCCGTTCGATGGCTGAATAAAGCAAATGAACGAAATATTTAATTCCTTAAGGGTCCATACTTCATGTTCTGTCGTATTGAAAGCTTTTGCAGACAAAATCCAAACATGTAGCGATACTGATAAATGAGTGAACCAAACTTTGAAGCGTAACACGTAAATTTTAAATAAGTTACAATAATCAGTAATTATCCATTAAAAGCGACAATTTTTTTCCTTAGTTCAACAATAATTATATACTAGTATTTTATATTTCCCGTTGAGAACATAGAAAATTTAATAAAAATAGGGCACTTATTTTATCTTTACAATATAATTCCAGAAAATCATGATTTGTTCATATGTCGACGTTTTGAAGTCCTTTGTCCTTTTCTCACTATTTGTAGAAAAAAATATATATGTGCGTGTGTGTTATGTAAGCTTGAATATCCTTTGAACAAATAGACCGATTGCATTAGAGCTTAAAACATTCAAAAGGATTTCACTGTACTTATTTTCCTGAAAATTCGACATTAATCGATTAAGTATTTTTGAGAGCTAATAAAATAATAAAAAATATGAATAATTTTTAAACTATTGAACCGATCGATTGAAAATCATATTCTATTCATAATAAAACTGCGTTGAATGATGCAAATTTTATCGAAATCGGTTCATGCTTTGAGAAATATCATGCTCGAAAAATCTTTATGAAAGCGTTTATTTGTAATAATTGTGATATTTTAGTAAAGATTTATTTTAAAATAAAACTTATTTTTTCATTTAAAAGGCTCTATTGAACGCCGTAATTTTTGAGGAAATTAATAAAGTCTAGTCAAAGACATCATTGTCGAAAGCAAAAAAAAAACCTTTTCACAATAACTTTTATATTTGTTGATAGATTTTAAAATTGGAGTACCTTATAAACTTAAAAAACTTCACCAAATGCGACAAGCCCCATTCAAATCAGTTGTGTCATTCAAAAGATATTTTTGTTAAAATATTCAAAAATCACATGTCGTTATACGGTTGTTTTGTTATACAGTTAATGATTTTGAAAGAAATTTAGAAATAAATAGTTAAAAAAAATGAAAATTTGAAAGGAAATTTGGCAGAAAAGTTGATGAAAAGTTGAAATAAATGAAGTTTTCAATAATATATGTATAAGATCAATAAATAATGTTGTCACGATTCGAAAGCTTGAAAAGTTAATCGCTCAAAACAATGCCGGTACTTTGTATGGGGCTGGCATGTGAAATGTACAATTTTAATGTCATTTTGATTTATTTTTTTTTCATTTACTTAACTTACTCTGAACGCTGTACCTAAATTACTTTGAAAGTACTATGCTATCCTCTTGCGTGTTGTAACTATAGAAGTTCTTATCTTAGAACAGAACTTGATCTATTATAGGACAAAGCTAATCCTAATGGACTTGCGAGTGGTTGCAAAATGCTCCAGTAGTTCCATTTTCTTATCTAAGTCGTTTTGTGCGATGCTAAAAATGTTGCCCCCATGCCTTGAACGTGAATTTTTAATTTAGAAGCCTTTGTGGTCACGGGTAAAACAAGGTTTTCAGTTGCTGTAATTGTGAAGTTTATGATGAGCTAAGGTATGCTGTAATGAAATTAAGGCTTTTAAGATGTTTTTAGTTTTTTTTTACATTTTGAACTTCATTAATTCAACTGAAAGGATGTTTCGCATTTGACACGTTTAGATACTCAATAAAAATGCTATGAATTATATTGGAATTGATTGTTTTCGACATATAATCAAATGGTAAGCACTAAATAATTGCTTTATTTTGGGATTTAAATTTTCAAACGTAAATAAAAAAAATATTTTTCAATTAAATCGTACATTTAGCAACGTATAAATTTGGCCGGACTTAAACATATAAATATTTGTGATATTTTTAAGGTTTTATCCGCACAGCATCATTTTGATTTTAAAAACCCGCGACTAACCCTTAAGTGAAATTACCTAAACCACGTGTTCCACGTCGCGGAGGATATGATGTATCTACCGCCGGTCCGGGACGCCGTCGTCACTTCCATGATAACGGTCGATAATGAACACCAACTCATGCTGAACCAATTTTCAAGGGCTGAAGGTGTGCAGCTGCAGGGAGGCGACTACTACTCGACGTCAACCACTACTCAATGTATGATATCAGCTTATGTGTGTTTATAGTCCTGATGTAGATTGAGCAGTATGAACTTAGTGTTTCCTCGATTTGAGATATACCTCCACCTAGACCGCGACATTTTGTTGTCCTTTTATTTTATTTTAACAGTTAAATCGTTGTTCTCATACTTTTGAAGATAATTTTAAGTGTAATATGAATTGCCTTTTCATTTAATTGCCATTTGATATCAAGTATGAATACCTGTCCATAGACCATGGCTAAAATATGCGACTACAATCAATACGCGAGTGATAGCAGAGGTGTACGGCGTGGCCTCGCCCACCATAACTGGCGCAGCGCCCGCCGAACTTGGCTGTAACTTTATCTAGTTAAGTTTCAGCTTGGTTTTTGTTGTGTCAGTAGCAGTTTACCTCACTTAACGTCTATGCAGGAGCGGAGACTGTTTACCGAGATGGTCTATAGTCTATAGGTTAACTGAACTATTCTGTCATAATATTGATTGTTATTAATGTATTCATAATGTTAGCTCGTAGAGAATGTTTATCTTTTATATCAATTTGAAACATATAACACCCGACTAAGGAAACATCTGTGTTACTCATACTGCATAAAAATTAAAAGAATTGATGAATAATTTAAATGAGGGGCTAAATATATTTCAGCACGAAGGTACACTTTATTAATTGAACTCGTTATGAGTTATGTTCGATAGATTAATTTAATGAAATCTTGTGGAGCTGTCATTTAAGATCGTTTCATTAAATAATTACTATTAAATGAAGTTTGTACATTAGCTGTCAATTGGAGACACTGAATGTCACAAAGTTGTTGCTTCAGTTAGATTGTTTTTATTAAAAAATTAACTGATTTTATTACTCATAAAAATATTATAGCTATTGCAAAGCTCGATCAGGTTGAGATATATTGTATTTTAATGTTCTTTTTATTTCAATATTCCGGTGTTGCTTCTACAGCTACATAGAAAGCACATAATATGTCAATTGGGGAATTAAACCAAGAGAAAATTCCTTCGCCAGCTACATATCGCGATGTTAGGTCCGAACGTCAAGCGCTTTAAATCCGATTTTTCGCGAATAACGCAAAATTCAAAAGCTCTCCGCTGACTGCATCATAATACGCATATGACAGTAATAGTACTGTCGTATACGTATTACGATGCAGCCTTCGACGCGGGGTAAGTGCACAACGTCCGCCCCACCGGAGGGCGGAAGGGCACGTGTAAGCCCCCGCGCCGCGCCGCGCCTGCCCGCGCCTGCCGCCCTGGTAACCGGGCGCTGTAAACGGCTCGATTTCAACCGCCCTCGCCCGGTAGAATTTTAAAAGCTCTGGCGTCTTTGGGATAGTAAACTTTTAACGATTCCATAACACACCCCCTGTTGTATCGACATGATCTTCCGGCGTGATCTGACCGCGACAGCCCGTCCGTGTGAATATACGTATTGCGATTATTTGCTGCGTTTTGATGCGCGTAAATTGTAAATCCACTATAGACCAGTGTGAGAGAAAATAAATTCGTTGAAAACTTTGCGTAGTGCTAATACGAGAATCCATAAATTAAATTAAACTAATAACAATATCTTTTTTAAGCTCTTGAAAAATTCATCAGGTATATTATAGTTTTTGAAATGAGCTGAAAAGGCATAACATTTCTCATTGAAACAATAAGTAAACGGCGATTCGCTTTTAAGAAAATTCATTATCTACAGTCTTTCGACGGTTACGTAAGCAATACGGGTAAATGCAGACGAAAAAACGAATACCTTAAAAGAATTTTTATTTCATTGTATATATAAAAGAAAATATATAATTTATTTTGATATAAAGTACCGTTTCTTTCTATTTTATTTAGATGTTAACTTAAAAGAACTGATTTGTGCAGTCAAATCCATTACGCTTTTAATGGAGTTTTGATTAAAGCAATGAATTTAGTTCCCAAAGCATAGTAGGTACTTATTTTAAGTATTATGCTTCAGAAAGTAAATTCATATTCAAATAATAATCCTAATCCTTTAGGATCATCGTGTTAATATAAACCGTTTCAAGACATGACAAAGTGAGTTTTAAGAATTATGTCAATCTAAGTTCTGTCACTTTCGAAATGTTTGTTTATTAAAGGACAGTTATTAAAACTTTATGGGATTATAGACATTGGAAAATTAAGACTTTTCAAAAACAACTCAAAAGATCACACTATTTGCACACATTTTAAGATTCATATGCAAAAGTATTAGAGCAGCATCGTGGCGTGAAATAATCAATTAAATCAATCGGGCTTGTTAATTCGTTGTTGAACTTCTGAATAAATGTAAATATCGTATTTTAAATTTGAAGGAATCTTAAACGGTGGTAGGTATACGTTAGTTAATTAATTTTATCGTCTAGTTTAACGTAACAAAAGCATAGAAGAAATGTATGCAGCAATAGGCTAATATACATGTAAAGAAAATATATTTCTTCGTGTCTCCTTTGACTATCCGTACTCAATGTTCTGGCAGTTTAGAAGAGACGTCTACGTCGTCCACTTGTCTATGGAATGACAAATGTCAATGCTTTTTTCAAGTTGGAGAGAGTACTTTGTGAAAAGCTGCAATATTATAAAAATTAACATGTGCAAAGAGTCGACAAACTAATGAAATTGCTTTAAATGTCGTTTCTTTGTCTTTACTTTACAGGTATGATATTAACACTATAGTGTAATTATACCTAGCGAACTTTACATAGCAATTGTACATAAAAATGTGAACTTATCTTAAAATAAACCTTTGCCTTTACATTACAGAGCAACACTTTTATTTCATTTACCGATTCCTAAAAGATCCGGACGAATTCGTCTTAGATACACATTGAATAAAAATACCGACACGAATTTAGCTTCAAAAGAAAATTAATCATTGTTAAAAGTTAAGTCGCTGTAAAAACAGGATAAAAAATTTCACGCCCATGAATCCAACATATAGTATGGTTTTGGTTAAGACTTTAATTTTTCTGTTCATAGCTGTACATACACCATAAAATAATTTTCAACTTTAACACATATAAATATGGCTTTCATGAAATATTATTTTATAACTAAAATTACTTTAGTTATAATATTTCACCAGAATATGTAAGTGTTCTAATGCTTGAAATGTTGAGTTATGATCGATTTTAGAACACATGATTTCCACATCGTACGATATTTACGTATATCTCGTTCCTCGCTGACATCCATCAATCTTTTAATTTCAGCTCAGCAGTTTCGAATGATTAAAATTTGGCTGTTTTTATATGTCACCAAATTGATGAGCATAGGTTTTTTTAGAACGACCCTTACTGATGCTCTAATACGAGGCTTGCCTTTGCTCTATAGATCTGCTATATCAGTCTACTTTAAATCATCCTTTTCAGATAGCCAAACCACCGGGAGGTAACTTTGTCTACTGTATTCACTACATATTCTTTTAAACCATACCGCTCTTCTTTCAAAGACAATGCACACTTACTACGCAGATATTGCATTTCCCTGCATTGATGCTACTGTCGTTTTTGTTCTGCCATACCTAACTTTCATTACCTACATAAGGGTAGGGATCTATACCCTATTATGCATAGTCAAATGCGGTTATCGAATTTACGACCAGAAGTAACAAGCAAAACACCATTCATTTTATTTCCAGTTTATACTCTTCTTTCGATATCTCTATCATACTCTAAACAGACTACCCAAGTAAACAAACATTTTTCTTTATCTAATTATCTCACCTTTTCTACATATATTATTAAATATACTTTCAACTTCTTCTACAAACCATTACTTTAGTCTTGCTGACATTATTTACTGTTTAATAGAATAATTAAAGGTATAAACGCACAATTAGTATATCGTTTACAAAAAAAAAATTAAATTATGTACACAACGCAAAGAGAGAATAGAAACGGTAAGTGGACGCGGCGCACGCGTCCGATTTGCGAGCAACTGACGGAATGAACTCCGAAGGCTCGCTGTACTTAGTAAAAGCACAGTAGGAGTTTGCGACATGAAAATCTCGGCGGAGTGATGCTTAAAATTCCGTAGTACAAACTCTGAAAACGACTGTTAAATGCGAAATGAGAAAGTATTTCTTATCGTTAATGTATCAAAAGTCTACGTAAAATTACAATTAAAACTTTTTATCTTTTATTATTATGAAATCCTTAATAAGTTTTACCCGGATCAAATTTTTTATACTCGTGTACATTGCTTGATTTATATGTCATATATTTTTACCATAACAGTTTTACAAAGTAGTGTACAACGTTTATTTAATAGTGACGAAATCGTTTTATTTCTCCTTACCATATCATGGTAATTATATCAAAAGAAACACATCTCCACCGGCCCGCGTACCTAGCATTGGCAGCTTTCAAACACGCGATGTTGATAAAAATATTTACTGAGTAATTTTGGGAGGCGAAAAGGGTTTGTTTATTTGTTAACTTGTTCTTTTCATTACACGCAGTTACCTTTGATAGTGAACTTTGGTCAACGCAATATTTTTTGTGGAAGCCCTGTTCAATTAAAGTTAAAAGTCATTTCTATGTTTTAAGGTAACATTCAATTTCCTTTTTTGTTAAAAAACTTCAATAAGTTAACAAAAGACAGTTGCTTAACGGTTGGGCTGTACAAGGTAAAAATGCTTATAGAAATATCATGACATTCCAAAATACCCTTTATTACTATTGTTTTAAGTCCAAGTATTTTATGCACCGTGTATTATATAATATTAAAGCCTCGGATATCGGTATATAAACAAGAATTTAAAAAATAAAAGTATGAAACAAATATCATTAAAATTTAATACTGATAAGAACTATTTTGCTAATTTCAAATTTTAAGCATAACACGTTCAATTAGAAATGAATTATTTTTTATGACTTTATTTTTAGTGTTGTAGCCAGTAAAAACTAAAATCGATAATAGTTTAAAAATAGTTAATAGTTCTAGCAAATACGATAATTTATAAAATATTATTGGAACACTATGTGGTTGATTTAAACACTGTTCTTTATGTAATATATACTCATTAAAAGAGAACATATCATTTCTAGTCTCCCTTTATGTTCGGTGATGTGCCCCGTGTCATCAATGAGTTGTCTGCACTTGGGAGTACGCAAACTATTGTTTTCAATTTGCATTGTGTTTACTTATGTGTATATATATAATCTTAACCCATATGTTTAAAAAAGTTTCAATAAATAATTGATTCTGAATATAATTAAACAATCCATCTACGCTTTATACAGGGCCTGAAACTTTTAGGTTTCATACACCCGTGAAAAAAAAAGAAACCCTTAAAGGATCACTGTAGTGTCTGTCTGTTTATCATAGTTTATTTTTTGGAATTCACAGACCGAAAGCGGTTGCAGAGTTTAATTTTATAGAGCTAAGCAACATAAATACGATTATATAGTATGAATAAATGAATCCTGATTTTATAAGTAAAGTCTGATGAATCAATTAGAATATATTAATATAAAATAACCTTTTTTGGAAATAAAAAATCGTTTTCAAAAATCTAAAATTCCTCTGCAGTCCAATACAGCTCGTCCATGGACGATATTGTTTTGGAAAAGTCAGAAACTTAACAATACTTCAATCACTATCCATTGACAATTTGATTTTGAAGAATTTCTTGATGTATTTTCAAGGACATATACCAATGAAATTTATAAGTTATGCAGGAACATATATATAATATACTATAAATAAGGACGAATTTAAAACCTCCTCTTTTGAAGTCGGTTATATATTGGTAATGGACACCGGGATACTGCATAACAAATGAACGAATTTGCCGTGAGAAAAAAAGAGTTACAATTTCGGAATGTATGGTTTAAAAGATATTAAAGAGTTTGTGCGAAAATCGAGTATTTCCTCACTTCCTCCATTCCTCACTTCACGAAGCAATTTTCAATTATGTGTTAAAATTAGAAGAATAAATGAACAAAATTGCAAAGTACTTGGATAAATAATTTGAGTGTAGGTAAAACTTTTTTTGTAGGTTTGTTATCTTTAGTTATTAGAATAAAATTATAGTGAAAAACTTCATTTTTATTAATAAGTAAATACGTCAATTTATGGAAAAGCTCGTTTCCTGTTTTAAAAGGGGGTCTCACACCAAAGGCGATATGTTCCGTTCCGAGCAAAGCCGATTACAGACGAGACCGTATTCTTGGAGAGGATATTTTCCTTGTATTGTCAAAGCTTTCTGAGTGTTGCAAAAATTTGTTGCCGAGCTTTATTTAAGTACTAGCTTTTGCCTTCGGCTTCGTCTAGTGTGGGTACAAAACTTCATATAAATAGTTTTCTTTGTATTTATGATAGTTACCATCTTAGATTCGTACTCATTCCTTGTACTAATTCTGGTCACGCGAAACCGACATTTCGATGCTAGTTCTCCTTTCAGTTACATTACGATCAAGCCATAGATTTTATTCCAGGAATCCGATTTTTGTATTGTTCTCACGTTAGTGATCGTCACCGATTTTCTGGTTTGTTGGTGGCAAAATAAACGACAAATTTCCAAATTAATAATGGAATTAAAATGATACTTCTAAAATATTTATAATATGAGAATTTAATAAGTAAGAATTGCAAAAAAAAAATCATTTGGTTAACGAATGAAAATGTTATTGTCAAATGCCTTTTAGTGATCATATATATATCAATCACTACGCAACTATTGATCGTACGGCTCGCTGTGTTAAAGATCAACGCACTTCCAAACTCAGTTCGACGACGACGTCAATTAGTTTTAGAAGAAAGCAATTCTTATGTATAAATCATTAAAGGAACCTTACGAAATTGTAGATTCTTCTATCTAAAATTTCAATATTCTTTACTATAGTGTCGTCCTTATTCTTAATACATTGAATGTCCTCTATGTCCCGCGATGACATTGGCTCTCCGAGTTAACCTTGATAGCGAGATTAATAACGTCACGATCGTATTTAATTTTAAAATAACGTAAAAAAAATATTTATGTTTTTCGTTACGATATGAAATTAAGTAAATAATAAAACATCGGCTTAACGACGCAGACGCCATTATCATAATTAGCGTTCACTCTTCTTTAATTTTACTTTTTAAAGATACAAAAATACTCATAAAATGTAACATTCTCATGATTGCTGTCTGTTCGTTTTTCTTCAATTAGAATCAGTAATGTTTGAATATTTTCGTAGCCACATGTAGGCATTTGTCTATAATTAAGAGCATGGGGTTATGTTTGTTATTTATTCAATTAAATGGTTATTAGTAATCAATTCATATAAATTTAGGCTGTTAATTGACATATATGACAATACTTTGGATTATTGTATTGACAATAGAGAAAAATTTAAACCATTTTTGGTTTGACATTTGACGCATGGCAAAAAGCACAATAGTGCTTTTTGTCATGCGTAACGCAAAAATAAATGTCATCAGGGAACGCCGAACGAAGGCGAAGTTTCTGAGCATTTTTCGATATGAAGTTTATTTTTAATGAAGTTATGTATGATGATTGCGTTTGCGATGATAATGTATTGTCGTGGTAATAGAGAGTGAAACTAATGATGACGGTGACATTTATATGTTAACTCTCCGATGATCGATTATGCAAAAAAGGTACGCTTCGAAACTAAAAAATAAAATAAATATTTTATGGGGCTGTAGTGATAGAAGGTAAAACCTGCAGTAATAGTTTCATAATAATGTTAAGCTGTAATTTCACGTTTATAAGTTGAAAAATGTAATGAATAGCATAATAAGTTAGAAAAATATCATAAAAAGGGAAGATGACCAAGAATTTACGGCAAATAACTATATATATATATGAGGTTAATTAAGGTTTTGCTCGATGGGACTGACATGTCTTAGTGGACAAACGATTCTAAACAAATAAAGATATAACAAAAGACATTGCTTACAGGCGCACGGTAGTAAAGAAATCGACCTTCAATTACACGTTTTCTTGACTTTGTTCAATGATTTCACTTCTATTTTTGTAAAATGACTTACAATCAAATATAACTTAAAAAAAGAAATATGAAATTAAATCAATCTTCTGCGACGACATTTCAGTCACAAGATGCAGGAAATATCAACATATTCTTATCCTCTGACCCTACCTTCTTCTCTTCCGCGTTCTTGTTTTACACCATTGCGAAGCATTCGTAGCTTACTTCACAGCGGCAGAGTTTCGAGCGTTGTACTGTACACTTGTCTGTACCCACGTACGCAGGAAAACATACTTACTATATCAAATATACATAAATATGTAAATTTAAAAAAGACGAGACAAACAACTCGACGTTAAGACAGTAGGTACGTGTATATGAAGTTAAATACTCCACGGAAGCAAAAGATCCTACAGCGAAAATCTTCAGCGCAATAGAAATCTACAATCAGTGAAGACCGTGTCGTCGTTGACGATACCAGATGCAATTTATTAATCGGGTCGCCCGGCCGTGTCTGCTGATCAATTTAATCGGCTGAAAGTTTCAGCGGAAACATTCCGACGCTGTAAAAGTTGCATCCGGCGCCGACCGATCGCGGCCGGCGGCGGCGCTCTGCGACGACTGCAGGCCCGGCCTGAACCGCAGACGCATCCTATAACGACTACCACCGCGCGGGGTATTCACTCAACTCCATTAGTATGATTTTATACATTAGCGTATATCATATCTTTTTGTTCGTGCTCGATTATTCTTTTTTTTTTAGTTTATTTTAATCGATTTCGATGGAGAGATAGTTGCTCAGTTGCTAAGAATGTTCTAAACAATCCGGAAGTGTCCAGGATCATTCCTGATCATGCGCGAATTGGAGAAAAAGTTTTAAATCAAATTAGACATCCTACTCCTTATTTAGGAGACCGCTTTGACTCTTGAGCCCGTGCGTCGTCATCATACGTTGACGGTCATTAGCGCCCTTCGATCCGCACTGGGCCAGTGGGAAGCCCTTGTCTGTCCAAGGGCTTGGCTGTTCAAGGCTCTCAATTAAAATAAGACTGTGAGGTGGATATTTCAAGTATGCTATCTATGGAGCCTGCATAAGTTTGCATATGAAGTTTTGGGGCACTTTTCTAACACACTTTCGCTTCACTGCTTCTTTTTTTAAATCTGCCTTAATTTATCTTTTTAGACAACCTAACCAGATTGACACAACCTTTTGCTTTCGAGTCACTTTTTATAACATTTTAAGGGACAATGGAGTATGCGATTTATCAGAGACTAGGTGATCACCGCTACCCATTGACACCCAAAGAAGTGACTACTGCGTCGCCGGTATTTTAGGAAAGGAATACGATATCTGATGGCGCGGCGGATAGATTACCGTATTAGGAAAGAATACAATACTTGATGGAGGAGAAAGTGTGAACCACTGGACCTTTCGCTCACAGATTGAAATGCAGTTGCGCAAACTGATATTTCACGTCCGTTTTTTTTTATGAGAGGTGAAATATTTTTATATTTCACCGGTCGAACGGGGCCATTTTTGTGCTGCAATCGAGTGCATAACAAATTAAAACATAGCTGTAACACAACAGTCACTACATTTCACTTTCAAAAACATTGTTCACCCCATGACTATTATAATCCATCTACATCTTACAACGACACTACACACATATACTCAGGGATCGCATCTCCGCTGCGTTGACGTTGTTCTCATGTTTCTACTTCCGTACGCGACTTCAACTATTAATAATTGAAGTCGCGTACGAAAGTAGTATAGATTTAAGTCTATTAGGGGAAGAATTAGAACACGATTATGAAGAGCTAAATGCGTTTGCTATGATATATTTTTCTATTCATAATCACGAGCCAGTCGTCATTTGTTTGTTTTTCGAATTATTCTCCTTTCATCATTTGCAATGTTTCCGTGCATAGTCCATGTCTAAGACCGAATGTGGAAAGATTAAAAGAAAATATCTGACAAATAAGTCAAAAATAACCTTGAATTATAACAGCCTAATAAAGCCTAATAATGAAGGTTATTATGGAAGGTCAAATAGGTTATTTAAGAAAAAACATAAAGGCACTGTATTTATAAGGTCATGGCACATAATAAAAGCTGAAAGTTTAAGAAAAATAAATTTACGAATACATCAATAGCATTAAGTTCCAAATAAAATTGTTGCCTAATGTTCTTTATAGAAAACTGTTATTACCCGGTCGATCGCCGAAAGTATCAATAGAAGGAATATCTTAATATTGTATGTGAGACATTCAATAAAAAAAAAAATATTTATAATATTATACAATAGTATAACTGGGACATAGGCAAATCACTGTAATTTGCTTCTATTTTATTATAGAAAATTTTAGAAGGTTGAAGTAGAATGCAGACGTGAAATAACAGCTTCTGCTGTTTCTTTTCATCCATTGTATTGTGTGAGGTGTTAATTTGCGGAAATCCATAGTTTTGCATGTGCGTGAGAAGGGGTTACGTTTAAATGTTTTGGAATCCTTCGAAATTATAAAACATAAAGATAATAATAATATGCTCAACGACCAAACTGACGTTTATAAATCGCTATTATTGGACGCTTGCCTGTAACTATTTGGGTAATGTTGGTGATGGTTAGTCTGTGACATTTGACAGGCATGTCTATCGGTGGTGGTCTGAGGCTGCCTTAAGAATGTTTTCGTCGCTCTTTGACCATTGCATGACAGCGGCTCGCTTAACGAGGTTGTGTTGGTTGTTTTAACGCTCCTTGCACCCTGGTGGATGTGACTGTCGGCAGTTTCCTGAGGATGTGCCTGGTTGGCATGAAACGTACGTAGAATTAACAATTTAACAGTTAGCGGAATAAGATAATTATAAAAATAAATAACACTTGCTTTTGTGTTCGATATCTGTCAATCCTCTGGAATCAATATTCAATCATTTGGATAGAGATTCGTAGTAGAGAGGCAGATTCGAGGGTTAACGGTGAGTTGCATGCTGCATGTTAATGCATGTTGCAGGCAAGCGTCTTTTCATTCAGCAAATGAGAGTTCCGGTGGCCCCACTACGCATCCATCACCCCACTCCCTCTCTATCTCTCCACTGCCTCTCTATCTCCCCACTCCTCATTTCATCAACGCACTCCTACTCTCCATCAATCTGTCCTTCCTCAATAAGATATCCTATTCTTGTCCAAGAAGCCAAAACGTACTGGTGACTCTTCTGAGGTTATCAAAAATTCTCAATATGATATGAAACTTTGTCATGATTTTCATGTAATAGAAATGAAATCTATAACCAAAAACTATTTCGGGTCATTTGGTTCGCAAACTTTGAAAAAAAGAAAATGACGGTGTTTCTCTTTTCATACTTTAGTATATAAATAAATAATATATTAGTATATAAGACAATATTATATTAGTATATAAGAAAATATTATATTAGTATATAAGACAATGTTATATAAGTACATAAGTCAACATTTAGTCCATTATTTAATATCCACATAGAATGCTTTTATATTCCACGTGGTATCCAGACTATACATTTTTAAAAGTTCTGAAAAACACTATATTTAATGTGGAAAAAATCTAAAAGACATTTACCACGAATGGATGTGAATAAATTGGTCTTCGAATATATTTTAAATTTCAAATTGATAGCAAAAGAACTACTGAGAGTAGTAATTATGTCATTAAGGGAGACGGTAAAAGGGACACTTTAAATCACATTAGAAGCGTTGTTTGGTCTTTTAGGTACGAAGCAAAAAGATATTGAGAATCAAATGAATGTGTAAACGTATTTTGTGAGATCTATGATGACGTAAGAGCAGATAACACAACGGTACCCGATTATTAATATCGGCAGGGGCCATTTATCGCAGGTAACATTAATTCGGCAGATAAATTATGTTCTGAATGATTATTATATGTGATGATTTGGAATACGGGGAAAATATTTTCTTGAAACGGCAGTCGCTCGTTGACGGTCACGAGTCATCGTGTGCTGTCGGGACCTCCTGACACCACCACAATACGAGGAAGGCGATTAATATCTCCTTCCTCATAATTTTTGGTTATTTCATTAGTTAATACTAATGAAATAACCAAAAATTATATACTACTCGCTTTTAGTTACGGTTCCGTCTGCTTGACATATAGATAATCCCAAATTTACTATATATATTGAGTTATCTCGCTATCATTGATACTAATCTCATTCTGTTTTCAATTCAAGTTCCGATTTCATAATTGGTTTCTATTCGGTTTTGTTCTTTATTCCGATCCTGCGTCCCTTTCTTTTCTAATCGCACTATTTCTCTCGATTCCGATATGATTCTGCTTTCGATGTAAATTTCAGTTTCTTGTAAAGTATTACATCGGAATGCACTGGTTGAAGGTATAAATAAAATATGATGCGTATAATAAAGAAATCTTTCTATTTGTAATATTAATATCACGACATTTACCAACACGATATTTTACTTATAAAAGACTCAGTGTTAAACCCTACAATTCGATTTCATTTACTATGACTCTTTTTATTCTTGTTGTTAAATTAAATTAAATTAATGTAGTTCCTTATGATTAAACAATTACTATTACTTATTATAAAGTTATAATCGGATTGTTGAGACTTTTTCTTACTTTTGCTTTCACTCTACTTCTTCATCTCACACTTCTTCCTCTTCTTCCTTTGGTTTCAATTGTCTATCAACGCCCATTCTAACATTATTCCTTGTCTAAACAAGCAAACAACAAGCATGGTAGACAAAATAAAATAAAATGAATGACTTTCATTTTATTTTATATAATGAATGAATTTTATTTTATTTAATAAAATGAATGAATTTCATTTTATTTTATAAGATTGTTATTGTTCTAGTTATAAAAATTCATACAGAAATAAACAAAGAGTTTTGAAAAGAAATAAATGAACAGACAGATGAACATACAAAAGGTACTCTGTGTCCGTTCCCTGGTAACAAACTATCTCCGTAACAAATTTTATCAAAATCGGTACAGAGATTTAGGCATCAAAACGTAACAGACAGACAGACAGACAGAGACATTTTTTTATTTACGATATGAATACCTTTGTATATCTATGTGTATGTAAGTATGGGCAAGTAACTAATTACTTGATTGATATGAACGGCACTAGAACTGTGAATGCGTCGATAGTGAATAGGTAAGTATGTATGGCGGTAGGCACTCTAACAATTGGACGCAACTTAGAACGAACGCCGTTGGGCGTCTTCGTAGACCAAGAAAAAAAGTCGAACAACGTCGAACTATTATGAGACGATAAATATTTTTTTTTGTATTTGTTCAGTTAATCGAAAGGGAATACAGCTGCAAGACAACAGGATGTCCGAATACAGGCCACACTGGCACGTGACATGACGTAAGTCTTGCCACGACCAGCGTATACAGTTCCTACATCGTCACCTTCTTGTCGTATACGTTGGGTATGCTCATCGATAGAATCACAGTGGGATTTTAGCATACTTATTTGATGATGAATTATATAAGTTGACTAGGCATGATGACTAAGAGTGAAAACAGAATTAAAATCAGTTAAAGAAAAATGATCTATAAGCCATCGAAAATTCTACGCTATCTGTTTTTTTGAAAAACGGACTTTAACGTTGTTCTATACGTTATACGCTAGTAGACAATGGCGTCACCTGATACTAGAACTTTCTCTGTGTTATAAGCAATTTTTAAAAGTCATTACTCGTATTTTTAAAGTTATCGAAAAAAACGCTTTCACTACACTCTCATTAAAATAAAAAAAGCTTCAAATGTACAAAAAATACTAAACTATCCTATTTAGCGAACAACGATTTTTAGATATTCATGTAGTTGAACCGGCAAGTCGTATTTTAATTTATATTTTACTGAAGTTTATCTGAAAATGGCGCTACATCAAAAAGTCGTTGATAGAGGGCGTACAGTCCTGTAGGTATGTCAGATCGATGAAATTATATTTAAAAAAAGAGATTATTTGAGCTTATGCTCATTTAATAGCATTTATAACCACTTTAAAGACCTTTCATGCGTTTTCGATGTCGTGGATGTTTAATTGGTTTTAAATCAATTGCGTATTGAATAAAAAAGCGTATTGTTATCATATAATACGTGAAATTCTTTATTATCCGTAAACAATTTTAAATTTGGATCAGAACACTAACTACGATTCAAAATTGGGTTTCCTAATCAATATAGTAATATCGTTTTTAACTTTTTTTCGTATCATTTTGCAATCACCGTTGCCAAAATTAATTTTATGTTTTAAATTAAAATAACATAGTTTATTTTTTATTCAAAGTTATGTAAAACGAGGAATCAAATTCAAATTAAAAATATCTTTATTATATAACTCTTAAAATGCGGCATAATGTTTTGTCAATTTACACTTAACCCCTCGTTTGGAAGGCAGTTTTCCCTCAAGAAGAACGAATACGATACTTATAAGTAGCTCTTCTAAAGGTTTATCATATACAAGCACAATAAATGCATTACAATTTATGAAAGAAAGAACCAGTCGAACTTTTTATGTCCATGGTTGTTTGTCTTCTAAGTATTTGGAAATTCTGAAATATTTACAATTTCAAAACTACATAAATTTCGTACGTTCACAGGGATCTTATTGAACATGCGCACACAAAGCCCCTTATATGAATTCGTAACTTAGTATAGCCGACTTACATACGCAGTTTATTGAAGTGAAAGTTTTTTATCAACGTCGTGGAGAAATTTAGTACGGTCTTAAAAAAATAAATATCGAGTTTTTTCACAACGTTTTTTTTTTTGCATAATTTCATCATTTTACCG
Organism: Eumeta japonica; assembly: GCA_005406025.1. Taxonomy (NCBI): domain Eukaryota; kingdom Metazoa; phylum Arthropoda; class Insecta; order Lepidoptera; family Psychidae; genus Eumeta; species Eumeta japonica. Next base: position 796,177 of record BGZK01000018.1, read on the forward strand.
TCATGCTGCTTTGTTTTTCTACTATCGAGTTCATATCAATTACTATTTCCCTTAAATATTTCTATATTTTTTTTACATACATAAATATTTCCTCATACAAATGAGATGTCAGAGTTAAGATTCCAATTTCTTTATACTTACTCATCTCTTAGAGATACTTGAGATCCCAGTTTGAAAATCACACGAACTGCCCGCTCTTGAATCTTTATTAAAATTGTGTCACAAATTACAATCTATATTCTATACTATATGTATACATAAATAGATATATAAATCTATAGAGGTTTTGTTTTCGTTTCGGTATAACAAATGAACTACACATGCGATTAAAATGAAGTTTCATACATGAATGAGGAAAAACTTTTACTTAAATGAGAGACTAGTTTTTAGAAAGTCTGTTTTTCTGTGTTTCTGTCTGTCTGTCTGTTCGCGCACATCCCTGAAAATTATCAATGGATTTAAATACGGTTTTCACGCATAGATAGAGCTTGGCTAGGAGTAGAATATATGCTTTATTTAAATTAAATCGGATGTCTGGAAAATAATAGTACCGGAATCAGAATTGTAAGTAAGAACGAGATCTGAATTGAAAGAGACGTATTTCCGTATTAATCGTGATGGAACACATTCTATGTCCACGCAAGCGTAGCAGCAAACAGAAAGTTAGTTTATAACATAGACGAATGGCGACCTCAATATGTCGTGGTTTAGCTACTGGTTGTACGTGACGCACAAATAGACATTTATCTAGAAATCCCTTTTGCCCTATGTACTTCGAAATTACTTAAAAGTGTAGACATGTCTGTATATAAAAATAGTTTTAAGTACTTCAGCGACCAAATATCGCGTACTTTTGTAAAGAGTTCCACTGCAAACTTTAGCTGATTCGCGCTGAATTGAATTTGAGCCAAATCGGCGAAATCATTGGGAGGCGATGTACTATAAAGTTAAGGTTTTAAGATAGCTGTGTAACACAATTCTGCATTTTAATAATGTATACTTTTTAGATTCGTCTGGAATAAAATACAGACTGTGGTAATGGGTAGACAATATTAAATACATTTTGTTTTTTTTCTTTCTTTCATTTGCCTTGATATTAAAAACAGAATCTGGTGAAATTATATTTCTCTGTTATTCAGTCTAAAAACATATTTCTAAATTTACTTTAAGAATATAAAGAAAGGTTTATTCATTTAATATACATTATTATCACGATAAAAAATGCGACAGATTTTGTATGACCGCGCACGAGAAAATTTTCTTGCTTGCTACGCACAATGTAATAGAATATATATGTACAATAAAATAGTAAACGGGAGTTTTGTATGTTTCTGTAAATTTTTATCGGAACGGACATCACCATTGTCATAAATAATAAATGCGTAGTTTTGGAAATATCTATCTTCCCGCCTACCTACCTATCTACCTATCACGTACAGCCTATTGATTTGATTCACTTAAAATATAGATTGAGGAACGTCTTTCATACCGCGTTTAAATCTCATGTAGATTTTAACTCGGACAGATTTAAGGTTTTCGTAGGATAATAAAAAAAAACAATAATCTACAGGACGGATCTAACTGAAACTCAATTCAAATGTGTCTCGAACTGTCTACTCGAATATCATCTTAGATACAATATAATCCTGAAAAGTGTGAGATTCCTACAGTATGTTATATATAATATATAAATTGTTTAATAGTTAACAAGTTTTTAAAGTTAATATATATATTTATATTACCAATATTGTTATAAACATATATATACTAGTAATGGGATATGAACTGAACGGTGAGAGAGAAAGCGAGAATGCGATGAAAAGGGTAAGGGATTTAAATCGGATCTAAGGTCAAAATCAGTATTAGCAATAGAATTAAGATCAGATGTGAATTCAACGTTCAATAAAGGTCAAAATTTAGATCAAGATTCTTTTTCTATGCGAGTGGAGCCGGAAGGATAATCTAGCAAGCAATATATACCAACTATCTACAATCTCATAAAACCCAGACAATAGAAAAATTTACATTGGAAAAAAAAATTAATGTTTCACGTCGTAAAGAATTTAGTTCTTTATATATAATATTAGATATAATGAAATTATTCTTGCTTCGATAGAGCCCTGATGTCTGTTATATATTATTAATTCAGTATATATAGAGCTGTTAGCTCCTTATTTGAAAAAGTCGGTTAGGGGACAAAGTTTTTCAATGGATTTTTGTACAATAATCATATCATCGATATTTAAAGGATTTTTATGATCTTCATTATTTATTTATTACCTGAGTTACGCATTTTAAATTCGCTTTCGAGGCATCCTTAACTGAATTCAACATATATTGAAATTATTCTAGAAATATTGTATAATTCGATTTCAGTGCGTGTAAAAAAGCTCAGAGACAATTCGTATTAGAAAAAAAAGCAATGATGAGACAAAAAATATTAACTATAGCATAGGAAGCCAATATATTAGTATAAAAAGAACGCTGTTAAAGATTATTTTATTTATCTATTATCTTTTAGCGTCAAATTATTATTATAAAGGTTCATTCTCTTAATGTATGGTGGACAATGAAAATAAAAATATCGTTTATATAATTTGACCAGTTATATAATAAAAAAAGATCTAATCAAGAGATTCGATGACGCGATATGTTATTATCCTACCGATTAAGATTCACATGTTCAAAACGAATATTAGGCTTTACATATAACTAAACATTCGAACATTAGTCTGTATATGATTATCCAATAAAATGAAATTTTCTATTAATCACGAACATTGGAGCCTTCAAGTCATCGATGTATTTAAGTATTTCACAAATACATAATACAGCGTATCCTGTATATTAAAACCATATACAATATACATATTATTCAGTACATACATAATGGGGTAGTGTAATAACGAAAGCGGTGGTGGTGGCGGTCAGTGGTTAAGAGCGCCACCTTCGAACCTAAAGTACCGGATTCAATTCTGTGCACTGTCGAATTGACCAATGAAGTTTACCCTTAATTCAAATTAAGCCACTCGAAGGGCACGGGAGTGTTCGGGCCCCGACGACGTCATCACGTTGATACTATGTCCGAACACGCACTGGGCCAAACAGAAGGGCTCATATAAGATTAAAGCTAATAAGTCTGAAAAAAACTGTGTCTTCGCTGTGAGCAAAAGTATTTACAATTAAAATTTCTTCGAAGGCGAATTGAATCTGATATGGCACAACAATGTTATATGATTATAACATACAATATATATAAATATATATATAGATGCCTACATATATACGTACAATGTATATATATATATATATATATATACATATACATGTATATAATATAATATGTGTAGTGTTTAAATAAAAATAGAAAATGTGAACCGTCCGAATTGCGCTTAATTACATAGCGCCAACGACGGTACGAGAAAAACTGATTTCGATTGGAAACCCGGACAGAAGGTTGCTAGGGAGCGTTGGCAGGCAGCGAAGGGGGAAGGGAAAGGCGCCTAAGGTCGGCGCGGGGGACGCGCATGCGGGCGTCGTCTGCTGTCCTCTTGTGGCGCCCTGGTGTTATTTGGCATTGACTTTAACGGAAATTCGCCGATTCAATTGAGAATGTTGCCGAGCAATTTTCTGAACGTCATCAAGTTCTCATTGTTACCTATACGTATTTAATCAGATAAATAAAATGTATAAAGCTACATATAAATATCGTAGGTTTTTCCGAATAGCTTTTAAATATGTACATCTACAAGCCATTGTATAAAAAATGCGGCAAATTAACATCCACACAATCCAGATGAGCCGTAACCTCGTGCTATAAAGTAGACTGTTTGATTTCGCTACCTTTTTATTATATTACCAGATAAAGTTAGTTTAATTTTTGAAAGTAATATTTCTTTTGGTGCTTTACAGAAAAACGATGAGAGTGAATTTCTATGATGCGCGCGCACACCGACATCTAAATCGACACCACGTAGTCGGTTATAAATGTCTCTTAAGTTTTGCAGAAAAGGCTATCAACAAAATAAAAGTAAAAACCTCTACCACGTATGTTTTCCTACAAATGAGAACTGATAATTATATTCAAGACAGTTATTTAAATATTCCTGAATATAAAACACGTATTTCATTTCAGTATGAATTTCACATTTATATTTAAAAATGTGCGTGTGTATGTTTTTTTTTTAATTATATGATGAAGGACATTTATTGATTATTTATTGTCAATACTAGTGATAAGTGCTTTTTTTAGACTATAAAATATAGATATAATTCATATTTTAATTTTTAAATACATTCATAGTTTTGAGGTGATTTTCGGTATATGTTGTTTTTATTTGTTTTCATTATAAACTATTATTATTACATTACTATTTAATAATAGTTTATTCTTATTATTTCTGACATATTAATTGTTTCTGTATACAGAAAAATAAATGGTTGTATACACTTGTTTTTTTAAAAACGTAGCGTACTTTGTTTTGTTACACCAAAGAAATATAACTTCATACGTGCGTACGTAAGTACACACGGTTTATTTTTTAGAAAACTTTTCGTTTACGTGTACAACATGTAGCTAATTTCACAGTAATCAAATAAATGATTTAAGAACAAACAAAGAAAAAACAGATAAATTATACAAAGCTGCTTCTATTTTTCATAAAACGTTTTATCCTTTATTTATCCGTAGCTACTTTTTCAAAAATTATACTCATTGATATTTTTCGTTTCTAATAAGCATCTAAAATACACATTTTTTTTTGTCAAGAGCTTCAGCGGTTTGTTTATTTATATAAAAATTTCAACCCTTATTTCACACCTTTTAGAATTACTTTTGAGAACGATGCGTGTAATTATTTTTTGTTAGTAATGATTAGGAAAAATATAATTTTTGACATAAATAGCTTCAGCGCTATCGATTTTCCATATATTTTACATCCACTATTTACCCTGTTCGGGGTCAATTTAATATTTTTATAAGTAATTAAAATTTTGAGTTTGACATCTGTAGCTTCAACGGTTTCTATTTTATATACAACAGTACTTCATTATTTTCACCGCTTAAGGAGTTAAATTTCTAAAAATTCTGTCTCGATGCTCACTTACGTTACAACATGAATCTTTTTACAAAATTTGAAGTCTCTAGACCCAGTAGTTTGGGCTGTGTGTTGATACATCATTCGGTCATTTTACTATATATATTAATATGCATTAAAACGTTTGACTTTATAAAGACTTGCTATAATTATAATAATATAATTATGCTATAATTTATGTTTATAGATTATATATTCTTTTGTCCTATTTTAGCTAGAACCGATCCAAAAACAACGTATTAGTTGTTTTTGAAGACTTCAAGAAATTATTGAAATAGGCTTTTAAAGGCAATTTTATTTAATTTTTTAATTGTTTTATATCATATTTTTAACTAACGAGTAATTATAACTTTGTAATTAATTTACTTATTTTGCATATGGATTAAGCCCTGGTTAATAAAATTGTCTAGACATCTGCTTTACTTTTGCACAGAGAAAGTGGAAAAGCATTTTCGAACCTGAATCCTGGAATAATTACCAGTGGACAATTCAGTAGTAATCATTTCAGGGTCTTTACATTCTTAGCTGGAATACAACTAGCAATTTATTCTTATTGTAAAAACCGAAATCGGCCCACAATTGATGAAATTAGAGCTGAACATACATAAAAAAAACATAGAAACGTACATAGAACCTCGTTCTTTTTTTGAAGTCAGTTATAAATTATTTGTAGCCAGCATGCGTTTCATGACAATGCCAATAAGCCCAAATACGGCTAGGATACGTTGTTTTAGTATGCAGTTTCAGTGCCTACCATCTGGATTCATCATCAGATCAGTTCCATCGTACTATTTTCGTCAGAATAATTTATATACATTTGCTCTATTAGATATAATTGACTGACTAAATCTAGATGTATAAGCGCGTTATGATTGAGGAGTTCTGATGGTCATCTATGGTCTTCTCCATTAGTTTTATGTCAATAAATGATATTACTTTCAAAGTACAAATGCTTGACTTCACTGACAGCTAAAAACGAAATCGCTATATGTATGTCTACAATATTTGAGGATGCTCCTAAATTCCTCATTAATCTCATAATGAGAAATGGATTTAAAAACAAATGGGTTCAAGCAGAAAGTATATCCTTTCAAATAAAAAAAGAATTTTTCCAAATCAATTAATAAATACGGAGTAATCACGTAATAAACATACAAAAGCATGCACTGAGAATTGAGAACCTTTTCCATTTTTTGAAGTATGTTAATAAAAACTTAATAATAAATAAAAATAACGTTTTAACTACAGTTTTATTCGTTACGGGTGTTACGAGTGTTAGGGGTGCACACATCATTGACGGCTACTTATTGCAACGGCGGGCTATACCAAATACTTATTACGAAATCATCAAATATGAAAAAAAAAACAATATACAACGTGTAGTTTGATAAATTATGTCATGATACAGGTGTTTTTTTTTTGTCACTAAAAGGAAATAGGGTCAAGAAAAATATCTGAGTAACAAAATATTTCGTATTATCAAGTTTTACCGTAACGTTTTAGCTACGTTTAGTAGTTTTATAAATATATTTTTTTACTTTTAAAGTTTACTGTTGCGCATTGCTTGCGACACATATGCGGACATTAGTCAAACAGGAACCATTCTGTCCTGGACGCACAAGCAGCATCTTTCGTCTATCAGATCAGCTCGATGGCACCAAAATACATAATTTTCGGTTCAATCGTATAATTGGCAGTGTTTTAAAATGAGACTAAAACTATTATTATCAAACGCTTGTTAAAGTGAACAATATCGACTAAATGTTACGTTATTTAACTGTTATTTTATCAGTCATAAATATTTCCTTTCTGTCTTTTTCACCATTAAAGTGGAGAGTTTTAATGACAACAAGAGTGTACATAAAATCATTTAAATTTGAAGAAGTTCCCAAAAACACTTATAATTTTTAGAATTCGTCAATTAGAAACTGTAAAATAATAAAACATATTTAAATTTAAAAAACGGAACTCTTTTCTAACCTTATTATTCATATAGTATTTATCTATTATTTGTTTTACAAATTGCCAGTAAAATGAAAATTATTTGTATAACGTCAACATGAATTCAACGCAAGAAAATCGACAATCGAAGACAACATCAGTGTTGTTAGACTCGTGATAGAGACTGACAAAAGAGTGACCTACCAGCGGATTCGGACAAGCTTAGACATCGATGTGAGTCAAACGCACAAAATCCTTCACAAATATTTAGCAGGAAGCTTTGTGCACCGTGGATACCTCATAATTTAACCGAAGCTCAAAAACTCCGCCGTAATTATTCGTGTCACGAAATGATGCAAAGATTTGCCGGTGGTGACTCAAATTCTGTGTACGTGAAAAAACAGGTCATTATTCAACAATTGTTTTAAAAGATAAAAAAAAAAAGTCACTGTAAACTGGTACACTAGCATTTGTGTGTCTCTTGTCTTGGAAAAAAATCGGGACAAACGACCTCGTAGTAGAATTCTATTTCATGGTGAAAAAGTCTCACCACATACCGCCAGACAAACAACTAACAATTTGCGGACGTTGCGTATAGAAATACTGGCCCATCCGACTTACAGCTTCGATATGCATCATGGAATTTTAATTTATTTTCTAAGATAAAAGAAAAACTCAGAGGAAAGCGGCTTACGGATGCCGAGGAAAGAAGGCCTTTATATGAAATGGCCGTCGCGAAACGACACCCGAGTTCGAGTGGGCAAAGTGTTTCTATCAGTGATTTCATCGCATGCAGCGATATATTGATCTCCAGGACAATATTTTGAAACAAAATAATAGCAAATGTTACATGCTATTTCGTTCAGTTTTTTTTTTTATTTTCTAAGGATTTTTCAGTTTGTCTCACGTATACAGATTCATGGAGTGATTAAAAAAGCAAATACCGCGTGGTGCAAACATCGTTAATATCATATTTATTCTCGAGCATCGTAACGCTTAGGAAACATAATTAAACTTTACAACGTGCCCTCTGCAAATGTTTGCTCCTAATATTAATTAAATTGCTTAATTAAACTTATTTCCAGCATTTTAAAATACTGTACTACGTATAACTAGCATTTTGCTTGCGATGTGGACTGCATCCATTAAACTGTAGGGTTAAACTGTACGGTTTCTTTAATTCTTTAATAGTGTTATGAACAACAAAATCAACTTTATATATATATATATGCGAAATACGACAGACAGACTGAAAGACTCATTACGAGATCTCCGAACTATACATCCGATTTACTGAAATTTGATATAGTTACTCTGTTCGATAGACGATCACTTAGAACAGATTTTACGCAAATCCTGTTAAAGAAACATTTTCATCATTCTATGTCTACGCGAGCGGAGCCGCTGGCAAAAGCGAGTATACATATACATACAAACTAGCCCTCATCTATACGTCATCCTGAGTTATGAAAATAAACAAAAAAAACTGGCCAAGAACTTATCGGACCATGCTCATTATAGGGTTTGGAAGCCGTTATTACAAAAAAAAATGCATTACAGATGAAAAAAGTACGTCGTTACGCTTTTTCCATGTTTTCCGCCCAGAATAGTTATAAGCACTTTAGTCGTCTATAACCAAAAAAACAAGGAGGTATGTTGACTATTACTATTAAAGTAGAAGTGTAAACTGAAGTGCATCAGTAAAAGAGCGTATCTTCATAACACTTGCGTCCTTTTGTTCAAAAGTGCATTTTTTCGGCAATAACTCAAAAACAGTACATCCGACCACGTTCAAAATAATTTTCTTTAAAAGTAATTATCAAGTGTTACCTTCGTTATTTTTTTGCATATTTTTTGGGCTTACGGCATAGAAAATAGGAAACAGTGGAAAATTGCATAAATTATAATTTCTGCATTTTTCGGAGCGATTAATTCCGAAATTATTAACATAAACAGAAAAATTGCTTAAAAACCACACTATGTGCCTATATGCATATGGAATATGTACCATACGTTACTGTTTGCTGAAAAAAAATTCAGCTTCCGTTACATGTGTGGAGTGCTCCCTCTAGAAATATTTAATTTTGTTATTTAGCTACAAAACTAAGTAGCGGCTTATACAAGACACTTATAGTAATATAAATTTCATCAATGTACGTAATATAGTTTTTGAATAAAATATCTGTGACATAGGACGGACGGACGGACGGATGGATGAATATGACGAAAATACGAGAGTTTCGTTTTTGCCACGTTGTCTCGGAACCCTAAAAGGTAGTCTAGTACACAATGCCGCAAAATAAATCACAATCGGTCTATAATTTGGCCTGTAATGGCATTGCTTTCTTGTAAATTATAAACAATGAAATGAAAGACAACGCACGCGTTGAATGTGATCGTAAACTGTAAAATAATGACACTCGAATACGAACAATCAGTAGTGGGTACTTACTTTGGTGGGAGGGTCATTTTTAAAATCATAAACACGAAATCTTAAAATGTCCATGAATACAGAACTCTTATTTTGCTTTAGTTACATCATTATATCTGACCGGTTTGTTTATAAAATCAAATTAATAGTTCCAAAAATAATTAAATTCTCTTTTGGAAAAATGTGAATATTTATATACTTGGCAAATTTTAAAGGAATTGCGATGAATTCTATATTGCGTTTTGAATTTGTCATAGGACTTCGTAAATATTTTACTAAATTTTTATTTCTAGGAGAAAACATCCGCCTCGATTAATAGCTTTGAGTATCGCCTTTAAGTAGACGACCAGACGTTAAGAAATCAAGTACTTTTCCTTTTAAGTTTTATGAACGAGATAAAACCAAGTGTACATGCAATAATAGATTTTTGTAAAAAAGCAAAAAACATGTCTCCATGCTCTTAAGTTTGTTAAGAGTGTTTACTATCGATACTACTTTTAATGCAATAATAATAGAAATGTTAAATTAATTTAAAGATTTAGTCCCAATGTGAGAAAATTGATAACCAATAGTATTAATACTAGTAAATTTAGAATTAAGATTAGAAATATTAGATTGTAGTTAATATTAGTATTAAAATAAAAATTATTTAGTTTTATCATTGTTACTTACCATTTTTTTTTTATTTTCAGACATTAATTTAGACGAAAACTCATAAAAGGCATCCTTACATATTTTATGTACATAATTTATCCTTCTCCCCTAGTCTAGCAGTTTACCGAACTGGAATTTCAGAAGCAGAACTTTGCATCAAAACTTCGCTTTTTTTGTCTGATATCGAACTGAGATATATTTTATGAGATATATATATAATGAGGTATATATAACCGGCCGAATGCTGAGACACACAGATGGATATGACAAAAAAAAAGGCTTCCGTTTCCGTTACGAAAACCCAAATAGAAGAAGGTTTTTAATCAAATCTTATTCCCTGTTTTTAATTGACCCCGCCTATTAGTCGGTCCAGTTATATTTTCAAAAAAGAAAATCGTTTGTTTTCTCTGTTTTAATTAATATGTCGGCATAAAGTTTTGTAATTTAAAAAAGAATTTTTTGTGAGATGACTTTATGTTCATTTTTATCTATGTTAATATATCAAATTGAAATTTAAAATTACTGGAATAAAAAAAATATATTTAAGACGAATAATAAAGAAAATTAAATAATGTCCCTTAGTATCTCGGCCTTCATCCAGAAAAACTGTTAAAACGACGACATGGAACGCAAATTTTATTTTGTAATTGACTTTTTATTAAATGTTGCCTTAAAAGCAGACAGTGGAACAGACTCTTAGACTTATAAAATTTCAAATTCACAAAAATTCACCGTCACTTACAGATTTTCACGTCAATCCACTCGATCGTCGGAGATCGAACATTTCTCCTATTACATGGATTAATTATATTCAGCCTTGAGTGTAAGTAATTTTGCAATTGATTTTAAACATCTTAATGAGATAATAACAGGAATATTGGACAAACTTCAAGTTTAGTTCAGATTTCCTTCATTTGACCATATCCAAAATAGAAAATTGTTACCTCTAACCTACCAATAATATAAAGATAATTCAAAACAACAAAAAAAACTGTAATTATATGCAATTTTCTTGTTATAACTAATTGCTATTGAGAAGGACGGCCAAAAATGTACGAGCTAGCATTTTATGCCAGCTTTTGTTTTCACCAGTCTGTGAATCTATCAAGTAACATAAAAATAAAATCGTTGTACATATCAATACTCGGTGCGCGTCGGTCCGTTAACTTTTAAAAATAAAATTTAAATAAAAACGTTTCTTCAAGACTATCTTTTTCGTTATTTTCAGAAATTTGAAAATGTATTTTTTGAAAATCAAGAAAGAAAATTTTATATCAATACTGCATTTCCGTCCGAAGGTCGGTTTAAGGTTTTTTTTCCGATTTCAGTAAATTTTACAGATTCGCAAAACACATATTTTAGCCATGCGATCGATTTTCTATTTATCTTTATTTAATGCAAATATTGTAGCAGCAAAAAATTCCTTACTCATTTCGAGATGAGATGAGATTTTTTAATTTTTTCAAGAAAAAAAAAATGATCTAAGGACCTTAATTACACTGTTTGATGTACGAAAAGACAATCATACATAAAATACGTATCGTGATGCAGTATCCAAGCCCGAACGCAATCCGGTAACATTACTGATGTTTCAATAATAAGTTAATGAGAAATTAAAACACTTCAGACAACACCAAAGAGGATAATGATAGCTTTTGTAGCGTAATAAAAATTTGATTTTCATTTACGCATCGTTGTGTTTCCGCAGCACGTTTTCGAAGTGATGCTTAAAGCTCTTCAAAACCTTATGCCTAGTTTAAACGCTTGTAAATTGAAGAAGAGAGCGAAACATTAAAACCCGCTTTCCCACATTCCGGCGATAAAAGGGAAAAGCGTTCGAAGCCTTCCGTTCGAAAAGAGTGAGATAACGTAATAGGAAGTGTAGGCGTGCGAAGGAGGAAGTCTCATAGGTGTACGGGCTTACCTCCTCGCTGCTGCTGATGGCCGGGGAGCGAGTTACACGCGGCGTAACCAGTCGACGCGGGAACACGGAAGGTCGCGGGCACTAGCAGCCGCGGCGGCTCGGAACGACGGACTGCAGTTGCACATGCACACGTCCGCACCGCCTGCAGCGCGGGGTGGCGCCGTGCAAGCGAGACTGCACCGCCCGCCCACTCGCCGAGTGCCTCACTTTCCCGCCCTAGTATTCCTGTAAGCTGCGAACCGCTTACGACCACTTTTACAGCACTCGCCGAAGAAGTTTTTCTAAAACGAGTACATGCACAATTTCTCACATATTTAGTAATAAAAATAGTTTAAAGCCATTTCTTTCGCGCGTAGTATGGAAAAATCTCGAAGGGAGAGACAATATTTGCAGTGTCCGCTTAGAACGAATGTAGTGCAGTGAGTGGTTTATATAGACAGAGTTATCAACTGATTCTGATTTTCAAGATAAGTCTGGCAAGGTGCGGCGGGAGGGGGGCCAGACGGGCGCCGCCCACGCGCCGCCGCCCGCCCGACGACCGACGACCGCCCGACCGGCTCAATGTCGTGAGCCTCTCGTTATTTCTATTCACGTTACAAATACCTTACTTATTACCTGTCAGTAAATAATATCCTATAATACGATAAGCTGCTCTCGTACAAGTAACGAAGGATAAGAAGCTACCTTTCTTTATGATCAAAAGTGATCCCCTGGATAACAAGCCAGTATGATTGGCGATTTGGATATCTACTGATGGATCATATAATTATTTCATTGTGAGATTTGAAAAATTTGGTTGCCTGTAAAGTCGGTATACGGGCGAAAGTTTTACGTGACAACGACTTTGAATGGTAAAATCATTTTAATGTGAATATTCATTCGTATAGTAGGAAGAAGGATGAAATAATAGTAACAATTTAAAACATTTATTTATACAAAGAATTATATTTAAAACATTAATTTATACAAAGAATCTCGCACTGAATTTCATATTAACAAAATTTTATTTTTACCTTTACACATATACGTATTTATATACAAATATACATACAATAACTTGCACATGTAAGCTATGCAATTCTCTAGCGCTGCGCGCGGCAGACCGATCATAGTTGAGGGAGAGAGACGCAAGGCATTCGGCGGGCCTCTCTCTCGTTCGGTGACTCATCGTTACGTTACCGAGCGTTACACTTTTTCAAAGTGACTCCCAGCCGCAACCTAATTTAAGACGTTGTCACGTCAAAAATGATGTGCAGATTTAGTTAACGAATTTTAATACCTTGTGTTTGTCACGAGTTAAAATTCAGTGGTTATTCAAATTTTACTGCGTAAATATTAAAAATTGTTGTGGGATAACCAAATATGGATTGAAAATTCGTCTTAGGCACATATTCTCTTAGTTTTTTAAAAAAGGCCATCGAATATTATTGTAATTTTAATTTTAATAATGGTGGAATTATTTTATCACGTTAGAATAACTAAAGCAAAACTGCCAGTTCATTTTTACCATAGCTGTCATGCTCAGTAAAATAATGGAAAAAAGTTTTTGCATCTTTTTTTTTATTTTTTAAAAATGAACTTTTATAGCAATTATAAGAAAGATTAATAAATTGAATCTATGATTACCTTTTGTTATTGAAATAGTTTTAAGACAACTGATTTTCGTTAACACAAGAAAAATTACCAAATTTCAAAATATACAGTACAGAAATTGAATTTGATGCTAGACTATAATAAATTTACAAACGGTGGGAAAATCATACTACTACAAACACTAATTAGGAGAGTATTTAATAAATTACAAGAGACATATTTAAAGAATCTTTATGCGAAGAATTGTGAACTCTGTCTTATTTTATAGGAAATAAGCATAAGCATATAAATAAATAAAATTAAATATTATGTTTTCTTCGTACATAAAATCACTACAGTAAAAAATCCTATCACGATCGGATTAGTAAGTGCTTTTATGGAACGCGTAAACAAATTAGTACAGCTGCTTGAACCAGGAAACACGAAGAAGCAACTGGTGGATTCTAGGAAACAAGACGGTTTACTCATAATGAGCAATTTTTCTTTATTAATACTAGCCCTAGTAGTAACACATAATGATATGGACTTCATTATAACTATTGTTAAGCTACAAAGACTTAATGACGTTTCTGTGTTTGATAAAATAGAAATCGTTTGTATTTGCCGAACGGTCAGATGTACACTAAATATAAAATTTTAAGACGATATCTGAGCAATACTTGACCATTACAATATTTAAAATTGAAGAATGTCGCAATTGATAGTTGAAACCTTTAAATAGTTTTGAAGCACGTGCAAAATTGCAAACGACATGGATAACAGAACCGACTCGTGATAATTATTCGGTTGGACGAGAGTTTTTTTAAGACCCGACTGAAAATGGGGCTTGTAAACTCTCCATAGAAATCTAAAACTAATGGCGTAAAGATTTAACGTGACACTGAATCTATAATCGATATTCTAGATTATAGGCACATCATGGATAAATAGACAGATGTTCAAGCTCGTACAATATAGCACATATTTTTCTGTACCATATCTGCATTGAATAAAAGATTGATAAAGATATGTATAGACTTAAAAGCGTCCACAAGATAATCAATTCATAAAATATTGTACAGAGTTATACGATGAAGTTCAAGTCGAGGGCCTAAAATCTTAATGTGTAAACTATAGGCCTTTGTCGTTTTGGATGACAGCAATAAATATTTTATAACGGCAGTTACGCACATCGATACAAGAACCTATTATAAGCTTCACTAGAGATCCACGAGTGAAGAGATATTAATTATGTCGAATACTGCATCTGTTATTATGACGGTCGAGAATAAGAACGAATATCAAGTCCAATTTGGACACAATTTACAATTAAGATATAGTTCGATTTTAGATAGATATTTAAGTCACATGTAGAATTGAACTCGGCTGAGCAATGTTGAGAAAACTACGCAATGCCTTCAAGCCGAACATTCCTCGGTGCCTATACGAAGTGTATCAGCAGTGATATATAGATGTCGTTTGTGATCCCTGTCTCTGGTCTCGTTAACAAGCTTAGAGTGAGGGAGACAAATATATATGAGGTTTCTAAATGACATGAAATGGAGAAAGGCCTTCGAGTGCTCACCACGAATCCTTATTCCTTATGGTTGTTTCATTACTTACAATGAAACAACCGTCCGCTACGTGGACCGATGGCTCGACAGTGGACTTACAATGTACCCTAAAAATTTAAACGCATTTACGCTGTACAAACGTGGTGTATATACTTTTATTATAAACACGTGAAGTTTACTCGATAAAAAAATGTAATTACTTTTTTAAGTACTACTCTTTGCTTGCGGCTCCGCCCGCTTGGACATCGAATGAATTTAGCATTCTTTCATATCAACCGATCACTCTGTCAATCATGATCTCGATGTTCTTCCTTCTTTTGATTTGAGTCCCGGTTCCGCTTTTGGTTCCGATTCTAGTCCCGATCTAGTTTATGTTTCTTATCAAAATATATACAATTGACTCGCGGCTCCGCGTGACCCTACCACGAATTATTTGATCTTTTTATATCATTTGATGACATTATCGACCATGATCCAGACTTCGGTCCTGTTCTAGATTCCATACTAGAAAAATCGATATTCTCACACCTAAAAACAAACGTTATGCTGCAAATGTTTTTGTTATATAACGACCTCTCTTACGCTGTTAATGCTGATTTCGGTCCTGCTCGCGATTCGGATCCCGCAGCGATATCGAGCTTGAATCTCTCTTGAACATTATCGATACCAATAACTAATCAGCATAAGAATTCGTTCTGCGATCGCGCAAGCAAACTCGCGAGGAAAAGTTAGTATCTTCATAAATTATAGCTCAAGTGTTATTCTGATGTATAAACTGTATTATTGTACAGTTTCAGATAATTTCGTTCAGCCGAAGAAGCGTATTGGGTAACAATGAATTTTTTGAATATTCAAAAAATATGAAAATTCATTTGAATATTATGTTGTACATTTCTTTGTAATATTTAAACAAAATATTAATTAGCAAAGAAAATCAAAGACTTGAAAAAAAAACATGTATATGGATTTGCAAAGAAATTGAATTTCTTAAATACTAACCATTTTTAACAGAAGTTGAAAAACGAAAATGGGAAAATAACACTAGCGCAAGTGTGAAAGCGAATCGTTACCCTATAAATATACAGCGAAGTCGTTTCAATTAAGGCACATTTCTTTCGACGTTTATGCCGATCCCTGAGTATATTTGAAGAGAGAAAAACTCTTTTTTTCGTAGTCGTATGGCATCCGACCCTAATTGGAAATTTCTCATTTTTCATACGAATACATTTTCGTTGTAAACTTTGAATAACGACCACTTAAAAGGTCTCACTTGATGAAATTCACGCACTCTTTGAAAATTGGATTATCAAGAATCTCGAAAAAATCCAGCCAGAAGTTTTAACCAGCTTCGGATACACACCCAAACGCAAAACCGCAAATAACGCGAATAACAGACGTGTACAAACACGACTGCCCATTTTATGAAATACGTAGTCGTATTTATACAAAAGTATTGATTGGCTGGGAGTATATGTTCAAGTGTTTGATTAAAAATACTTACGATATGAATAAAAGTTCTCGTAGCTAATACGTTTATATATGTTGTTTTTTTTTTATATACTATTCATTTATTAGGATGACTTTTTTTTATGCAAAAGTTTGTATAATAATTTTGTCAAATAAAATCGTGTAGCACAGGTACATAACATTTAGTGCATTCATCGTTTGTGGACTTAAAACAAAAACGTGCCAGAACAATTGTAATTGTACTAAAGAAAAATTACTCTTTACGTTTTTTTTTTTTAAATTATAGTTTTTAATAAAACATATTTTGGAGTCGTGATTCTAATCAAGACAAATTCACAATCTCTACGATTCGCTAACTTCCAAGCACAATCAAATTTTTATAATCAAAGTTTTTCAATTGTTATATTTTTAAATATTCGATTTACTCGTATTAAAATGAAACGCTATAGAAATACAAATCTAACGATGTGTCTTGTTTGTCACTACTAAGGCGAAGCTCGCGACCGTGTAAAACGTACCCTTTACAATTTAGCGAAAAATATAAT
Organism: Eumeta japonica; assembly: GCA_005406025.1. Lineage (NCBI taxonomy): Eukaryota > Metazoa > Arthropoda > Insecta > Lepidoptera > Psychidae > Eumeta > Eumeta japonica. The sequence goes on from BGZK01000018.1 coordinate 813,381, forward strand.
TAAGAAACTCTCGGTTTCAGAACATTATACGAAAGGTCTGTATCTAAATCGGTGGTAAGACGTTTGATTGTAAGATTTAGCCAATTCGTGGGTTTTACACATAATGCGCACCACTTTGGGAAAATATTTCACGAGATACACTAGGAGAGGCACTTCACTATATTCAAAACCAATAGTTACTATTTCCTAAATTAGCTTATGCAATGACTAATACAATCGTTTGTTAATATGGCACTTATTTTATATGTAGTAACTGGTATGTAGATGTGAATTAGATGACAACATCGTCTCAATCTCGCTTACCTTACCCTGCAAATGTAATCACTTTTCGAAGTTTTTACGCTGGCGATACCATCGAGGTATTCAATTTTATTATCATCAGAATCGTCATATAACCTATAAGAGACACGTGTAATTAGTTAGGGTTAAAGCGATCGAAAAGGGAATAAGATCGTCATTAAAAGAGAATATATAAAATAAGAATTATTTATCAGTCTCTTTTTGAAGTATTATAAATGGTTGTTTTTTCTTGTTAACAAAGTAAATAATTATGATTGATTTTAATAAACATATAAGTCATAGGTTCTCATAAATAATTTTTTATATTAAAAAATTCATCCAAAAAAATCCGCATTGAAGTCTTATTTTTCTATTTGCTCTATGAAACAGGAACGCAGAATATTATTTGCCTATTTACACTGGAAAGTTGAACGTGTGAATTACCAAATACTTAATCATATTTTGCTTCTTAGAAAAAATATTACATCCAGTAGAATGTATCGATTCGAACCGAAAGTGCCTTGTTAAATTTCATGGTTTGTAGAAAAATTTAAAGTTAAGGAAAAAATTATTGATTAAATGAAAAAAAGTACTTTTACCTAAAGCTCCTCTTTTCTCATCCTCTTCTTCAACCCGTCTATCTCCTCCCTTTACGTTACTCGTTCTCAAGGATCAACGCTGAAATATCTGGATGCTGTGATGTGTAGAACAAACAATTTCTTTCATAATTACTTATAAATCTTCTTCCAAAAACATTTTCTCTTGATTATCGACGCCAATAAATCAATTATAATGAAGCAGCCTCCCAGTACTCTGGACACAAACTAATAAAAACGACGTAATTCTTACAAATACAGTAACTGAAATAATTCAACCCGTGCATCTGTACAAAGTGGCGCAGTTGTACTAAAAGGGCTGATCCCAAATAAATTGGAACAAAAATCAGGAAGGAAAAAACAATATAAAGCTAATGCCAGGTTAATTTCGAATATATTTTTTGGGTTTAATACTGAAAGGGTGCCAACAGAATCCTATTACTGAGACTCCGCTGTCTGTTCGTGCGTCTGTTATAGGGCTTTATCTATTGAACCGTAATAGCTAGACACTTGAAATTTTCACCGATTATGTTTATCTATGGCCACTATAGCAACAAATACTAAAAATAAAATAAAGTTAAAAATTGAAGGGGATGTCATGTCATACAAGAGACGTGTTATTTCAGCGTTTTAACTTAACCTTTATAATGGCATTAACTAGATACTTGACATTTTCACAGAAAATATATTGCTGCAGCCACTGTTACAACAAACAACAAAAATAAAATAAAGATAATAACATGAAATGGGGTTTCCATCCAAGAAACGTGTCTTTTCAGCTTTTGTTGCTCGATGTTTAAAATGGCTTTACGTACAAACAAACGTCTAATTAGAATAACTGTAGTCTGTACCTTCTCTTAAGGAAAACAAAAAAAAACCGATCTTACTGAACTATTTTTAAAACATTGTATGGAGGTACGGAACCTTTTATGTGCGAGTCCGACTCGTACTTGACCGGCTTTTTAAATTATCTCATTACTTGAGAATAAGTTTATGTCACTTATGACACTATATTACTATGTAAATTTTCATTGCATACCATAAAAAGTTTTAATGTAATTATGTTTGTCTTTTATATATTAAACCAGATCATCTTACTCAATGTTTAATATGCAACATATTCCTCTTTGTATTTAAATTAGAAATTAAATTATGCTAATGCTCGTTAAATTCTGGCTAGCCTAAGGAAAGAAATTTGATATAATGTGATGATACTTATGTAGTGATTAAAATCCATATCTGGTCTGTCTGTTGCATTTATATAGTTAAACTGTTGAACCAATTTTGATGTTTGGTATAGTAATAGTTTAAATTCTGGGAAAGGAAATAGGCTCTTTTTTGTTTGTCTATCAGTCTGTTGGCCTATTTGTTTGTTTGTTCATATGGTTTCTTACAAACCGACAATGTTTAAGTCGACTTGAATGAAATTAAATTCATTGACAAAATATGTCGTCATTCTACTCACCACACAGTCTGCTCGTCTAGAGGTAACCCGTCTTATTAATATTTTGTGTAATAACAGAATTAGTCGTTGCATAAAATACATTTTCTACTATTTGTCTCTCTGTGTACACATACATATATATACTTTCTTACGAGCAGACAATTTCAAACTTTGAATGTAACTTGTTTAATTTACTTTATTTAATCGACCACATTTATTTTGGAAAAAAGGAAGGCTCGGAGAGACAGATAAGGCTCGAAACGGCGAAGAACGACAACGGAAGTGAGCAATAGGAAAAGGGAGAGTGATCGAAATGGAAATGAGAATGCGATTGGGATGAAAATAAGTTTGAGGATCAAAGTTTTAATAAGGACATAAATCTCAACCAGATTATTTATTGCGTGGACGGCGGCGGCGCGCACAGTTAATGGCGACATTAACGATATCGTGTTGTTACCGTAATTTTGTATCGATCGAGAAATGCACAGACGCGATCAGGTGCCCTTTTAACCTTTTTTTTTTAACGTTTACTGATAACGCTCTTTATACACATTGAAACAATATTAAACTTTTTTGCATTCGAGCAATTCATTCCTTTCTATTTAATATGAAATGAATAAACAATAGACATTATGAACAGGCTATACGCAAACGAAAACAATATCTATACCGAGGCGACTGTATTTGTACAATAATGTTTTCTTCAGAATATTTTTATTCGTACAGTTTAGTATTGAGTGGATATTGAACGAAAAATGCATGGCTGACGAGGACACCGTAGGTGTCGCCGTCTGGACTCTTTGGATCCCTTACATGATTAGCATAAACGGAGGCGACGATGCGTTAAACCTAGGTATCCAGGCCGTCTGAAAAACTGATTGACTGAATAATCGCTAGTGCTAAGTATTTTGTTTATTCTAAGCCTTAACTTTTCTGAACTGGTATTAAAATATTAACATATTAGAGACTAAAATACTCAAATAGTTTTCCAGTAGACGAATATGTGCAATAATGACCCGTATAATGTTTGGGGTAGTATAATTTAAAATTCGAGTTTTATCGTAGCTTTTATCGTTTTCTCTTTTTTAAGTCCAAAAGGTTCTGCATTTTTGCTTCCCAAAATTTAATTTAATGTTGCAATAAAATTAGCTGTCTTATTAATTTTGTTATGCCTGTCTAATTGTGCTTGCTTGGCTATTACTTGTGTTATTTATCGCACATAACTATAGTAAAAATTTATACAAATATTTTTCCCGGAAACCGTTATTGCTCAAAACAGTCAAAGACAGTAAAATGGCAAATGAGCAGAAATTACCATTTATATATTAAAAGCGTGGATGGATTTTATTAAATTTATGTAAAATATACAAAACAAAAAAAAATAATATCACTATATTTAAGGTCATTGTCAGCTAGAATTAAATTCTGCAAATTCAATCCAAAATTATGACCTCTGCTAGAGGGTCATTCGATAGTATTTAATTTCACTTTGAAGACGTGCCAGCAACCGATCCGGCGCGGACTTTATAAAATAAAGGGCTCGTGGCGCGCCCCGTGTAACGTTATGCTCGGAAGAGTAGAGGAGAATTATCGACACAATAAATATTCCGTGCATCATCTACTTCAATAAAATTCGATACATTTCATTTAAAGCTTTTACGTAAAATGAGTACATTTGAGAATTATCTGTTTCGTATTCCACTCGATGATATAATTTTTAGACTTTCTCACCTCAATAAAGAATAAGCCTTTATATAGTCGTTCTGTTGTCCGTCTGTCAAGACCTTTATTTGAAATCACACAATGTTAAGAACTACGAGTCGTTGGACGTTTTTACAACTTTTCGCTATGAAAATTGAAAAACTTTCACTAATTTTAGAAATTGGGAAGATACTGTTTTCAGTCAGATTTTTGATAATAGGGTTTTCATTAAATCTTGAAAATTTAGGGACCTTAATGTATGTGTGTATGTTTGTGTATATACCTCTTACAAGTTTTCAACGGATTCATCTATCAAAGTGCGGGTTACGGTATTCAAAAGTAGTTCACTCAACTTAGATTTCTTCAAAATTTTAACCGATTCAGCCTAGCACATTTTGAGACATCACAGGAAAAAAAATTGTGGAAAAATATTTTTTGGAATAAATTTTAGACTACTACCGACCGATAATAACCAATGCACCAACCAATTATTGCAAACTATACTAAAATTAATTAATTTTTTTAAAAGATATTGCTGTATCGTTGTATTTACATTATTTTTAAGTGTGTCTAGCGATCAACATTAAAATTTAACCAGATCTTTTCTTTAAAACCAATGTCGATCGTCACAAATTGTGTCAAAATTGGTTGATTCTTTTGAGAGACATGGTTAGCGAGAAATCAAAAAAAAAGTTTTAATTAAAATATTTTATGAAATTTTTGATCTAGTTAAAAAATAAAAACAACGTCCTTTTTTTCATAAATTAAAATTTTTGAACTTGAACAGCTTACGGGAACAATTACAAAGAATTACAGGGATGATCTGCAGAGTCTACTGTCTTTCGAAATTTTGAACTTGAAAAGATAAAAAACTTATTGATAACTTTATTTTAGATCTCAAGGATTTAAAAAAAAAACGTCAATTAATATGATAGGAGGAAGTTTTGGGGATTGCTTGCAGGGTCGACCGTTTAAGAAACTTTCTTATAGCATTTTCGTGGTGAAAAAACGGGCTACCATAGGAACTACCATAGAGAAAATGTTCACCGCCGCTCATGGACAATTGCAATCTTAAAGAAGTCACTAGTGTGTTGCCAGCCTCTTGGGTAGGATTAGGATGTGTGATGGAATGGAGAATAGGCTGATTGAGTGGATAGATAAAGGGGAGTGGGGTGCTGTAGGGGTGATGGGGTGGTGGTGGAGGAAGATCGGGCCACCGGAACTTACACTCAATGCAGAAGCGGAAGTTGCTACTTTACGTCTGGTATGGCATCTCATAGATCGAGCCAGCTCATTTCGTGCTGTAGTCAAGTTGGAAAATTTTTTTTAAGTCAGCATATTCAAAAGGTAGGATCGTTTTACATTGTTTATACCAAAAATTCACTGGGTATTTCTCGTTGATCTAAAATAATGAAATTTGGTAAAAACGAAGTTTTCATAGCACAAGAAAGGGAAAAGTCCCAAAATCGTTAATATTTACTTATATTAAATAAAAAAAAATTGTTTGTTTTTAGAGTCTCGTACATTGGAACAAAAAAAATGGAACTTTTATCGAATCACTGGTGTGTCTGCCTGTCTGTTGTATAACTCAAGCACTGTATAATTATTAATTATGACCAAAAGTGTATATTTTAATTTTAAAATATACACTTTTGTTCACATAAGAAAAAAGATGAAAACTGACTATTTCCTCCTACTACCAAACTTCGAAACTACACAGACTACAATTTAGAAAAAAAAATTTGAACATTGATTTCAATTATGTATTAGAGTAAAATCTATAAGAAGTCTACGGTCCTGAAATTACAGGGTGAATCTTTCAACATTAAACGTTAACGTACGAGCTCACGTTTGTAGTGTTTTAGACACCACAAGCAAATTAGGGTCAGATTTAAAAAAAACATGATAGATAACATATCCATCCTACAGAACTGTCTCCACGCGAGGTTAACTCGCACTTGTTCGGTTTTGTTTAACGATGGCAGTTTTACTATCCTTATGCTAGCGCAACCACTTATTTCAAATGACGCACCATAAGCTTTTCTTTGGGTTGTCACTGAATATATCAGTAGTTAGCTATAATTTAAATAAGTTCTACACTCTACTACAGCAAAAGAAACTGTATTTTTTTTTGGTAGATTCAACATAGTGTCATAACGTTAATTTGCTTTCTTGTTTTTGCCATGAAATTTTAATATAAAAGACCTTTACAATATTTCATACCTTCTTATTTTTTGATATTGCCTATGAAATGCTTTATTTATGATTAGCAAGAGCTGTACGACTAAAATATTTTGATAGAATAAAATAAAGTCCCCACTAAATATTACAGCTTTTTCAAGAATTTTTTTCTTGTATTATGACCTTAAATATAGGGTATATTAAAATATACCCGATATTTAAGAGATAATTATAGTTCTAAAATTCTTTAAATCAAGGTTGTATTGCACAAATTGGCGAATAATCATAGCGAACAAAAAATCCGTATGAGTGTTTCAAAGAACTTGAGTTTTTAAAGAAATTAACTTGTATTCTTTTTTTTTTTCAAATAGCCGTTAAAAACATTTTAGTATGAAAATTTTATCATAGGAAATTAAGCTATTTTGAAGCTGAATCTTAATAATTTATATTTTTATCCGTAATAGCGAATCATTACAGCTTACGCAATAAGGTTTATGTTTAATATTATATAATTGCCCCGCGTTTAACCAATAACTTAATTAAAAATTTTATAATCGTTTGTTTTATGAATGATTTATTTATCGTAGTTGGTAGATTAGATTTACAAGTAGAGTAATTACAAGACAGTTGTTGTATACCTACTACACAACTATCGATGAAACTTTGGCCGGCGTAGGGAGATGTCGGTTATTGAAAAATAGGCCACTTTGCTCTGACACAAAGCTTTATTTTGAATAGTCCACTAAGAAATTTTGTTTCTGTTTTGTTACAGTGGTCTTTCGCTCTTAAATTGTATAAGACGAGAGTTGTAATTGTACAGCATCATAAATTTGTATAATTTTATTTATACTAAAGATCGTATTTAAAATTTAAGAGGATTCATATCTTTGGAGCTCCCGACACGTTAGAAACGATCAGATAACTTTAGCTTGCCGTTAAATATTTCAAAAACTTATAAAAATTAAGAACCATATTGTTATACACCAATACAACTGTGAAACTTTTGAAGATGATGTGTACATGTATAACTTTACTCAATACAATAACAAATGATAAAGTTTGCAGTACTAGAGTTTTATATATATAATACAATACCATTAAAAAATATACAATACCAAAAATACACATTTTCATAAAATCTGACTGATTTTCAAAACTTTTTGGATACATCCTATTGCCAATCTTGAAATTTGATTAACGTAATATTTCTTAGCCTAAGTAAAGAAAAAACTTGAAATAGCAAATCCTAATTTAAAGTGAAAATTTCATGATTATGTAAAATAAAATTATCAATTTCTATATCGAACGAATAAATGTGGGTGTTAGCGGCCTCCGAGGCGCTGTAGGTCAGCGCAGAGGGCGAAGGGTCCAAGCCCCTCAACTAAAATATTATATAAAGATTGTAGTAGGGTATGCGTCAGCAGAATATGCAAAAGCAGAAAGAAAGAAAGAAGTCAGCAGAAGAAATAAAGTACCTGATACGGCACGTCAAGTGGGATATCAATAAAAAAATAAATCATTTTACCTATACAGTAGAAAAGTATTTTTTATTTATGTAAATACGACTTAAGCGATTTTACAAAAAAAAATATCGAATTCTTTCACATTAATTGTAGATATCATTAACGATAAGTTCGGGAAATGTTTTCATAGCTCTTTCAAATAAACCGAACAGTTCTTATATTTGAACTTAATAAACCACGAAAAAAATAATAGCCGTTGAGAAGTTATAAAAAGGTTATACTCGTATATATAATGTGCGAACTATTTGCATAGATTCGCCTAATTAGTAAATAAAATAATGCGAAGAAAAGACAGAGTGTATTGTACATTAAAAATGTGCAGAATATTTCTGAGACACGTTTATAAATTTTTGAAGTAGATGTACCTACATTATTAGGTATGCATTCGCACGCATTCAATTAAATTTAATTTTGTCCCTACGTCGCATTTTTTAATACGAAGGTATACATTAAACATGAAAAATTTTCTGTACGAGTTCAACAGTCAGTTGCCCAATTATTCAACAAAACGTAGATACACTTTAAAAATCCAAACACATTAGAATATGCAATCGGTCATGCTACGTACTCATCAAAAAATCTTTCAAATATCGAGAGGGAAAATCGTGTATGAATCCCGAGTTAGGAAGAGCAGGCACCGCAATCGAAGATTCGTTAAAAAAAAAAATCTTTTATAAGAAAATTTTGTCGATAACGAGTGCATACAGACACCTATGTCGCCGTCGTCGCGCGCTACTACGTGGCAGTTTCTCGAGATCCTTCCCTCTGCGGCGGTTATCAATAATAGCTTGCCCTCTGCTGTTAACTATAGCTGATATCGCAAGCTAGGTTAGTTTTCGTTATTGTAAGGATGTCCGCGTGCCGAATAACTGTCCTCTTATCTATAGTACTAAATTCTAGACATATTTCTTGACAAACTTATTGCTAATTTTCATTATTCTAGTTCAATAGAAGGTACCCCATAATTTTTTATTTATTTGCGAATGTCAAAATATGCAACAAAAATGGCTATATATTTTGTTTATGTTAACTTAGATACTAGATTTTTTTAAATTTTAAGGAATCATAAACATCTGAGTATTTGATATTAATATCAACTAACGACATGTATCCTTCAGAAAGAAGCTGTTGAGAGACAAACAGATAGACTGTGTGACAGGCGGCAACTAAGTGATTCTTTAAAGAGTTACTTACGAAGTGCGAAATGCTAAAAATTTAAACTACGAGACAAATTAAAGATTATAGTTTTATTATTCAAATACATACCATAAATAATTATTTTCAGAGATGATGGCAGCTAAAAACTTTTCAATGAATTTTAATATGTTCATTACGGTATTATGGTCAAAATCTTATAAGGACAACTATGCCCAGGTTTATTAAATTTATTAGTTGTCATTCAGTTTGATAAGATAAAAATAAAGCGCGAAATAGAATCGAACATTCATAAAACAATCATACCTGAACTAACACGTCTATTCTTTTTTGACTCAGTAATGCTATTAAATTCATATTTGAATTATGTTTGAATAAATAAAATTTGTTTGAACAAATAAAAGTTCAAATTTGAAAAAATAAATATAAACGCATTATATTTAATGCGTCTGTTTGAGTGTCAAATGAGCTAGAGTATCAATCCATTCTTCGACTGACATCTTCATGTAGTGAAAGTGCTTAATTTTCATTATCAAATCTCATTATTAACGAAGACGATGTGAGAGGTAGAAATCGTTCACCTCCGTCCAACTGGACTAACACCATGTTGTGCTGGTAGAGGATTATTTGACCGCATTTGTATTCTGGTGCGCGCGGCACGCTGCGCTCAAATCCTTAATTTCACTTTAAATGGCCATCGCTCTTCAATGCAATCGATTTGGTTCTATTGTTTAGAACTCAGGGTAGACCTTTAGTGAATCTCTATATGCGGCCTGGGTGTCAAAGATGAAAGATTACGATATTAAATAATAACTCAACTTTATTTCAGAGTATAATCGAAGTTATAAATACGGATATCATACGAATGTATTTAGAAACATAGCTTTTAGTCAGAATAAAAGTTAACGTCAGGGGAGGTAAGGGGATAGACTATTCTCTCCCCTGTTGGAGTTGAGATCACAATCCAAGTCGAGACGTCAAGTCGTATTCAAGATCATAACTAAAAATTACACTAAAAAATAAGGTTAGAAGCTGTATCTAAATAGTAAGCAAGACCATGAAGTTATTTTAATTTAGAGAAATTAAAATATAAGTAATTATATATTTATAAGAAATTATAAATTAAAATATAATTTAATATAATTTATATTTTTGAAACCATTTGTTGCTATTAAATAAAGGCTCTTATAAACATTAGTATTTTTTTCATCAGTTGTCGTTTCAATATTTAGTTTTGCAAAGCATTTAGAAAACCTCAGTTTCGAATTTTCCTCTAGCCATTTTTACAGTATTTATTATTGCTACATAAGTTTAAGTCTCTGTAATATATTATTAATATCATTTTTATTTGTTATTTGCTATTTAGTGTACTATTTCTACTAATATTTTAATCAATTATTCTCTTAGCTAGATCTGGAAAAACATATCTTACACTATATTTATAATTTATCGTTTGAATTTCAACAAAACATTGTAGTAACAACCCTACCTGGGAAAGGTAATATAATGCTGTATCCACACAAAGATCCTGTTCATTATGCCCGACAATTCAGCAAGTTATTGTGCCGTTAAAATTAGGTCCGTGCGCCCGATGACCGCCCGCGGCGTTTCGAGCCCGTACTGCCGTGTCCCCACTGCAATCGTCAATGTATATCGACATATTGATACAACGGATTACACTATCTTCTATTGATAGTTTTGATTAAAAAATAGAAAACATCTTAAGGATCCGGCTACTATTAATATTTCTAACAGTTATCCATTTTAGTATATATAAACTTTAATTTACATATAAGTTTTTATTTTTCTTCCTCCTTATCCTATTTTAGACTACACAAAAGTGAAAGATAAGGCAAGGTATTTCGATCGACGAAAATTATATTTCAAATTTTCGTATCAAAAATGCTACCATAAAACTACAATCTATGAGCTTTCTGTCTTTCTTTTCTCTTTTATTTGTAATCTCGCTTTCGTATTCTTTGTCGACTATAAGTTTTTACAAATTTCGCCCTATTTATATCATATTTAATAAACCATATTTTTTGGCATTCAATACTAATGAAATAAAAACGCAATTAAAATATTCAGACCTTTATGGATTATTTAAAATACTTGATAAAGAGAGTAATTACTTACAAAGGATAGTCAAATCGTTGATGTATACAAAAAATAGGCAGACAGAGAATTGCTAATGCTAAGGCTGCAGCAACACATAACGATGCTAAGTCTGGGAAAATGAGCGGAGTATGACGAAGTAAATGCAATTCACCCAAGAATCTTGACAAAATAAGTCTAGACAAAAAATTGGAAAAGTCTTTATCGAACTCAGAAACTTTTGTGATTTTACGAAAAAATACACTAATAATGTGATAAAAATTGGATTATATTTAAGATGCAGTAAGAAAATGGATAATGTTAACTATTTTTTCTTGAGGTGATTTTTGTTTGTTTAGGGGACAGAATAGTCATATTGTACCTAATCGTGACTGCAAGGAGTTACACCGCATTAAAATACATTCAGTAATTTTAGAACTGGGTGCGGCCAGACAGATAGACAGAATATTTTTAAAATGTTGCTTTCTCTTATATTATCACTTATCACCACCTCTCCATTATTCATACATACGTTCAATATAGAGACACTCCGGGTTATACTGCTTTTTATATGTAAAGATAACTTTTGTAATTGTTTACGTGCGAATACGAAGCTTATGCGAAATTTTCTAGAACCTATTTCGAACTGAACCAGCCCTCACTCATATTTTGATTCGCAGAATAACCTTTTCAAGTTCTGAAACCAGCCTATATTAAATTATTTACTTTTCGTTGCCGAATTATCTGTTTCTTTGTTTCATTACCCTTCTCGTTCACCAAATGCTGATAGAAAAAGAAATTCACGATTTTAGTAAATTTCGTATTTCGCTTCGGCTTTCGTATCTCCCCCTACTTTATAGGGTGTACTATAGATTAGGGGATATACTAATGTACAAAGTTGAAGCGTTTGTTAATTTGAACGTCCTACTACGCACTAAATGTCAGACTCAATTTTGTTTGTGTTAATCTATTTGCTGAAAAAGGTTTTGGGATATTAAAGACATTATATTTATATTTTCTTTTTATTTTATTGCTTATTTTCTATTACACACATCAAACAAAACATGCTTTCTGTTTTAACAGAAAGCATGTTTTGTTTGATTCAATTTATTCCACATATTTTCCGGATTGTATTTAATTAAAGAAATATATATACTCATTATGTATATATAGACATGTATAATCACAGTCTTTAGAACAAGAGTTCCCAACCAGTGAGGCGCGCCTCCCAAGGGGGGCGTGGAGACATGTCAAGGGGGGCGCAATGCGTTTGCATTTTTGAAAGAAAAAATAATTGGCGCGTAAATTAACCAATAAAATAATATCACAGTCGGTCACTGTTTCAAAACGCGACGTCGTCAGTCTGTAGCGCTAACAAGTTTCGATACTTTGTATAATTTTGAATTAAAATAAATGTAAGTCCTTAAAATAATGTGCGTTCTTTTTCGTAATGTAAGATTGAAAAGGGGGCATAAAAATATTGTTAGAAATCCAGGGAGGCTCAACAAAAGAAAGGTTGGGAAACTCTGCTTTAGAAAGTACAATGGCTATACAAGTCCTTAAATAAATATCAAAGATCATTACATTCACATAGAAATGAATCAATGTGATACTTAACTGTATTTTATTGCTTGGCTGGGATCATCAGTATTTTAAAATACTACCATTATTATAAATGAGAAAGTTTGCATGTTCAATCAAGCTTTAAAAGTTAAACAGAATTAGCTGAAACTTTTCAGTAATATAGCTCATACATCGAAATAACGATTAGGCCATAATTTATAAATACTAGCTTTTGCTCTTGACTTAGCTTGCGTAGCCATATAACGAGTGCTTTACGCTGATTGGTTATCGGTAATATTAATGATAAACAGAGGTTTAAATTCAACATCGGTTTGGGATCGGAATTGTGATCAGGACCGGGATCGGGATCAAGAGCTCCTTAGATCGTTTCATATTAAAAAATAACGCATTACTAAGGGTCCTCCTGTTATAGAATCAATAACAAAACCAAGATAGGTATCATGGTTGATAACATTATCGATATTGATATTAGATTTCATATTGATGAAATATGAGAAATTCACTGTATGACCAAGCGGGCAGAGCCACTGATGAATTGTGTATACTTTAAAGCGAAAACTAGATCATATTAGAATGGGAATCAAAAACGGAGACACGACTGAAATCGAAAAAAGAAACAACATCGGTACTATGGTTGTCAGCGTGATCAGTCTATAAAAAAGACGCGGAGCCGAACTGCCGGTGAAAGTTAATATATATATATATATATATATATATATATATATATATATATATATATATATATATATATATATATATATATATATTACCTTAGTAAGTTTCATATATATTATATTTACGTTGTAAATATATATATATGTATACGTATATGAAAAATTTTCGGTTCTATCAAATAAACATACTAAATTTACACCTAATTGAATGTTCAATTAGGATAGACCGTGGAGTTGTGACCTTAAAGGTCCTGGCTGATTAAAGTGAGGCTGATTTGGAGGCCGAGATTTAAGCTAAGACAGAACTGATATAAAAAATAAAGGAATCCATTCTATATTCACGAGACCGAAGCCGCATGGCTTAGACTAAAGTGGTTTAGACACTTTTACAATCCACATCTATATTTAGAAATTTATCGGTTTAATATTATTTGCTTGATAAATTTTAAGGAGGTATCATTAGTATGCGTGCATATTATGCACGCATGTAACTCAATACGCTCCCATGATTAATAAATAATATGAATATGTGCATAATACACTATCCGGCGGTTAGTTCTCGTTATTCGTAAGGAATATAAATTCTATGACCATGCGATAAAAAATCTGTAAAACGGTTGATCCTGCAAGCTATCCTTAAAGCTTTCCGCTAAGATATTTATCGATGAGCTTTTGAGCTCTCTTGGGTTATAAATATTGTATGTGTATTTTTAAAATTTTCCAGCTGAAAAATTTGAAAGATGGTCAATCCCGGTGGTCATCCCCGGAAACTCTTAATACTTTCGAGCTCAAAGCGTTTAAAAATAAAGTAGCATTAAATTATTGAGCTCATCATGATCAAAAGATCGATTTTAGTGATTTTTCAAGTTCTCTGTGTTCAAAATATTTTTATAATGCGCTCTTAGCTCTCCGAATTCAAAAAGCTATATTTGTTAAAAAAGATATTTTTAATTCCTCAACTACGATATCTTACGGACGCGTTATTCGATTTTGATATGCGTGTATATTGTGTAATGTAATGCGTGTAATGAAACGTCTTTACTCCACTGACTGTGCCTAAGGATTATCGTATACCTATTGACCTCTATTAGATCTACATAATGGGATCATGACTTTTACCAGTATTCTTGTATAACAAATCAAATACAATACACACATTACTGAAAAAAAAAACTTTCTGCGATACGTGATTTCAGCTAAAAGTTTTTTTTTTAATTATGAGTAAGTTTCACGTTTCATTAATATATATATATATAGATATATCGTTCAGTCGAAAAACCGTGATCATTCAACCGCTAACAATCGTTGTTGCCGAAGAGCCAAAAGAGAAGGAATATACTGAAATTCAGTCAACTGATCTGTAAAATATTTACAATCGGCGCTGTGTAATCGGACGGCCGGCGCGGCCCCGGGCGGCGACGGCGCGCTAATTGGAAAACGACAATCCTATTGCGGTGATTACTGCGCCGCGACGGCCCGATTCACGGGAATCGATTTATCTATATCGACAGCCCTGTAATTAATTTCCATAGCAGCGGTGAATCCGTTTTAAAATAAGGGAAAAACTCTTTGTACACGCACGGTGGAGTGATTTGACTGTATATGTAAAAAGTGCAGATTATATTCTCAGCATACACGTATGATAAGTATGATTACATTTGATTTCTACGCGGTGCTTAAAAACCGCAAATCTGTACTTGGTACAAACTTTCCATACGTATTTTGCTTTATTAGCAACCGTTTCATTTGAGCTCGTGAGTTTACGGTGTTTGAATATAGCTTGTTTTATAAGATACTAGTGAACTACCTCAAAATGACTTTTTGTAATCCAGCCATTATATTAACTTTAAGAGCTATTATTTTCTCACTAACTATTGTTAGATCAATCTTCAAGGATTATCCATCAAATACTGCATAAGAATCACATTTTTACAATACACATTGTTTGCACGTTTCCTCTGTTGTATTTTTTTCATCGTAGATAACCGTAGGGATAAGAACTCTGCTACTAATATTAAAATCGTTAATCGCGATGTTCTTTTACTGTTCATAAGAGAAAGAAAGGGCCCGTAAAGTCATTTACTGTTCCTTAAACACTTTTGTCGCGCTTACCTCTGTTCGTATATCAGCTGCTTAATTAACTCGTTTAACTTTTTCAACAAAGAAATCTTACATCTCGTTCCTTTTTTGAATGTAAAGAGTACATCATTGATTTATTTTGTATTTCATTTCCAATCCTTGATTTTATAATTATGGCACGTATTTTGTCAACAATATTGAAAATTCTTATGGATTTCCTATTTCTATATACCGGCCACATGTCTCTCATTTGTTGGTAGAGGTCGTTCGGCACCCTTTTCTTTCACTTTTCTGACACTTTATAAAGTTTTGGCACATTAGACTCGCTACTATATAACCAACTTATTTCTATTAACACAACATTAAAGAAATCTTTTCAGATCTCATACTCATCATTATTTTTATAACTTCTTACATGCTAATTTCAATTTGAATATCAATAAAATATTTGCATTGTTGTATAGCATAGTGTCTTCACATGCCATGTCATTTACGACTTTTGAAGTTCAGTAATCATTACCTCACAATGAAAACCTATCTTCTTTATACTTTTTAGTTATTTCTTGTATTATTGGGATTTTAGTTTTTATCTTTGCTGATTCTGATTGCTAGATAAGTTCAGCTTTACGTTGTTCTTTCTTTTCTTCCAAATCATTGATACACAAACAATTAGAACAAAATCTGTATGTAATATGTGAAAAAATGTGCCAGTAACACAATCTTTTATTTTAGCCCTTTAAATATTGAAGTTTATTCTTTATTTTTCACATACTTTTAGGAATACCTAAATACGCTTCTTGACTATGCCTTTGATTGGAATATTAAATGCCTACTTCGAATAGAACTTTTAAAATTATTAGGTTATTAATTTTAAGATTTTATATTCAAAGGATATAAATACAATCTTATTACTGAACCTACGATAGCCGTCGCCTGTATATCACGACCTGTATCTCACAATGGTAGCAGAGAGTCAATCAAAACTTTCACAAAATGTATAGCAATAAAAATAATATTTACTTCAATATTAAAAAAGTATCCATATTATTGATGATTGTCGACACATTAGATAATAGTATTTACGCATGTGGAATAGTATGTTGTGTATGCTAAATCGGACTGATAGTTATGAACAACTGATCATAGGAGTCTAACGACACATAAGCAATGCGGACAAAATCGGAACGCGTAGCTAGTTTTGTAGCCGCGTTCCGCTCTGCCAGTAGAGCGAAGATAGGATACAATTTCCATTACTGAAATATTGTAACGGTAGAGGTGACTCGTTGTGACAGTCTAAACAGCACATGTACGACCTCTTTGCTATGGGGTAGAGTATGGGAGTATGTACCGACTGGCGATGGAACGCTGCGCACGCGTTCCATCGCCAGTCGGTACATATGGACGTGGACGGTGCTCCTGCATGGGGTTGCGTGTACGTAGCACGCGTACCTCGGAAGTCGTAACGCACAGTTTGTAAGCGGGTTTTGTCCGATATATAGATTGTGAGATTTCCATTAGATGACATTAGTATGCTTTATGCATAAAACAATTTTTGATGAAAATTTGTTTATATGTTATTATTTGATTGGAAACAGCTGTTACTTATGACAACGTATCTAACGACGAAATTGCTTAATTGTTTCTTTAGCAAATTTTTAATTCGGCGAACGCATCTAGTGAACTATACTCTACATGCATTTATTATTTCTCAATCTAAATCCTTTATTCTCTGTATACGAAATGGATTATAATTGATATCTAATCCACAACGATATCATTACAAAGGTAGCAAGCATATCTACTATATTAACACTTATATGTTGCAATTTCATAATTATTTTTTTATATATTTCGAGAATTCCATATAATGCTTCAAAAATGTGTAGGCTATTTGTAAGGTTAACAACGTCTGTCTCAGCTTTTCACCGGGCATATTAAATACGATTATGTTCGATAATTTTAATTTGAAATAAGTTAAAACTTACGGGGTGGTGAAATTAAGAAATGGGGTTTTAGTTTCATAAATATTTTATGTTTATACATTTATATCATCTGTAAAGAGATTATCAGATAATAGCCCTCTTGGATAATGAAAATCTGACACTTCATGTTAGACATTACCCTTCTGTATGTACGCGGTTATTTGAAAAGCATAGATACTTCCGTTCTGTTTTTGTAATTAGACTAATTTACGAGGAAGATCGATGTGTAAGTTTTTGAATATTTGGTACAAATTGGCCAAAACTACATTATCGTTTTTCAATTAAATAGAAAAGTATTGCCTTTGGAAAGTTTTGATGGTATATAGGCTCTGGGTACAATTGTTTAAATGGTGTATGGTGGGGTTGTTTTTATTTACCTATGATTACCGAACTCCCACTTTTTCGACAAATCACACGCAGGCTTTCGCCTGCGACTGTGCCCGCGTAGACGTACAGAATATATAATTCATTTTTATAACAAGCTACTTCTCTGTTCATCATTAACCTCAATCTGAAACCCGTTTTTGATTACAATCCTGGTTTCCTTAACAGTTATGATCCTGGTCTTATTCTAATTCCAATTGTGGTCCAGATTTCGGTTTCACAGCTCCTCTATACGTAACCCATTCCCGGTCTCATTCTCCATCGTTCGTCATTGTGTCCGTATGGAGTCTAACAAACTCGAAAAGCTGGGAATCAGTATCTCACAAAATGTTTCTGTTTCAACGATGAAAATGAATACAAAATTTGTGAATGCACTAATCTTAAATTGAATGCATAACGCATTACTTCCATTATTATTATTATAGACAAATGAGAACTGTGATACTTGAAAAATTTTTTTGATAAATTTCGTTAAAAATGATTGTTGTTTAATTTGATTTATGAAACTTATTTTTTTACAACTTTCGTATACTTTATGTATATGGCGCTCATATATATATATATATATATATACACACACATTATATATGATCAATAGCGTTCAAATTAAATAAATCGAATCTTTCTTGTCATTTATTGTAATATGTACCAGGCACGCAAACGTTGAAGATGATCGCCCACGAGGACAACTCATGGTGGATCATCGATTGCAATTAAATAGCGGCGAGTTGCGGAGATCGCAGACGGCGGCCGGCGGAATAGGATTTTCACTTTCTAATTAGCGCAGCATCGGCCCCGGCCGCGTGATGACAGGCCCGCCGCGTCCTAGCCCGGCGCCGGTCGCGCCAGTATCGAGTATCGCTCGTTAAGTGTTCACACCACAGCGGCCACCGCATGAAAGATGTTCAATTGCGAGCCGAGTCCGAACGAAAATGATGTTGACACAGGTCGACCTTGTTATGTTATTGGTCCTCGACAGTAAGAAGCACTACTTGACATAAACTAAAGATGGCACTAAGCGTGTTATATTATGTATTTGAATCATTGTGAATAAATATAAGTAACATTTCCAATGGAAAATTATCATTTTCCTACGAATTCGAAAGACAACAAACTATGTTCGGTTGCTCAGGTATGTGTATGTATGTTATGTATGGTTTGTAGTTAATTAAATATAGTTTGAATACTGTTTTCAATCTATATTGGGTTAATTAATATGCATTATATTATAGGTGTATATACATATAAGCATTATATTATACATGTATTGTATTACACGTAACGCATTGACTCCAGAAAACTGTGGATTCTGTAGCATATGAATGCTATGAGGAGAATCTAGGCAGAGTTTTGTTCAACGCTGAGCATTTGTAAATGCTAAACTACTAGTTCAAAAACGTTTGAGTAAATATTAAATTTATTGAATATTCGTATTTGGTTACCAATACGTTGATTTATGTTAAAGTTCTTAAAGAAGTAAGATTTTACTGTATTAAATGATTGTTAAAATTTTTCAGGTGCTCAAAATTTTTATAAAGTGTATGCAAAAATCTCTCTCGCGAATCAATCTACATGTATTTTTAGTGAAAACTACATAAGCTCTGAGATTGGTGCGTACAGACAGACGGCAGACGCAACGGGGATTTAAATTGTACTATGTATTGATTTCATACAAAACATTTCACAGTTTCTTGTAGCATATGTCGATAAAGGGATAACCGTAACGACTTCGGAAAATATAAATTGAATGTATAATTTTTAGCTTCAAACAACAATCTAAAAAGACAACAAAAGTTCAACATCTGCGAATAGCAACAGTGCTCTACTTTATGGAATGCGGTATAAATAGTGGTGGTGACGTGTCTATTTACTTGTATAGTCTAATATTTTTAATTTCATAATAAGTTTACATAAATTTCTTTATGTATTTAATATGAACGTATTTCATTTCATGCCTGCCTCGAAAAATGATCTTAATCGATTTTTTTTAAATATTACAATTGTATTCGATCTTGGCATCGTTGGTGCCATTAGGTTCGAATTAATCTTTCTCATAATCTACTTAAAAATTATTCACGCCCAAAAGTTGTATGGTTCAGGCAAACTACACGCTCCTAAGCTAATTGAGCTCCAACTACGTCTGGCCGGAACAAAGGCTGAGGCTACACTGGATTCTAATTTGACTTTATTAGATTCGACCGACATTTAAAATACAGTTTCCAATGAAACTTGCACGAATTACGTACGCGATGGAAGTGGCACGCAAGCAGACACTCTAGTATATTTGATCAGGTACTAATAATATAAAATAGTGATAGTAAGATAAAGCTAACTAAATGCAACCCCAAGTACTCAAGTGCCCAATCCAGCTGATATGCTGGCCCTAAATATAAATTCATATTATTATTCCATATACGTGTATATAATATAAACATGAAAAGTCATATTAGTGTTATATTCTTTATTTTTTTTTTCGTATAGATTTGTCCAGACAGGAATAATTTTCGGTAAAGGTATGAAAAAAATCTCGTTTATGAGAAGATTCAAAAAAAGTGAATTTAAAATATTATTATTTTAATATATATATATATAAAATATGCAATTCTGTTGTTATAGCTAAGCATTTTCATAGTTTATGCTACCAATACAAATACAACTTTCTGAAAAGTGTTCTTTAGATAAACGTTATTCCTAAAACTGCTAACCCACGTCTGTGATGGAGTAGGGTCTGTATAATGAAGTTGAGCAAATTCTGTTTACCCTATTGGTCACCTCTGTAAAAGAAATTTATTTTCGCAAAGTCGATCCCCGTGTGGATAGCGATCGTTGTAGGATGATTATATAAACTTAGAAAAGTAGAAATGTGTGTTACACATTTCTTTTATAGGGAGGTTGCGGACACTCCCGCTATAATCCTATTACAGATCGAGGCGCTAGGACCCTTAACGCTAATGGTGCGTGTGTAACGCAAACGGGATCTGTCAACAACCGCTATCACCAACACGATGACAGAGTCCGGGGTCAACGGCTAAATCTTGGAGGCGCAGAATAAAGGATTTGGTTGGAAAAAACACAATCAATTCGTCTATGGCCCCGGATCGAAACCTCTATTTTATAAAGCAATGCATTGACCGTGCGACCACCGTCGCTCCTGTAAGGAAGGTACATGATGACGTATGAGTATCTATTTTTAGCTTAAATGCTTCCTGAGGTATTGTTTTACGTAACTATTAAATCACTAGGGATTAATTTTGAAACAAAACTACACCTAAAAAAACAATATTATTTATAATAATTTCTCCATAAGAAAATTATGGTAACAACAGAATATATTAATGTCCCTTTAATTTATAAAAACCAGTTGAAAATGATTCTTAAATATTTGATAAAGTAATATAAACAGAATTCATATTTTTCATTATTTACAAAGTCATATCTTTGGATATATTTTTCATTCAAATTACATGACGTACTTAATGTTAGTTTATTAACTCTGTCCTTGAAGATTTCTCTCTTGCCTGTAAAACATATAGTGTTTATGTTTTACAGGCAAATTTTATGTTTACGCATAACTGCCTGCCTGATATATATAAATAATAATGTTTAATGACTCAATTAAAATTTATTAATAAATAGAGTCATTATATATTGTATTAAAGAATTTTACAAAAAAAAAGTTATTTTGTTAACCAAGGCTACAGACCAGTGGTTGGTTATTTAACTCAAATCCGAAAATAGACATACTATCTTATTGTACTTATTTTGGATGACCGTCGGTCGTTGTCGCCACTGATTCGTCGGGCCTGTGTTCGAGCTGGGGGTGTTGGATCTTAACTCCTCGAAATGGCGACCATTGCCATCAATGCCAGTATCGATTACGAACGAGTTAAATATATATCGATGAAGTTGCCAGTGTTAATGAATTATTTTTTTCATTCGAATAAACATGGTGCAGACTACTACTATTGATGTTATTAAGACAGTATTTAGGTCTCGCTTTTAAGACTAAAACGAATGCGGTGTTTGTTGTTTGTCTTTCGTGTTACCAGACGTATATGATTAACCATAATAAAGTTCTGTCCGATAATAATGTTCCCATCTGCCACAGGGCCTCGTCGGCTGACTAACAGATCTGGTAATACGTAACGGACCTTTAAAAATGTATATAAATACCTAATATATAATTTCGTACGCACAGAAATGGTGATCTCAAAGAGCGGACTATGTTATGGAATATGTATACTGGTGTGGAACCAATATTAAATATTGCTTATATTCAATAATCAGTTCCTAGATTCATGATTCAGCGTAAATACTCTTAATTTTTTGTAACGTTCTGAACCAAGCTTCCCGTGAACCAAAAATATACCAAAAGAGCTATCCAAATTTTAACAGGTAATTAGGTAGATAATAATAAATATAGGACAATATAAAGCGGATTAAATGGATACAAACTTTTTGCCACCGCTCTATTTCCGTTTGCGTTGACCAGTGAAGAGTCGCATCAATTATTCACTGTGATAATGGACACCCCGAACTGTAACATGAGAAATAACATACACATAATATTATTAGGTTGGGGTTAAAGTTTTTCGTATTTCATACACAAATTTTATTCCACTTTTCATCGCCAGTTACCAATCTTTTCAAAAACGGTTCGGTTTCATTACGTTTTAAGAGAATTGCAAATGAGTACTCGATTCATTAGATTTCTTTCAGTGAGCTCGTGTGGGATCCAATTATCAAGGTTTTTTGTATATCCAGCTGTTTTTTCAAATAGGTCCAAACTGTTTTGTGGTCAATACCCAACTCTTCAGTTGGTCTTCAGTTAAGTCGTAAGGACTAATATGCCGTACTTGCTGTACTTTTTCCAAAATGGCATCGACGATCGATCCAGGTCGATCGGAGCGTGGCTCATCTTTGACATCAAAGTTACCGGACTGAAACGCTTAAACCAGTTTTGTGCTACTCTTACCGACTCTGCATTAGGTCTATAAATGTCACAATTTTTTTCGCGGTTTATGTCGGATTTTTCCCTTTTTTGTAATAAAACTTCAAAATGTATCCTAATTTCTACGTTAAATTCACTTGTGAGAATTCTACGTTAAATTCACTTGAAGAGATAAACAATAGAAAAATGGGTGAATAGAAAAGAGGGACACTGTTACTCTTTATTTTTCTTTTTACAAAATATCATCTATTTAATGGTATACAAATAGCACAACCAAAGAGATTTTACTGCAACTTTTTATTTATAGATGGCACTGATGATATTTCCGGTAAGCGGAACGATGACGGAAATCAGAGACATGATGAGTTTGAATACGATGTTCAAAGTACTCCCTATGGTATACGCGATAGAGCACGCACAAAAATATTACATATTTTCACAAGGCTATTAGATTGAGTTGGCCGAATACCACAGGGTCGCCGACGTTCAATATGTTCTACATTGGATAAATGTAGTGGCTAAAGCTGATATTGGAGTATTACTACGTTAAACTTCACTTATAATATAATCTTGCTTCGTAATGATGCTATCGGGTGTTCAATGATTTACATATCGAATTTTCTGCTGGAGCTGTTCCACCTTTTGTAGATGGCCCCTCAAAATCTTTTCCTATTACTGTAACATAATCCAAATCATTTCATCCCGTGCAGAATGTCTAATCTATGATCGTTCAGAATAAAAGAAGGCTGTTTTTTTTTTGTGCCATCATTGATCTGACAGTTTTCAACTTAGAAACTTGTTGTTCCATCTTTTATTTTTACTAAAACACCGGTGAGCATCTCGGGATCAACGAGTGTTCAATCATATTTCTTCATGTCATTGAGAAGGTTTTCCACTTCTGTGTCATTTGGATGACAATCGATGTTATATAGAAATTTCATACTCAGTATTTTTTTATTGCTGCACTAAAGTAATCCTTCCTGGGTCTCGATTGTGTTTAGAAAATACTTCGATATATTTAGACAACATTTGCTGATTCTGTTTCTGTTAAACTACTTCAGACGCTGCCTAGCATTGTGTCCACCAAATCAACCGACCCTACATGATTAAGACCCATCGATTAAGTCTTGGTACATAACCACGTGTTATCCTTACAGATGAAGATGACCTCTCCTTTTCTTAATATATACTATCTGTACCTTGTTACAAGGTAAAAATTATGACGTGATTAGTACTTTACATATACAATTTTTTATCATAATACATAACCAATTTTACAACAAAATTATATTGTAAGTTTGATGTTTTGACAAATTGTAATGTTGTAAAAAATAAAATCTTTTAAATGACTATTAAAAAAAAAATATTAAAAAAACTTTTGAAAATGTATTTTGACGTCTTGAACTATGCAATTTTGTTGGTAAGATGCACGAATAAGGTGCTTATGAACGCATATACAAAAATAAACAATCCATCTATTTTTTTGAATCTCCAAAAATGTCATATTGTGTTCAATTAATGAATAAGTATTTGTATTTTTCTAATTGGTTTCACAGTCAAGTAACGCAATTAAAGAGTGCCCCGCGTCCTCGCTCTTCCCCTTCTATAAGTTTGAAGCCATAGAGTTATGAAATAATGCCGGCGCGCTCCCTAAATGAAGCTATGAGAGAAATTTTGAAAGAAAACAAGAACTGCCAATTTTCCGGGGTATGAAGTACAAAGGCAAGAGCAGAAGGTCATTTTTTATTGCGGCAAATATGCTGGTTACCATGGGCGATGAAACGAGACAACAGGCATACATCGTACTGAGTATGACACGCTCGATTGCGGTATAAAAAATACAATACTTTACGAGCAAGTGACTTATTTGTTTGAATCGATAACCTTTTTTTTTTCATAAATATTATCCATATCGACTCGAATTAGATATTAGAAGTTAATTATTTTTTCTCTAAATAAATGTATGTAGTTTAAATAAAATAATGTCTTTAAATGTAAAAAATAAAGTAATAACTTAATCGAAGTAATTATTTATTCATGTTCATTTGCAGTAAAGATTAAACCAAATATTAAATGAACAACATTATTTATTATACATTGTATATTATAGCAAAATAAAACTCACGCCTATTTGCCCGAAGAGTAGGTAGGAACTACAAATTTCCACATGGTGCGTTCTTTGCATGTTTTTCTTGCAAGCTCGTCAGTTTCGGGTACTTAAAATTTGACCCCCTTTTAATATGCCAGCACAGAATTTTCACAGTCAGCACAGAATTTTTTAAATCTAAGCCTTGTCACCTTTTTCATCACACGCATGCGCTCTCTATATTTGTTTTGTCAGTCTCGTCAGTTTACTTTTATTCGTCCTTTCCAGCACTTGACCAAACCGCCGCAACATACTCTTTTCTACTCTAGTCACTACATATACTAAACTACCCTAGTCATTAAAACCACACCCATGGTTCAGCCGGGCGACGACTGCTCCATCGTGATACTTGTGAGCTGATGCCATGAAGTTGGATCTAGATCAGTTAAATAATCTAAATGTATGTAACAAAAAAAGGCCATTCGGCAGACAAAGTGGAAGTAGATTTTATTTTATTTTCATATGCAATTTTCGGATTTTCAACATTTGAAAATGCTGTAAATTCTAAACTAGTTGACCGGTTTGGCTTAAATTTGAACTCGACCTTTGTAATCGTCCATAGAACATGTATGTTGAGTTTCATTAAAATCTTTAAAGAATTGTAGACTCTATCGTTTTGACAAGCCCCGCGTTATATCGCATATATATAACTACATACGTATATACATTTTTGAACCATATGTATTTTCTGACTCAGCTCATCGAGTTTAGTCGGGAAACAGCCAAATTTTTCAAAAGTTGCCTCATGAGGACAAATATAATAGTTATATTTTTATGAAATCGACTAAACCATTGCAGTACCTACTTATTTTTTGGCTAAATAAGGTGGCGAGGGTAAAAAAAATAGAATAAGATGTTGCATTTCATTGGCAACCACGAGTCTTAAAAGAATAATGTAATAAAAATTGTGAAATTTAAAGTAAAAAAGGCACGGACCCAGAGTCTATGGAGTCATATTTATTAGAAAAACAAGCTGTTTCGTAGTTATTACAAAAAAAACTGTTTTTTTTTATTTTCTTTCGACAACGATTTCTCACAAACGAATCAACCGATTTTGACCCGGTTTGCAACAATCGACGTATTTTTAATAGCTTGAAAGCTGATTAGATTTTGGAATTGATCGGTCAAGCCATTTTAAAGTTATTTTGAAAAAAACACTCTTAAAAATTTTTTTTTTAGTTTTTTGAAAATTTCCCAAAATCTACCCGTCCAATTCAACCCAAACTTTCAGGAAAATTAAGTTTCATGAAACTTTTTGGAACGCCGTTTAGTGGGCTCGATTCGGTCAAGCCGTTTAAAAGTTATAAAAGGTTTACATACATCCACACACACACAAACACACACATGCACACACAAACATACACACACACACACACACACACACACACACACACACATACCGATCCACACAGACATACGGACATCATCTCAGAGATGATCAGGGAAGCTTCCTAGACCCTCAGAACGTCGAGATCTGATGAGAACTCGATTTTTGCAAAATGGGGTGAAACCAATAACTTCCCGAAAATTTTAGAAAATTTTCAATTTTCTTAGCAGGAAGTTAAAAAACAGTACTCTCTGACATCATCTAACTCTCAAAAATACTCACACATATTATGCAAAGACCACATCTCCACCGTATAGATCTACTTTCATTATCTACAAAATGGCAACAAACTTGTTGCCATTTTGTAGATAATGACAATCCCATTGCCGTTTTGACAGTCCTCTCTTGACGTTAACCTAACACTACCTAAAGAATTCTGAAGAGATCGAAACAGATGAAAATCTAAGGCTGTATGGTGGATGCATTGACACTTCCCCACCAAACTCTAAATATGTGCTGAGCGACTAAAGGTGTGTGTGGCCTGCCGTTATCATGGTGAAAAACCACACCCTTTCTGTTGATCAATTCCGGGTATTTTTTGTATATTTCTTGCTTGAGTTTCATGAGCTGTTGGTAGTAGAGATCCGAATTGATGGTTTTGCCTGGTGGTAAAAGTTCATAATGAATAATGCCCTTTCAATCCCACCATATACATAGTATCAACTTATTGCGAGTTAATCCGGGTTTCGTTATAGTCTGTGGAGCTTTTTGACCATGATCTTGTTCGCACGTATTTGTCGTAGGTAATCAATCGTTTATCATCAGTGATAAATCTATTCAGAAACGGTTCGGTTTCATTACGT
Source organism: Eumeta japonica (assembly GCA_005406025.1). Lineage (NCBI taxonomy): Eukaryota > Metazoa > Arthropoda > Insecta > Lepidoptera > Psychidae > Eumeta > Eumeta japonica. The sequence goes on from BGZK01000018.1 coordinate 840,344, forward strand.
TTCAATAGAGAATCGCAAATGAGTACACGATTCATTAGATTGCTTTCAGTGAGCTTTTGTGACACCCAAGTATTGAGCTTTTTTGTATATTCGACTTTTTTCAAATAAGAGAAAACTGTTTTTTGGTCAATTCTCAGTTCTTCAGCTCTGTTTTAAGAACTAATATGCCGATCTTACTCAATTTTTTCCAAAATGTCATCGATTTTATCCGTAACAGGTCAACCAGAATGAGGTGCACCTTTGACATCAAAATTACCGGACTGAAAACGCTTAAACCAGTTTTGTGGTTCTCTTACCAACACTCCATTAGGTGTTGTCACAAAAAACACCACATTTTTTTTTCGCGGCTTCTGTCGGATTTTTCCTTTTATTGTAAAAAAATCTTCAGTGTATCGAATTTCTACTATAAATTTACTCATTTTGTGGGGAGATAAAAATTAAAAAATGGTGGGACACCGTTTTTTTCTTTTTCTTTTAAATACCATCTACTTAATGGTATCAAACTAGCCAGATACAAATAGCGCAACCAAAGAGATTTTACTGCAACTTTTACTTGTGAAATACGAAAAAAGTTTTTCCCCGACCTTGTACTAGTAGTCACCAAACTCCTTCACTGGGTATTATAGAATGGAAGCCGAAATACCGAGACGCATAATACGACGAAAAGCAAGTTGCTAGATCTTAACGAATGACGTTATCGTTATTAATAACATTATTAATACTTAACGATGCAAATATAAATAACGGTTATTATTTTCAATTTACATTATGTAAAATGATGACTTTCTTTTAAAACGAAGACGCCTCCAAAATTAAGATACCACTTAAGAAAACTAAAGGTTCGGAGCCGAACGAAGAGAAGGAGATTATAGAAGATGTAGAAGATATATATCCAGGACTTAGAGAAGTCGATTAATATCTTTACTGTGAATGATATACCCTGTAACTGAATTTTCTGAAGAATTTGAAGACGTTGCTGATTTAATGAAGTGGACTAATGTGGAAAAATTACTTTACTCAAAAAGGCTACTGGGAGGTACTGCCAAGTTACTTTTGAGATCTTTTGGAAGAGTAATTGGACTACACAAGTATGAAAAAGGCTCTCAAAGAATAAGTTTATCCGAAACTGAATAGCGCAACTATTGACAAAACATTGACGGTAGGAAAGATGAGGAATTACGAAACGTTCCAACAGTATTTTTTAACTATGAAAGAAAAAGCTTTAAACGGGAAAATTGAATACACGGCTCTGATAGAGTATTTTATTGAAGTGTAACTTCTTTATCGGTCTTTGGGAGAATTTTTATAGCAATGTAACGTTTTTCTATTATGCGCCATCTTTATCTGTTACGCGCCATCTTTATTTCTGAGTAATATTTTGCCGTTACGCGCCATATTTATTCAATGTTATTAATGTCATCGTGACATAAACATAATTGTTACTAAGGCCACCTGTCACATATACTTTCTGTCAACACCCTAGATCTATTTACAGTTTGTATATATTACATTTTCCTATTATCTAAGTTGAAACCTTTTCAACCGACATACATGAACTATATCTCACATTCATTGAGTGACTCGATTTTATATGTAGCGTTCGATAATTTTCCTACAATTCTATATGGCTCTTTATAACATCGCATTAATTGAAAAGTTTTACCGTATCACCTTTCTAGGTACATATACCATTACCAAGTCTCCTACATGAAACTCTGAACATTTCTATTTCTGAAACTTAGTAGTGACGTGAAAAATAATATTTCAATTAACTGATTAGTGAGAAGATTTTTTATAAGGTTATTGGCAAAAAGAATAAAAGATATTTATTCTAATTCCAGTGGATTTCTAACAGAAGTAAGTAATTAAACCTTTTTTCTAATACATTCAACACGTGGGAGTGATTACGGTATTTTTTTTTTTAAGGTTATTTCAGGTTAACCTTAGTTTTTGATTGTAAATATCAGTGAGTTAAGCCATTAATTACAAAAATATATAATAACGATAACAATAATAGTAATAATTCTATTATAATTAATGAAATGCTAAAATCTTAGTAGCAGAAAGGTGAAATAATTGTATTATTTTTGTATCCATGTCTATGATAATAAAAGCCTTTGCATAAACTTTATCTAATTTAGCTTTATTCAACCAATTTCTGTGAAGTTGTAAATAGTAAATCATTTTTCGATAATGATGTCATAAAGAAGTTTCACTTCTTACGTGTACACTAATACACACACACTTTTTTGTTAGTGGAATAAGAGACCTTGAGACAAATAAAGCTATACTTTACGAAATCGCTGGCCTTAAGTTGTTCAGAAAGAAATTGAATGTCAACAGTGAATTAAAGGTGAAGATACAAACAAGACTGACTCCTTCGACGGCTATCATGGAAACCAGAAACCACTCATTGTTCCTAAAACACCCATGACACCTGTCAGAAAATATGAGTATTACAGATGATACTTTTGGGAGTCATTCGAGCATCAAGAGTAAATTTTGGTATTATCGAGGCATGCTGTAGCCAACTTAGCTGCAGAGCGAAATTGAAATGGCGCAACCGGTGAGATACCACACTCTCATAGTACACAAACTGGAAATGACACGTTCCCCTGTTATGTTTCGTGCAATGAATGAGAGTTACAGTGACCCACTACCACTTTTATATTCTGACACCGTATGTAACACTATAAGTCGATAGATCGGGATGAGATGCGCACCTTCTTTGAGGCCTATACATGGTGGCGTATTTGCTGCAAGTCAATATGTAAATAATATTACTAAGGACGCATTATACTCCAGCTATATTATCATATCTCGTGACCATATGGTCTCGTGACACCGTGGTGTGTCAATATCAATTCGTTTCTGAAATTAAAACATCTTTGTAGCGAGTCTTGAAATGGAGTACATTTAACTTTGTGGAATTTAATCCCCAGAAATATGTAACGTTACTGCCAAAAAACTCTCTATTTGTTATTTCCACTTTCTTCAGAAGTTTTCTCATTAGTGTTACATATAATATTGAAACTCTCTGTTACTTAACACATTGACTTAACATGTTACTTTACTTAACATATCGTAAAATGTTAAGTTTCGAGACTGTCTAGATTGTGGATGGATAAATAAAATTAGCTTTTAAATATTGGCGTGTTTAATAAAGCACTACAGTACTTCAAATCAGCCTCTAGACTGCCTCGAACAACGAGCGTCTTGAATCTTTGGTCACCCTAATATTATTCGTTCGGCTTGACCCGTTGATTTTGCGAAGACTAGCATTCTTATGTGTGCTTTATCGCATTTACTATGGGAATATTATGAGCTATTCAACCTTATTGAATGATGATGGGTATTGTAATACCCATCATCACAACCTTGATGACTGCCATTCTACCACCGTATAATTTTTCCGAAATTTTCAATTACACACGGTAAAAATCTGGAATGATCTATCATCAGCGTTGTTCACCATCAACTACATGTACAACAAAGAGGTCTTCAAGAAAAGAGCCTATTTCTTTTTAAAAGTCCGGCAACGCGCTAGCGTCTTCTTTAGAAGTATGCGTGTCAATGGCCCGTGCTGATCACCTGCTTTCTGGTAAATCTTATACTCGTTTGCAAAAAACCTACCAAGGTGTTTGTTTAGGTCGACCAGTGTGGCAGAATGTTATGGTCCATTTTTTTGAAGTTATACTTCTTTAGGCGCGTAATGAGAAAATGATGAGAGTGAAATTTTAAGATTGTGTAACACAAAATCGTGTAACATTGTGACATAAAATTAACAGGTTGAAGCTGCCCGCTTCGAATTGAAATTCGAATTCGACATTCGAATGAATGATCGAGTTTGGGCTCGTTTGATTCGTCTTGACGAGTACTTTGATACTATATGATAACTAGGGTCTGACGATGGAGCTGAAAGGTGGCCATAGGAACTCCGTAATTAAGCGACGCAAACCCATCGACTTTGGGCTCGTTTTTAATGATGCCGAAGAAGTATAACTTCTCACGCGCGTACATAAGTACATGTGCCCAATTTTTTTAATATCAAAGTATGTAAGAATTAAACAATTGTTGACTTTAATTTATGTTTATGTACTACCACTGAATAAATTGACATAAACAACGAATTAAATAGATGATTGCGTTTTATGCACCCAATACAAGTACGAGGACTTTCCATTCAAATTCAGCTTAAATAAATTTCCACGCACACTCTCGTCTGTTCGTACTCGGGAGTTACATATTGTTTGACAACTTTTTACTTTATGATCTGCTTATGCCCTCATGGGACAAACGTTTTCTCATAAAATGGAACTTTTGAATGAAAATTAACAAAAAATATAATGTTCTTTATATAAAACATAATTACCAAAATATCAATACGTTTTATCCGTTGATGAATGAGTTGTATGTAGTTTTCAAGCATAATTATTTATTTCGAATAGTCTGTAGTGTATGGAATTATTTTCTTAATATTTCATTTAAAACTTATGTATACAATTTCACTAGGTAGAATTCTGTACACAAAAAGACAAATATGGAATATTCATCATTTTGTATATCGATTGATTACGCTCTCAATCATGATCCTAATTACTAACCCGTGCTCGGTTCTGATCCCGATCCTGCCGCTGATTCCAATTTGGGTCACTCTCGATTTCAATCACCGTCTCGCTTTTGATTCCGAACTCAGTCATTATTTAAGTAGATTCCAAATGTAGTCCCGCTATCGAACCTGGTCCCATTCCCACATGTGATTTTTTATTTCTTTTCATTCCGATTTCCAATTTCTCACTGAATTCGGATTTTGATCCCGTTCTTGATTTCGGTCCCTCCCGATCGCGAATCTCGAATCTTGCTCCTCCTCCTTCCTAAAAAATATTTAACTTACAGACATTCCTTGTTTGCAATTTTATGATATGTATAGGTGTCTGTCTGTATTCAAGAACAGCTTGACCGATCGTAATAAAAATTAGTGTACAGTTAGAACATGTGATTACGCATTTATAAGATACAGACAGACTAATAGACAGCAGTCTGTTTGCCTGTGTGTATATCTTTATATAACTTAAGAATGATTAAACCGATCATCATGAAAATTGATACACAGTAAGAATATGTGATGATACAAATTATTGGTTAGTATTGGTTAATCTGTCTATTTGTCTGTCTGCATTTTCTTTTATAGCTTAAAAAATATTTCATCGTTCTTAATGAAAGTTGATTTACAGTAAGAACATGTGATTGCGCTAACAATAGGCTACTATCTGCCTGTGTGTTTGTCTGACTGTTTGTGCTTTTATGACTTAAAAAGGTTTAACCGTTCTTAATGAAAATTGGCATACAGTCGGAATATGTGATTGAGTATATGATAGGCTCTACATGATTTTTATACACAGTATAGGAACCATAAGAAATATAGTAATTTTTATTTAGTTAAAAGCCATATTTATTTCTTTTTTATAGGTATGTAAGTGTGCGTGCGTCCGTGTGTGTTAGTGTGTGTGTGCTTGTGTGCGAATACGTGATCATGCGTGTATAACTTTATCGTGGTTTTCCGCGATTAATAGATCATGTAAGTCTGTCATGAGTCTGTTGTCATTTATTCTAAAACAAAATAAGTGTTTCTATGTCATTTGTTTGTAATAATATTGTAAAGATGACAAGTTAATTAATTTGCAAGTTTGAATGTAGGGTGTAATCTCTAGAACTGATGATCTATTTGCGAAAACTTTGTCATCAATAAAAAAGCTATAATTCTGATTCCTGAGTGCTGTAAGCTATTTTTAACGACTTTAAAAAAAAAGGAACAGGCTTTGTGTTCGTCTGTATGTATTTTTTATGTATATTTAGCGATATTTTCATTAATTGTAGACCTATATTGATTTTTTTTGTTTGAAAGAATATACTCCCGAGGTTATATAGTTACCAAGTTACCGATAGTTATCAAGTCAGGATCCCAAGAAAATCGAAGGAAACCTTCAAATATCACACGCACGCAGTGTGTTTGAGCTCGTTTTTTTAGCTGTTCAAGTTTTTGCGTAAATCAGTTATTGTATCATGCCGCTAACCTGATGATGGAAGCCACAGTAATCCTTAACGGTTCGGAGATAGGAAATAATACTGCGATTTGTCGTCAGAAACTAATCTTCAATGGCTTTTAGTGTAACCTAGTATACACCGAATTAAAATTAATTACTTATTAATATACCTAGATATATTCATTTACTTATATAATTCCAACCTGACAATCGTAGGAGCAACATATCAGGAAGGCGATTCTCGGGCTATGTAGAAATCGTCACAAGACTCAATATTTAAATGTGAAATGTCCGTAATATTCCGTATACAAAATGACTAAACATGTCAATTGATAGATAAAATGTATATTCTCACTCACCTAAATTTAAAATTGTTTCTATTTAGAGATTTTTAATTTTTAATATGCCTATAATATTTAAAACGGAAAAAGGGGAGTTTCAAAGCCTCTCAATCTGGAATAAAAAAGACCGTTGGAAGAGAACAGCAGGGCGACTATTGGTCATGATCTCATTAGAATAAGGTTTTACCAATTAGGTATATAGATCTTCTAAATTTAACGTGCGACAATCAATGTCATGTGCTAAGGCGTACCTGTTGCATGTCACATAAAATCCGTTTGACAGTTGTCACAGCTTGGAAATTGAGAATACTGAATTAGTGTTTTCGTTTGACATTTATCGTTTCATACGATGATAAATGACCATTAGTTGTAAAGTCTGTTTATAAAATTATTCCTATAGGTTTTGAAGGCGGTTTTGTTTTTTTTTTTTTTTTGGGAAATTTCCAATTTTGATACAGACGTGTTTTCAGTAAGTAATCGCAATAAGAGTAATTAAAGTCAGAAAAAAACTAGAGGTTCGGTTAATTTATTAGCGCGCATCGCTTTAACGACTCAAAATAAGAAAATAAAATGTATGTCAAAATGCTAACCTTTAATAGCTTTCTAAATAATTCCACCATATATTTACGTTCAATATTTCAGCCACCGAAACGGTTTTTGGTTAAAAGTGAAGAAATTTATCAATGCACGGACATTGTCGTCGCACTGGTGACGGTAGTCGCTAACGTCCCCCAAATGGGTACCTAGGGAAGGGTATCGCTTAATAATGGGGTAACCAAAAAACTGACACGACGATGAGCATGGAAATTTCATGGATAAGGTTTTTACAATGTTCGATGAAGTAGTTTATCACATGAAGTAGAATAAAAACAATAAGTTTATAATTGTAGAAAAACGACTCATCGTTATCATCATCAAAACGATGCTCTATGAGATTTCTGAAAATATAAGCCCGATTGAAATTAAATTTGATTAGGCGATAGTTTGTATAATCTAAGGATTCAAAAAGGAAGGTTTTTTTTTTTAATTCACTTCACATCGGAGAATTGACTTTCTTGTGAAACTTTTTATGAAGCGAGGTACGACTATGTATGGCAATGTATTGCGTATTAAAAATGATGAGATGACATTCACAATTAAGTGAAGGGGCCGTTGGGTTATGCAATGTACAACAATGAGTGTGCATTTTGTTCGTGTTATTTGTAAGTGTAAACCATTGATCTAATCATTATAAAACTGGCCATAGGTTGTGCTTGTAAACGGGAACGTTTCTGAAAAAGTAAACCAACATCTGTCTCCGAATTCGTCTGCTTATTCGTACTATTCAACTAAATTATTAAACCGATTTCAGAGACTCGTTAATAAATAAGAAGCTCCTTTAAGTAAAGTAGCCTATTAACATTTCGCTCTCGCGTCTTCGGCATATTTGTACTGCAAATTTTTAAATTCTACTTATAAAAAAGCTACACTGTTTCTGAATAATGCAGTATAAATTTTATTTTGATGATTTCCACGCGGGCGTAAGCTAGTGGTGAACTAATTGCTAGTCTCATTATTCGAATATGTAGACTCAAGTTGCAGCTTGAGTCTAACCTCTATAAATAAAATTGAAATAATTTTGAGTAAGATCAATAAATAAAATTTTAAAAATACTGTATTTTTTGACTTAAGCAAACTTAATGTGGACCATTTTGTAGGTAATTCCTGTCAAAAGCTATAATTTATTTTAAATGAACTAATTTCATGATTCACTTAAAATTTACAAAAAAAAACTTAAGTATAGCAACTTACAAGCTCAGACTTATTTAAGCATCGAAATGAGTATAATTTCTTAAAATAAATGCATTATTTAATTGTTACATAGTTTAGGACAAATATCTATTTTTCTACAATTAAAACATTCGTTGTTAAATCTATTAAATTATTATTAAAATCGTTTCGTTCATGTTATTTAATTACATCTAGAACTTAAAAACAAATCCAGAGTTTTTTAAAAAATTGAAGATTTTGAAATTGTAAAATAGTGATCTACGTAAACTTATTATTAGATGTAAAAAATCTATGTTTATATGTCAGCCGACTACGCATAAAGTCACTAGCTTATTGAATAAGGTCCTTGAACCATACAACAAACATTATAAAGCTAATTATTCACAATTGTTAGTAATAAAGAAAAACATAAGTTTTCTGTATTTAATAGATATTCTAAAAAAATTTGAGTACTAAATTTTTTTTAAATATTTTATCCATGGACGTAACGAGCTCGACTTTCCCAGGATTCTCGGTTTCTGTAAAAGTTTTCTATTTGATAATGGTTATACATAATTAAATTTGAAAAGAGCCACGCTCAAGTTTCTTCTTGCTCTTGTCGAGGTAAAACCACAGAATACAGTTTTGCGAACGAGTGGTAAATATATAATGCAACGAGGTATTTCAGATGTTATGTATTAACTAAAAAAAAATTATCAAAAAGTCAAAGCGACACCCGTACAGTGGCTATCTATATGCCTGTACATGCGAAATTTTTAACTTTTTTCAGTAGATAACTACTGTAAATATAGTCGATTTTAATGTTAACGCAATTTCAGAAATAATTTTCTCTAGAACTATTTATTTCTGATCAGATTTTAAGTTTCGACATATTCTTGATCAAATTTGGTGTTTTTTATTTCAATGTATATAATTTAGGAAAAAAATATTGTGTCTCGTTGGTATATCTATGAGGTTTTCATAATTAAACTTGCCCTCATTGGAAAGGTCTTGCCCTGAATTTGTGCCTTTTCATGATTTCGTATGTTTTGTGGCGATAGTTAATTTATTGCGTTAGTTTTATTCGGGGTAGTTCTATTTAATGCCAGAAATCATTTGCTTTTTTATTTATTTTATTTTGAATGAACGTAGTAAAGTGTCACAATTATTATTATGGATTATTTTATAATTACTTATAAGTTAAAAAATCTATATATAAATAAAATCATTAAAAAATAATATTTAATTACATAAATTACATTAAAGAGTTTCTATAATTTTCATATTACTTCTCGACGGTCACATAATAGTGACACGTTGGATATGGTTTTTAGGGTTAGTTTAGGGGTTCAGAACATTATTGCAATATTTGAATTTCTTGAAAATAATTAAAAATCTCTCAGTATTTCCATTTGTAACCCCCTTAACTACCAAGCACAGGAGCCCTGGCCCAGATTATTTTAAAATATCAGTACAACGTGGTTCGGCACCTTCGGGGAACGAATCTAAGTAATATTCATCTTGCTCCCTACCTACTTACTCACTACTGTACTTAGAAACTTAAAATCGCTCGCTCTTCGCATTCAAATTATTTCAGAGCATGCCACGATTTATCTAGACATTTAGAACGATTTCGCTACGAAATATTTCCATTCATATATAGAGCCACTATTATACGGTTTTAAAGAACATACGCGGACCGATATGCGAGGCATCATCAATGAGACCGTGCCGGAGCGAGCGCGGCTATCTGTTTTACAGTGCCCTAAAACAAAACGCATAAACGCAGAAACGGTCTCCTTAAAACTGCCAGTGCAAAGAATGCATAAGGTTTACTGGCGAGCTCGGGTCAAATTTCGCCTCGTCAGAAATAATTAAAACTCTTTACGACGGACGAAAACGACGCTGTAAACCGCCGCGGAAAATTATACAGGGGGTTTGGAGATAGGTACGTCGCGTAACGCAGTTAAATTTCCTAGCCACGTTCATTACCCTCCGTCGACTAGTACATCGCAATACGAACCGATAGTCATGGATCCTTTTGAATATCGCACATCGAGTATGACGAACGGCGAAGTCCTTAAAATAAATTATGTAGAATCACAAAACAAGAGCACAAGGTTTCGATTCGCATTTCAGGAACATTAACATTTTTAAATAATAGTCGCAGCAGATGTTCGCAGCCAATTGCATCAACTTTAAGGGACACCTACAAATATATTTAAAATTTAGGTGATAACTATTAATTATGTGTATAGCCGAAAATGCGTTACACTATACGTAGGTGTCGCCTAATTTCGTGATGCATATTCTAAATCTAGAGATGCGGTTATCGGCCGCGTAGGCGACATAGGACACTCCTAATCTATTTTAGTTCATAATCAATGAGTTCTCGTTGCCTATATTTTCTTGATTTTTTAGCAATATTGATTGTTCGAATACTATATATAATACAAACGGAATGGGGCCATGCCTTAACTTTTTTGGAAAGTACGACGACTACAATTTTTCATAAAGATTTCTTAACCTGAAATAATAAATTTTGGAACGTTTCAAATCAAATAGACACAAAACTAAAATATAATAGTGACAGGTAGAATACATATTACTTTAAAACAATAATTTTAACAAACTATAAATGCAACTATTTCATATTAAAAGAATTTTGCTTAGGCAAATCCTTATTTTTAAACAGTAGTACCCACGCAACTGAGCTTTGCATCGAATTTGCTGTGAGAATATGAAAACTTTTTACAGAGGAAATTAGTTAACTACCTCAAACTTCTACGAAATCCTGTTAAAGAAAGCGATGTTTAAAAAAATACATATATCGTTTTTCCAATGAAGACACTTTTGCAGATAAACTTATAAAGTAAAACTATATCACAAAACTTACCACAAAATTAATGCATAAATGTTATAAAAAAAATTAAGAAATTTATTATACCAATACAGCATTTTATAGAAGCAAGAGACTAATCAATCGTATGAGATAATTAATTTTCCTTAAACACGTGAAGTTTTTTCTGCTAATTTTTAGCCAATCTTTGGTCATTTTTGATACGGTTTTAGGTCGTCCCTTCTCTACTATCCAATGTTATGAGTTTTTTTTGCGTTGTAAAATATCTTAAATACTTTTAAAATACGTAAATTTAATGGAAAAGGCAAAAAAGTGGTATCATTTTCCGGGAAATTTTACTTCTAGTATAAACGTCCATTTTTTTATTTTCGATTTGCCTAACATATAAATAGGACACATTTGATTTCTCCTTACTTCTTTCTTAACGTGATCATTCTCGTTTTTTTTTCCATTTCCTCTCCCCTACAGGAGCTCCGCCCGATTAATGGACGAACCGTAAGTGGATCAACAGTAGGTACGTTTCATAACTTACGCGTATCCGTTTGAGCGCAGTGACGCACTATCAACGCCGTTGGAATATTTAACGCGACGGGACTCTCGCAAAATTGATATCGACGAGCCGTCGCATACGCGACCGAAAATTGATATGCTCTTTCGGTACACATTAACGTGGACTATTAAATAATAATCATCTTGTTTTTTCATTGCAATTATTGATTTTCTTTAACTATTTAAATATGTACCTTAATATTTATTTATATTACTGTCACTATTCAACGCACAAGTAAACCGATATAAGTTAAATTGTGTCAAGTACGATGATTTTTTTTTAAATATGGCCCTTGCCGTATATTTAAAAAATAAGCGGACCGAGCATTGATATGCAAAGATTGGTCTCTCAAACACACCTAAGTAGAAATGCCGACTGTCATTACGCTGTCAACGGCCGCCTTAGTCCACTCATACATGCCTAGACCGACGCCATAAAGTCTTTTGAGCATTGCTTATTTTACTTATTCGATTACGATTTGTTTGCTTATTTCTATACATCCCTGGTCATTTCTATTTTATTAGCGTCGTAATAGCGTTGCAATAGTAATAGCATGCAACCGGTATTTTTATCTTACTGGGTATATATTTTTGTTTATATGAAGTAATAAAAAAATTATCGTATACTATTGTAGCACAATAAGTTACCATTTATTTCTACACTGATATTTTCAAATTTCATTGTTATGTAGCTGGAATAAAATTTGATATCAACAAAATAAAATCACATCAGAATATCCTAAAAATGGTGAAGTTAAAATTAAAATTGAACAAATAAAGTCTGATTACATATAAACAAAAATAGCATATAACACGTTTAGCGGCTCAATACGTAAAACTATAATCAAGAAGAAAATAAATTGTAATAATTAATATAAGTAACAAGTTTATATTGTTCACTTAAAGCCAATGGATACTAACTTCTAAAGCCACAGATAATGCTAATTTGATATGTCAAGAAATATGAACAATAATGTAGAAAAATAAGTTATTTTTAAGCATCGTTGATGAATGAAAAACAAATATTTTTAATACATATATGACCACGGTGGCTGAGTGGTTACGAGTGTCGCCTTTGAACCCAAGAGACGTTTGATCATGATCACGCGTACACTGACTAATGAGTTATGAATTTACGTCATGCCTCGAAGAACACGCTAACTCGGACATTGTCATCACATTGGTGACAACGGCCATTAGCAGCCCTTCTATCCGCAATGAGTCATATTGGAAGGGTTATAAACCAGCCCTTTAAACCGATTAAATAAAATGGGAGTGTGTATCCCATTAGAGGGGAATTTAATACCTGACAGATCAACAACAATCGTACGCGATACATACGGCGTACACGCATGCGCGATATCTGTTTATTTTGAAGACAGCTGAATACTATTTATTTTAATACATGAAAATACAAATACATACATACAAAACGTGGTGCAATTCATTGAATGCCGAGAGCTGAAAAAAAATGACAAGCCTCATGACTTGCTAACATGGCCGCTAATGAATGAATACTCTCAACCAAATATTCTCGATACTGATACGAATATAAAATAAAACAGTTTTGCTACGATTTCACTACCCTGTCCATTTTCATAGAAAGGTTAACTTGAAAAACTGTTTCAAGATAAATAAAATTACTTATTATTTTAGGTAATCAGATAAGTAAAAAACAACGTTTTACTTTTTCCATTTTTAGACTATTAAAATTGATCTTTCTTTAATCTTCAGTACAAAATTGAATTAGCTCTGCTTGAATTCCACATGAAAATAAAAAAAGAAGTTGTCATACTAACAAATAACTTTCTAACTTTGAACAAGTTCTAAGCATCAGCTATGACATAGTTGGCCTTTGTAAACGTAAGAGATGAACCGACTGTCATGAAATTAATCAAGATTAGAATAGATTTTCTCAAATGTTTTTAATATACAGATTTTTAGTCCCTACTGTTTCATTACGTCCATTAATTTAAAAATATATTTAGCATAGATCTCCAATGACATAAAAAGCAAACATCAATTACAGAGTTGAACATTCTTAGTTTGATAATGACAGGTCGGGCTGTTTCTCTAGGTTTTTCGCTTTTTTTAATAATTGGTCTAATCTTTTTCTTTTTTTATGCCGAGAACGGCATAATATTAACTAAAAGAATATAATGTTACAATTATTTCCTTAAAATAGTCTATGTTTTTTAAAGGATAAAGTCTGTAAATTCGGGTCAATTCCCATCCCTTATTCTTAAATAAATAGTACTTTAATTCTATTATATTCAAGTGAGCAAAACACTGACTAAGTGAAACGTTCTTCGCAGTATTTGCTGTGTAGACAGTTGAGCATTTTCGTTCTAAGCACTCGATTAACATCGTTAGTAGGATTATTATGTATATTGATAAATAGAAACAGTTGCTTCTAAACACATAAAACGCGTGAAAATTATTTAGCATTCAAAATGCTAAAGTTTCTAAAGAAAGAATTGTTTGATCATTGACTAAGCTTATAAAAGAATCGACAGTTACACGGTATTTGGATATATCTCTATACAATATCACTGTATTCGATGTAATGATTGTATTCAAAAGACATTACTAACTTTTAATAAAAAATAATGATTAAAGTCTGCTATACGTTAAATACTTATTTGTGTTTAATTACAATTCTATATTTAACACAGTTTTAGTACTCATGGTAAGATATGTAATTAACTTCTAAAAGTTTATAAATAAAAAACTCACGATAAGGCAATCAAATGTTTAAGAAGTGTACATTCAAATTAAATTTTACGGTGTCTGTCTACTAGAAGAGTGATGGAATAAGGCGTTACCTAAGCATCTTGAAAAATTTCACAATATGAGCAGAGCAATTTCAAATGTTTCGAGAAGTTAAAACTAAGGATTGTATTCTAGTTACCAATTTTACAAGCTTTATATAATAATCTATTACAAGATCGCAAAAACCTAAGATGACGCAGCGAATGTCATATTTGACAATTACATAAATTGCTTCTTACATTTCGACATTAAGGATACTATACATATGTCTCTTATCCGTCTATGTCATACCGAAAATTGCCAAGGTAGAAAAAGAAATAATAATTTTCGCCCCGAAATGGAATAGTTGACTTCTGTTTCGTTACTCCTTTCACCTCGGCCAAAGTACATTAAAAAAATGGTACTTTTTTAATAACATTAAGTCCATCAAAATCAATCGAGCGCACCTTAACTCAACTGCGGACATCGAATCGCCCAAAACCGCAGACAACATGAGGTCAGCTCCCAATGATGAATTAAGTGCCGGCCTTTAAGCCTCCAAACCGCGGCGTAATTTCGCAGTTGGATACATTAAGCCACTTGTCTGTCGCTGTTCATATTAATCGTACCTACTTTATATGTTTCTTTGCCTTCGAATATATGAAAAAAAATTTTGTTTATAAATTTTTTGGCCGATCAAAATTTAAAATGTACTTACTCTCTGAACTCGAAAAACTGCATCAAATGTCGCAAGCTGCATTCGAATCAGTTGCTTTGTTCAAAAAGTATCTTTATCGAAGTATTTGATAGGTAACCATTATCAAGTCATTTTTAAGGGCTCTAATAATTTTGAAAGACAAAACAAATAATCTTAAGCTTGAATATATTAGCAATAGTATTTTCGTGCTTTCCCAAGTTTGAAGATATTATTGTTCAAAATATGAGAAAATTCTCAGGACTGCCATGCAAGGTGCCCAAAATTTTTTCGCATTTTAGTGACCCATATTTTCGGATTTAAACCAACATAGTGTCTTATACTCATCTCTCACTGCGATCAACAGACAACCAGTACGTTTAATACTGTACATTAACAGGTTGAGTACGTAATACATACTTTGTATGTCTCCTGTCTCTGTAGGCAGGCTGTCTTCTATCGAAACCTTTAGTCTATTTGATTATTAACGTTGTACTGTTCGGTGGTAAATCGGCCATAGTTCCAAAGATTTTGGTTCCAAAGCAATATGGCATTTAGCCAAAATATACAGTAAAAGCAGCACAATTTTACTAACATGTCTTTTAAAAAAAATACCAAAACGAAGAGCGAATGCATTCACAATATTGGTCAGAGGCCTATTGTTCTTTCCTTTAATTTATTGCCAAAGCCATAACGAATAATTTCTGTTAGGTATTCATCATTTCTATCACTGCACTCAATATTTCCCTTGCCTGTGTTGTACAAAAGAAAATAGGTGTTTAATGTATTTTTTTTGTATTGAACTCGCTCTAAATGATTAGGAAAACGCAGTTGCATCAACCCAGAGTGCAAGTGCTCTATATCGGCAAACTAATTTACTTAGAGAACTGTGAACAGAACACTCTTAGAACAATTCTGTCCTTGCCTCCAAAATAATGTCTATTAATTTGATAATTAATGCTCAAACACGATATGCTTACATAGATTAGTTTAGAATTGGAGTGTTGTTTTGATAAGTTAAACATCTCATCACAGATTAAGAATGCTCGTGATCGCCATTATCGACCACAAAACTTGCAGTAAGCACATGCAGACTTATTTTCGGCGCTATAATCGTGAGAATCAATTGTTCATTAGATTCAATAATTAAATTGAACTTAACGTTTAAGCCAAAAAATTAAAAGTGCGTTGCTAATAAAGCAAGTACCAACTTTACAGTAATAGCTATTGTGAACATGATAAACCTGTCATTACAAATGACATTTTTTCGTTTAGCGGGTGATAGATGTGTTTTCAATTACACATTAATAGGTACTACCATGAATATAAATAAATAAAACTTCTTCATTGAAATTGTAAGTACTAAGTTTCTCACCAGAAATACAAAGAAATAAGATATATTGTTAAGAGAACGTTTTTGTTATCCTTTCAGCTCATGGCTTTAAGACCTATGCCCAGCCACAGATGAGCACAGGTCCCTCCCTAAATTTCCACGATGTGCCATCCTGACCACCTGTACACATTGATGGCACGAGACTTTAACAAAGTCGCTAATCGCAATAAGTCGCTAGTGGCAGTCCCTCCCACGCTGCAAAGTCTAGTCTGATTCGCCATGCGATAACCATTGTTTTTCAGAGATTATCAGTTCTAAAAATGATGTGGCTCGCTCCTTGTCACTGAATTTGTTGAGCTATTAGCTAACTTATTAGGTTACTCCAATACCTCTATGTTTTTCCTTCTTTCGAATTTTGTTTCGTTGAAACTGCGAGTATGATTCTTTCCATTATTTCCATATCAATGATAATGCGCACCGTTCAAACAGTTTTGTAGTTGGACACTGACGTATATTAGCCTTGAAGATACCTCGTCATTTTCAGAACGCTATCCAGCCGATTTAAATTCTTAGCGTAACCTCCCTCTCTATTGATGTTGGATCTGGCCGATAGGGCGGTTGTTCCACATAAACGTATTCATCTACAACTTCGATTCGAGAGTTTTTAAATAAAACTGAAGTGGATATAAATGTGCATAAAATCTAATTTTCTTCGTGTTCATGGTCATTTTTAGACCCATTTTTTGAGAAACTACACCAATGTCTCTGCAGGAGCATGATGCCGAGATCATTCATCGGTTTTAACATTACATATGTGTTTCTAAGTTATGTTGTCGTATGAAATCTACCTCTATAATAACAAATATATTTATGTATAAAAAACTTTTTGTACATCAGGGAATAAATATAATATTTCTATTATAGCGTACACAAGAATAAGCATTAATTCTCACATACGAAGTTCCAGTCAAGAAGTACTATATCACAAAATCGCGAAATAATTCCAACTAATACAGTTCGTATTAGAGTTTGTATACTTTTCATAGAAGTTTTCTCTAAGTCTAATGAGAGTTCACGAAACTTCTTGATCGACAAGCGATACATTTTTCTGAGTGGAAAATCTCATAATAATCTATTAAAGTACTTATAGTGGCGCATTCATCTCGTATGAAAAGTTAGAGACACGTTCAGCCAGGCAGGTAAAACTTGTGCGAGACGAAACGTGGCTCGCTAATATGAGGCAATTCTTTGTGCAGACGACGCCTGGAAGTTGCCGTGTATAACAAACGCTTCAGCTCACGCGGAATAAGTCTCTCGCTCATGAAAATATCGCTCTTTCTACCAGTTTGTAGAAAAGGCGAGGTGTCGAAATGAAAAAGTTTCATATCGGAATTCTTAGTGTTTATTATTCGTCTTTAATGGAATATGAGTATAGGGTACCTTCAAGCGAAACATGGTGATAGATATACAGAAAAAATATTCTTAGTCACGAAATGAGGTGTAATAATGATAATCGGTAAAATATAGAACTGAACACAGAAGCTTATTTCAACTAACAAATATTAAATCTTACTTGTCCATAATTCACTTTGTTCAGTAAACCTTTCACAATAATTGCATTAATCCCTAATGATATTTTTTTCTGTGTACGAGCAGCAACCAATCATTTATTTCATTTATTAAGTAGTAAACCTTTCCCCGAATGGACGCGTGGCCTTGAAATCGAATTTTATTTGGCCCTACTTAACACGCTTTTATTTCTTTAATAGTTAGTCCAGCTTGTATTACAGCATTGATAAGGGTTCAATCTATTTTTCCCATTTGTGTTTTTATTCTCTATTTATTTATTAAATAATAGGTAGTTGTCCCCCGCTTCATTTACATGGATATAAGTGTCCTTCTGTATATATTTTATCTCAAATTTAAAACCGATTTCACTCAGTACAATCTCTCCCCCTGTCTTTAACTCAAGATTATTTTCGGTCAAACTTTTGTTCCAGTTCATAGTCAAGCGACATATCGTAAGAGTACTCTACAGGTATGTACTTTTTATAGGTATTGTCATACTTTTAATTTTATAGATATCAAATTACATTTATCATATAAGCATTTAAATAGAATTTCGCCCCCTGAGTATAAAAAACAGAATAATTTTTTATATGAAAAATTTGGCATGTTTTATATAATACAGTATAATTTTTATAAAAAAGAAAATGTGGAAAAATTTAATTCACAAAATTTGAGAATATTGAACAGTCCACCCATTTCACACATTTCGTTTACGATTTTAATAACTAAACATGATACGTTTATGATTCAAGGACAACAATCCCAAAAAAGTTACTCTATCTTAACTTCCATTATATATTAACAAGCCTCCGCCGGCGGCTCCATCCGCATATACATATAATAAATTTCCTCATCTTGGACCGATTACGATCTTAGTTATGATACCAATCGTTATCCCGTCCCCGTTATTAATTCTAGTCTCGCTCTCGATGCTAATTTGTCTCAGGCCCAATTCTGACCCTGATTCTTTTCTCTATTTCAATTTCTTCCGGTGTAGACTTTCGATTCTGCGATTCCTCCTTTTAGCAATTTCGATGCCGCTACCGGTCAAGGTTTTGATTAGGACGGGGATGTCAAAATAAAATTTAGGCTGCATTGCTCGGAGATGGTGTAGCTTCCTATAAGTGGAAAAAAAAATTAGAAGCTGTTGTAGCACAAATGCATATTTGAGGACGCCAGAGCGAAAAGTTTATAATCGATTTTACTTAAGGAGCTTATTATTCATGTAGGAAATTTTTGAATCAGTTCAGGAATTTGGTTTAATAGTACGAATACGCAGATGAAATCGGGGCCAGTTGTTATTTTTTTTATTATGGAAACCTTATCATTTGCGAGCACGAAATATCCCCAGTTTTATAATAATTGGATGAGTTTAGTTTGGGTTTGGTATATGGTTTATGTACACAAAGAAGACGAATAAAATACACATTCACTTTTATAAATTATATAAACCTGCTCCCCCTTCACGCAATTATAAAAGTCGCGTGTCACCATTTTTAACAAGCAATATCTATATCAAAAATAATCGAACGTCGATCCATAAAAAAATTCATACGAAAATCAACTACCCTTTAATCTCATAAACAGTGGATTTTCCAAAATTCTTCTTATTGGGTTTTAAGGTTCAGATTTCGGGATCAAACTATCATGTGATCAAATTTAATTTCCATTGGTCTTATAACTTATTTCTAAATTATCATTTTTTTTTCATGTTTTCATGTTGTAGGGCATGAATCACGAGTACTCATTCTAGAATTATAAACTTACTGTTTTCATTTTACTTTATTTAACAAATTACTTCAACAGTCAATATACTGTAAAAAGCAAACTCAACCATGAAATTTTCATATTAATTGTTGTGTCAGGCATCATTTTCTCCACTGTTACGCCATACCCCCCACGATCCCTCTATTTCAAATTGAGGGGCTTACAGACTCCTGCGCGGGCCCTGTGCTGGCGGGGGGCCGTTAAAAACCACCAACGCCGGTGTGATGACAGCGTCCGCGGCAGGCGGCTTACGTCCTCTTCGAGGCACGAAGCGTCTGGTTTATGTTTCGACTTTGCGGCTTACGTTGACTCCAATTATAAACTCAATGGTCAATTCAGTCGAGTCTTAACCGCCGAGCAACCACTACTCAATACTGATTGAAATATTTGTTTTTATAAGAGTTCTTAGAGTGTAGTTGAAAACCATATCCAAATCTTATTTGATATGTTTCTTAACTTTTTAAATATAAACCGTTTCTGTGTCTGAAATACTAAATATAGGTGTATGGTGTCGTGTACATTTCAGTTTTCTTATTTCAAACCCTTTAGGCAGCATAAGCCAGTAAATCAATCAAACATCTAAGTTTTTCTAACTTAAAGTACTGGAATTGTGATTTCTTAGTGAAAAAACTGCTGTATCAGAATTAGAAATAGCTTATAGCATTTAAAATCAGAATTATATCTTTATATTAATGGCAGAATTTTCGAAACATGATCAGTAGTTTCAAAGATTACACCCTACATTATTTATAATATACCTAAAAGCAACTAATAACCGAATACTTTTTTGTTTAAGAATAAATAACAACAGAATAAATGTTTTATTTAAAAATAAATAACAACACAATAAATGACAGATTTCTATAACATATTAATCATAGGTAATGGTCATAAAATGATTTACAAACAAGGACATGCATATGCACACATGTAAGTGTGTACGTACATGGTCACGCATTTTGAAACGTATACGTACATGCACTTGTACATACGCACACACAACAAGTATATACGCCCACACACATATATACATATAATCAACTACACAAAAAAAATGAATATGGCTCCTAAAGAAAAACAAATTAATATTTGCCATACGGTGTATTGAAATCATGTACAGCTTTTCATTCAACTAATCACATACTCCGAATGTACACCAATTTTCATCCACATTAAGCCTTTTTTTAGTTATGAAAAGACAAACAGATAGACGGAAAGTAGCCTATCATTTGCGTAATGATATATGTTCTTAGCAGAATGGTGGAATTCTAAAGTAAGGAAAGTATTCAGTGAAAAGAAGAAAGCGTGACTGGATTTACTGCCTGCAAAAGCCAACCATAGAGTGAAAAGAAAGAACAGCTTGAAAGATAGGGTAAATTATGCTGAAAGTAAAAATACAAAAAGAGCGCTAAAGAATGTGTATAAAGAAGAAAAAATGTAATAAAAGAACGCTATGACACAATTTTCTAGGACTATCTCAAAAACAAACCAAAAACTCAAATCTAAAACTTTTTTGTAATACGTTGAAAAAAGCCATGAATAATTTCGAGACATCGAGTGTAAATGTGATTAGAGACGATGATGGATATTTACTGAATGAGAAAATTCATGTGAAAGAGTGCTGGTAGAATTATTTCGAAAGCGTTTTTGCATGCGAGGATAAAGTTGAAGATGACAATGTTACTGCAACTGTATATATAGTTGATGATGGAAATAAAAGTGAAATTACGAAAACACATTTTTTTTTTGATTTCGTAATTTCACTATCATACGTATGAAAGTTGGAAAAGCTGCCGGATATGATAGGGTTTCGTCAGAGATGCTGAGGAACGATAGGACAATAGGACAAGCCCGCTGTACCAGCTATTCAATAAATGCCGAAAAAGCCGTAGGATACCTAATGACTGGTGCATAGCCATCATTGTACCTCTCTATAAAAGGAAAAGCTCCTTTGCTGGTGCAAAGGAGCTTTTTCCTTTCAGGTCAGGACTTTCGGAACAGGACCTTCTATCTAGGAGGTTCTGTTCCGGAGCACGAGCGCTGCTTTGCAGGCAGGTCCAAGATAGATTGCACAAATTACCGCCCTATAAGCCTTTTCAGCGACGTTGGCAAACTCTATGCGAAAATAATTATCAAAAGAGTTGTGAATGAGACTGAAAACAACATTTGGGACATACAAGCGGGATTTAGAAAAGAATGGAATATATGGACCAAATTTTTTCTCTGCAATACATTGCAGAAAAGTTTTTGGCTAGCGGTCAAAAGATTTTTTGCATTTTTGTGAATTTGGAAAAAGCTTATGATAGAATGAAAGAAAATGATCTATGGAGAACCCTATCCATGCATGGTGTGAGTAGCGCATTGATACAGGCTCTGCAATGCCTATACAGGGGCTCCAGTGCTTGCATCAGAATAAATAGACCACACACTGACTGGTTTGATTTTCGCAGGGGTATCAGACAGGTATGTGTGGCTTCACCGTGGTTATTCATGGATAGCTGTCTGTATGATTTGAAAGAGAATAAGCGTCGAATGCCTTCTGGACGCCGAAAACTAAGTAAACCTTGCGCCGTCGACGTGCAAGCTGTAGGAGATGGTGACTAAAATGAATAATTCTCTTAAAAAAAGGTATGAAAGTAAATGTCAGTAAGACTAAGGTGGGATTTGAAAGAGGCGAAATCACGACTGAATGCGATATATTTATAGAAGGTGAGACAGTCGAACAAGTGAAAAAGTTTGTACACTTGGGTAGTCTGTTTACAAGTGATGGTAAACGTAATAAAGACATCGAAAGAAGAGTGAATGCCAGAAACAAAGTGAATGTATCCTTGCTTGCTACTATAAATAATAAAAGCGTGTCACTACAAGCACGTTTGGATATCCGCATTAGCGTCCTGTTTCCTATTTAAGTATGGTAAGTCAAAGCTGAGTATCGCAGAAGAAAAATGAGATTAAAGTCTGTGCTGTGGAGATGCGATTTCTGCGTTGTATGTGTGAAGTGTCTTGGAATGATAGGTGTAGGAACAATTATGTCAAAGAACAGTGTATTTTGAAGGAATGTAGTGACTAGAATAGAAAGAGGAATGTTGCGGTGGTTTAGCCATCTGGAAAGGATGAATGAATAGTAGACTGACAAAATAAATCTATAGAGCGAATGTGTGTGATGAAAAGCTCGGCTAAAAAAAAACTTATGCAGACCATATTGGTGGCATATTAAAAAAAGGGCCAAATTTTAAGCATCCAAAACCAACAAGCTTGCATGAAAATATTGATGAATGTCAGTGAAGCAAGAGAGATACGCAACGATCGTATCATGTGTAAAATCTATTATCTCTGCCTATCCTTTTGGAAAATAGGCGTGAGTTTATATTAAACCGTTCTTACGTTATAAAAATACATATAGACAGACAAAAAAACAAAAAAATACGTAGACAAACAGTCTACCATATGCACAATCACATGATCTTACTGTATACTAATTTTAAATAGTATGGGTCAAGCTGTTCGTGAGTTATAAGAGAACACATAGATAGGCAGGCATGAATTTTAAAAATGGTAGAATGGGGTCAGTTAGTCATAAAACGAATACCTATCACGAAATTATACAAAAAAATCCAACGTACGGACAGATGCTACAGATTTTTATAGTAAGTACTTAGTACAAATTAGGCAGTTAGTATTTTTTTCAAAATTCCCTCCCAAATAGATTTAGGGAGATAGGAAAGATGCGTGTAAGAACTGAAACTCTTAGTATTAATATTTAGAGCTCGTGCGTTACAAATTTCTATTTTTCATACATGGGAATAATTATGTTTCGAATTTACAACTTTGCAGCTTAAAAACCAATGGATGGATAAAAATGACCAAAATATATTCATGTCTTGTAGGAAATCGGACGCCCTACAACAAATAGCTTCTATCATTTTTTGATAAACGTACTCGTTCAAAAGTTATTAAAACTGAGAGTAAAATTTATGTTACAATTACATTTTTTCCCCTAATTTTAACTCACGTTTATTTTTCATTGTTTTTACTCGTTTTTCCATGTTTCAAGGTTACTTATTTCACATTAATGATGAATGATTATGCTAGTTCCTCATTAATTCTTCTACACATGGTAGATTATCTAGAATATTTACAGATTAGTTTCATTACTACTGAATAATATGAACTATGTAATATTTTCCATTTCTATTTTTATTTTTGGCAAGTATCATTAGAGACCATTCAATGCTTTCAACATTCCGTGGTAATAAACATACATATTCAAGTCCATAGTTTTATTCGCATAATATTAGTATGATGTAAAAAAATAATTTTAGTTTTCAGAGTTATAAGCCATAGACAAACAGACAGTATACCTAACTACATAGTTCGTAAACACTGCAATAATTATTGTGTCTAGGCGAGTGAACGATGAGATCATGCACGCAACATAAAACAAGAAAAGTATTTCAATCAAACCATAGGGTATAGAAATGATGTAATTAACTATCGAGATTGAAAGCAGAATTGAGATTTCAATTGAGTTTGGAACCAAAATTGAAAACAAAAGTGAGGTCGGGATCGCCATTGAAAGGAATAAGGTCTCATTAAAAATAGATAAAGAGATATATCCTTCCGGAAGGAACCGCTGGCGGATCTTAGTACAGAATAAACAGAATTTATTAGTAAACAGAGAATCAACAAGTCAGTCAGGCAGTAAAACTTTGTCATAATTTCCGCAGAGTTAATGTATACATATTGAAAATGATTTGTAACATTTTTCAGGTTATTTGTACTTACGTACATAAACATTGTGGTAAAGTACAAATAATCTGAAAACCGTTCACTAATATATATCATGTTAAGACCAACATTGTAAAGCATACAAACACCGAAGTGAAGTCAGGAGCTACCGTTTATCGTTCGGTCAGCGCACGCCGGTAAACCAGCCGAGCAGCGCTTTACCTTCGTACTTGCGCACGCGTCACGTCGAGCGGAGACCGAGAGGCCTATTAGTTGATATACATATGTTATGGCATTTATATTAACTTGACTTGTATCCATGAATGTAATGAAATCTTGCAAGTCGATCTTCACCTAGTTTCAGACGTCCGAACAATTGGAAAATGTTTACACGCATTGAGAACTGAAAATAATATAACAATATTTTACCCTCAAAGTGATATGAACATAGAGTCAGGAGATGGATATAGAACTTTTCAATTGTTTTTAGTAAGCTGCTTGGAGTTTAGTATCGTTTGGATTCTTGTCATTTTTCCAATAAATGTACTCGGTGACGAGAGCCTTGTATAACGAAGCCGGAAGTTGAATAGCCGAATTCTTCGGTGGCTTCTAGTGATGAGCCCCTCCGAATTTCGGTTCGTTTGATTTGTTTTGATAGATAAACACTGTTGCGTGTTTACCGAATGCGAGTTCATGCACAATGCGCAATTTCCTTTATATTGTTATTTTATTGTTTCATGTTACTGTATCGTACCTTGAAAATATAAAAACAAATTTTAAATTGACGTAAAAAGTATAAAATATTTAATATCGGTTGGTTTCCTTTGCATATAGTTTGCAATAAAATATAGCTTGATGATAATACATATCTTACACGCTTTTTGCATATCATTGAAAATTAATTTAATTTAATTTTTTCCTTGGTACATTAAAGAGTGTTTGTTAGTCAGCCCGTACTTATCTTAATACATCACCGAAAACCGAATCCAAATTAGGTGCAGCTCGGGAGGTTAGCGCGCGTAAACGCACAGACAAAGAAACGAAAAATTCTATAAACATTTATTATATGTGTAGGTTTATCTATATGACTGTATTAATTTCCCGGCTATTTCGACTTAACGCCTCGTTTTAGTAGTTTGCACCAAATTAGAATGGACCAATGCGTTGGATGGTTTTCAACGAGCCGGCTGCGGTCCGAGTCCGCAATCAGTACTCATTAAATCGGTAGCTCTGTTTTCATTTTACACTCGATGTGTGCACTGGACTTTAATGATGTTACATTGTTCGCTTGTATTTGCATAGGACTTTTGTACACTTCTGCTCTAAGGTATAAACCTAATTTTTCTAATGTAGCAATATTTTCATGTTTAACTATGATTACACTTGTTTTAATTATATTCATACCCATTGAATGCTTTCAAAAATTTCTTTTAAATTAAAATATTTGCTTACGCATTTTGTACTTACAAGCTGTCCGTAAAAGTATCGCTGATAATTAAATAAAATACGCGCAAGTTGTTTTTTTTTTTTTATGTTAAAATGTCATGGTCAATGGGTCAGAGTACATCAAATTAAAGTACAACTGATTTAGGTTAAAAATAGAGTAATTACGAGAGAGTTTAGTCACAACTAATAATAATATACTTTGTCAAAGCAAAATACTATTTATCAATAAAGAGTAAGGTTCTAAATCAATTTATATTTTTGATTCATATTATGTTATGAAATTGAGACTACAGTCGGCCAACTAGTAGTGGCTGCACAGGTACATCCAGTGGCCTTACCTTTGCGGACTGCTTGTACATAAATAGAATAATTTTCTGTTTTATTTCGTAATTAGGTTTTTAGTTTCGGTATTCATTAATAGTGATTCTTAGAAGGGTATGTCGGTTCTTAAGAAAAAAATCCTTCTATTGTTGGGTTTTATCAGTGAGCAAACTTATTTTTGTACGTGCCTACTTTATGAAGAAAGGACGACTGAATAAGTATTTTGCAGCAAAACAGGTTCCAACAGAAAATAATTAAGTAACATTTGTATCAAAATTTCTAATTGTTCGTGGGTGACAAACACAAGCATCTATTCATTACATTGAAATGTGATAATGAACACAAGGACCGTGCAAAAAAAAACCACCCGTCAAATAAAGTTATTATGACAAACGCGTAGTTAGATGGTGCATACCGAACTTTTTTTTTGATGAAGAAGCACAGTTGCCCTATTCGACGTTATTCAGTCGTGGCATTCGCGTAGCAGACAATAGCCCTACCACAAGTCTCATAGCCAAAGACGACTGCCGGATGTCCTTGCCGTGTGAATAAGATCCGATACTCGCTATATATAGTAACGAAACGCGTGGGATGCAATCCTTAATAGCTCTAGATCAGGTTCGTATGTAAGCGCTGGCAACTCTGCTGTTCAACTGTAACAGCAGTTACAGTTGAACAGCAGACTACTGCTGCTCAACTGTACTGAAGTAGAGTGTACACATCGTGTTGGCTACGTATCAACTTCGAGCCAGCGTCGTTCGTGGTACTACTGGCTGGCCGGGTCGACGTTGTTTTTACCGCTCGGGTAGATGGCGTGAAAATTTCTTTATTTTGTATATTTTGCACAAATTACAAAAATTGTTTTAATTTTTTTTATTGTTCAATCGAAAATACATATCATCCTCTCTCGTTGGGTGATATGTATTTTCATCGTTGTTTATTACGGTTGTAGTTATGGTTGTTCCCAGTTCTGGTTTTGATTTTTATCCCCGACTCGCTCTCGTTTCTGATTTTGATCGTGTCTGAGCGATACCGGATTGTTCTCAATTCCGATCTCGGTCCAACTTTGATTTATTATATGTTTAGTGAAGAGTAACTAAAATTTTGCCAGAATGTGACATGGTTCCATATATGCAATAATATATACATGAATATAATGATTTCATACAAAACGGATTTATAATAAATATATATGTATTATAATATTATTTTTAGTAAAATTAATAGATTTTGCAATTTATTAATAACTCAATCGTAGTGTCACTAGAAATTTAGATTTTATGAATTACTTTTTGGGACTAAATAAATATGTGTGCTGTTAATGTTAGTTATTTTAGTACATAAATTTTGAATTTGTTAGTAACTTGATTAAAGAGCTTCCTATCGGATCGTAGCATAACCTTGAACTATCGTTTTTAGAAAAAATGTATGAATATGACCTCAGTTGGTAGAGTTGTTCAAAAGTAATACAATCTCTAACAAACGCACGAATGATATATATGCATAACCACTAGCTTTTTCTTGCGGGTGCATCCGTATGGCTCTGTCCACACGGATGCACCCGCAAGAAAAAATCTTGTTGAAGCATTTAAATTTTGTTAAAATCAGAATACTTCTAGTCCCACTAACAATATCTATATTTCAATAATTTTAGTCCTATTCCCGATTTCATTTCTCTCATTCCTACTCACTCTATTTGTCGCTCTTCCGCTCATTCTCGTTAGCGTTGCCCTCGTCTTCTTTTATTGCCATCATTATCTTTTCACCCCGCCCCTTCTTCATTTCCAAGCAAAAGAATCAAATAAATATAGTCAATTCATTAAAAAAAATTGCGATTCTGTCTTGTCTATCCAATTGAGAATTTCCAATTAGTATATTTTTTAACATTAGTATCAAAATCATTGTCCCCCTCACGAACTCCAATGCATCTGATGCAACCACGGACCTATAATTTTTTTTATACATGGCATCAATGGTATTTTAAAAGGAAATCGAATATATTAACCTTTTGAATCTTAATAATTCTCGTCATTTCTATTATATATAGATGTAATAGTAATTAAACAATAAAATGAATATTACTAACATATTAAATATTGTTGTATCAGGTTTTTTTACCGTTCTACAATCTGTTACGTCACAACTGAAGAGTCTACAGATCTCCGAGGTAGGGGGAGTGGCTAGTGGCTTTATTTTACATAAATTAAAATCGCTTTCATAAAATCCACTGTACATTATTTTCTGTTTTGAAAGGAAAAGTATTCCGCTCTGGTCAGTGGCGTAGCTGGCATGGGTGGCGCCTAGGCGGATACCGTAGGTCACCCCAAAAATCATAAGTAGCCATTACGCAATCTGCCACAGTTTTACGAATTTTTATACGTGGAAGAACTGATGTATGGTTAAGATTCTTTTGTTAGTATTTTTCTGTGTATCCACAATTCACGTTCGGGTGAACTCGGGTGTCACCCCTAAATGGGCTGCACCTGGTGCGGGCCGCTCCCTCCGCCATCCCCTATCTACGCCGCTGCGTAGTTAATGTACCTTATTTATTAATTATGATTTAACATAAAATAAAATTTGAACAATAAAAAGATGATACTGCAATGCTCTACTTCATACAGACAGATTAAACAAGACCGAGCTGTAATAATATCCATTTTAAAAAGAAAGAAATATATATAATTGTGTACAAATTCAATAAAAGACGCCGTATTAAAATCTATTTAATTACTTTTACGTACAATAAGAAAAATTAGCATTTAATAATGTTAATTATAAAACATAAATAAACACTTTTTTATTTATTATTTTATAATCAACATTATTAAATATGAACTTTTTCTATTGGCCTATGATAAAGTTTTCTTTTCAATTTTTAACGAAAAATCTGATTTTAATGACACTTGTTATAGTTTTTATTTAACGATTTTACCCTAATGCTATAAATTGCCATTTTATTTTCGTTTAAGTACATTCGATTTATGTTGCATTTTTTTACATTAAATCTATACAAATACGTCGATTTCACTCGTGAAATCGTTCTTAATACATCAAATCGAATTATAATATTAGGTTGTACTTATACTAGGTAGGTCGTACACAATAAACAATTTCTGTTGCTTTTAGTAAAAAAATCGATCCATTACGCATATGAAAATGCTCCGATGAGGAATAATAAATAACACCTAACGTTTTACCGAAATAGCAATCGACATAATCTGAACAGCAAAAATAATAATAAACTGAGTTTACATGTGAGTCGACTGTGCAAAGTCACCAATTTATTTAGAGGGCTCGATAAGGTCCCTGTGGGTATACGAGATTTACCCCTATATAAATTTAAGAGTGTTATTAAATAATCGCTCAATGAAAAATGGTATTACACAATTTCTGTATATTTAGAAGACAAATATCCATGGGCACAAGCGGCTCGACTTTTACCGGGCTCTTTCGTTCATTAATAGTTTTGTATTTGTTTTGGCTATGCGTAATGAAATTAGAAAAGAGGTACCCTCAAGTTTCTTGCTGCTCGTTTTTCTCGAGGGAAAACTGCCTTCCGAACGAGCGGTAAAGGATAAATAAAAATATTACTTATTTCAAGCGTTATTTCGTAACCAATGAAATAAAGATATTTTGTTTGAAGCTATTTCAGACATGCAGATTTCGTTATGATTTTCCGCCGTCACTTTCGACAATGTACACACAACCTCCGCCTGGCTATCGTGAGCACACTCGACATTCTTTTTTTACAATCAATGCGAGTAATTTAAAAATTACATAGAAACATACGTATACGAACAACGCGATATCTCATATAATCACAATAATGTCTAAGTCATCAAATACAAACATAAATTTTAGCCCTTCGTGTCACTGAGCCATGCATGTTTGTATGGTCGTGCGTAGCGAAATTTTTTTAATAAAAATACAGAAAAGAAAGACGTTGTACCTACATTTCAAAGAACTCTTATAAATCTAATTTTAGCGAGAAGTAAACAGTTTCGCATAGCGTAGGCGCAAGTAAATATTCACATGCCTGTGATCTAAGAAACTTGTATAAATTCACTTTATATTCCATTTCCTTAGTTTATGAAAACTTAAATATGCTCGCGAGGTAAGCCACTTCAAACTGAATCCTTTGACGGCGTTCATGTCAAATGGCAGGATCGGTTTAGTTTTTTTTTTGGTTTTTAACAGAGTTATGAGAATTAAATGATTTAATAAATTCAAATGGATTTTTAAATTACAATGAGCAGATAAGACGTGGAGAAAATTTAGTTACAGTTTTCTAACATAAAATTGAAACTAAAAGTCGACTGTAACTGTTATCTCGACGCCGGTCACTTTCAGTACTGAATCCGGTCCCGCTATCAACTCCAGTATCGAGCCCAATTTCAATTCAGCTTTCAATCCCGACGGTGATTTTGCGTACTATTTCATTTCAACTGAATTATTTTAGAGGAACGCATCCTCTTTCATAAAAAACACACATACGGTCGACAAATTATTTTATTTTAAAATTATTATTCTACTTTTCTTGATTCCGATTCTTGTCCCGCGCGATTGAATTCCCGCGGATCGGTGTTAATCCTCCATTGAAAAAAATGTCCTACAAAGGTTTTATAGTTACAAACGCATAAACGAACAGACAGACCGAGAAATGTTACGTTTTAAAACATGTAAGGGTAATACTATAATATCACAAATTCGATGAAAAATAAATGTATTTAATTTAATTTTTTTGACGTGACAACGTCTTATAATTCGATGGAGCAGGCTGCACGCACGAAAAACATGACTCATGCGGCGTTACCTCGCTCTGAGGCGTTCCATTTAAGGCTTGAAGCGCAAGCGAGAGCACGGAACGAGCGACAAAGAGGCATAATCGGCCTCCGCTTTCGGCAGCGTTCGACATCTGTCTCTCTCCTACTTGAGTGAGCGATGCGTCCGCGTGGACAGCTGCTATACATCAACATGTTTTCGTCAAGTATGAAGTGCAGTGAAAAGTGAATGTGGTGTCAATTGTTTATAGCAACCATAATTGCGGCGATAAAGGTAATGATTCTTTCGATAATAAATAAAATTAAAACTGTCTTTCGAAAAATGAGACCATTCCATCAGTATTTTCTTATGACATTGTCACGTTCAACTATCGTCAGTAAACCGACTTTACAGACAACCGATTTTTTTTCTTATAACAATATTAATATTAACGGCGGGTTGCATTGAAAGTAAAATGTGATTTGTAAACGTAATCTTTAAGATTTGACAAATTGTCCCACAATAATCTTGTAGAATGTATAAAAAAAAGCTTTCCAAATAGCGTTTTTAACACGATTTTATAAGCTTGAGTTGTATCTATGTATGTATGATACGACATCTTTCAACATAATTTTCACCAATTTCCAGAAGTCTGATTAATTTGAAACTTTTCATACGTATTAAGGACCGATGACAATACAATAATTTAATAAGTTTATCTCATTATCCTGATCAGGATCGCCAGGATCGAATAATTTGTTCACGTATTGTTTGCGTGAGAGCAAGTGGCTTATTACTGTTTTGTAATAGATTTTAGTTACAGTAATAAGCATTATTATTGATTCAACTACTGTTGAATTAATTACGAACTAAAAAGTGAAAAATAATTCTTAATATAAGCTGAAAAAAATAATGAACAATGACGAAAAATACTAGAATTATTTTGGAAAACCGTGAGGCCCTTTGTGTCACATTTTTCGTATATAGAGAGCAACCCACGCTTTTTCCACAATAATACTAGTATTATTCGTCATTATTCATTATTTTTTTTAACTTATATTAAGAATTATTTTTCACATTTTAATTTGATGTGCTTTAATAGCGTGTTTTTTTTTTTTAATTTTTTAACAACATTTATTTTCACTTTATAATAGCGAAATTACTGCGTCGGGGGACGTAACATTTTTAGTTTTATATCGACCTTCTTTTTGAAACTAGATAGATAATGTGATTTTAGTACTAATTCTAACGTCGATAGACAATATTTACTTGAAAGTCACATTCTAGACATTAATACATGTCGACATAATTTCAATATTAAAAATAAATATCAACCGTGTTTACATGATAATCTACTACATAAGGTTGCAAATTCATTCAGAGGGCTCTGCATACATATGACATTTATAAATATTATATTCAATGAACTCCCTGAGAATACACTAAGCCCCAGTACAAATTTAAAATATTTATTAAGCAAACACTTCGCAAAAAAACTATTACACGATTTATGGCGGAAAAGACGCTGGATTATTTTCAGTGAAAAAACTAGTAACTGTATGAAGTGCATGTTTTATTTTTGATCAATTTGTTTTTATATATTTATGTAAAATTAAAAAGAATTTTATTGTCTATCAACGCTTAAAATATAGAAAATTACTTTTTTCTAATCGACGTAACTTTATTTTTTACTTCTTTCTTAATAATGTAAAAGCTCAAACAAGCGCGCTTAAATGAGCCCAAGAAAGCTAATACAAAACTTGTTTTTGCTTTCTTTAGGCGCGACTTGAAAGTAAACAAAATCTTTTTTTTTTTTTTTTGAATAGAAGTAAAGTTAAGTAAACTCTGTCTACGCATTTCCGCATTTATAATTTGAATTTCATATTTGTCGGCGAACTGGAGATATTGAAATTCTAAGTGGCTAGTACTCGGAAACTCTATATTCTATTTACGCAGTTTTCACATTTACAATTTAAATTTCTAATTGTCGCCTAACCAGAAATACTCAAATTCAATTTGGCGAATATTCGAAAACGGCAACTTAATTTTAATTCCTTTATAGACCTCTAATATGTGCATTAATAATCAGCAACCAGCGGTCATTATTTAACCATCGAGAATTAAAATTAAAAACCGCCGAAGAACGCATTTATAAAACCATGAAAAGGCACAAACTCAAGTCAGGACCTTTCCGTTGATACTAAACTTAACTATAAAATCGGATATATCATATAGATATCATGGAGAAAAAATATTCATTATTTTCTTATTTATATAATTATTTTATCAATAACTAACTGTGTCCGTGGTTCTGCCCTGATGGGTGTAAAATGAATTCCTTCCTTTTTTACGTCGAACCATCTCTTTATCGATGCATTATTAAAGTATAATACGACTTACTGATTTTCAACTTAGTCGTAACATCTGTCACAACGCTAAATAAAATGATTTTACTTCAATAGAGCGTAAAGTATATATGCACTGTATTTTTTGTAGGAAACTGGGTAATTTCTAACTTCTCTTGAATTTATGGTACGAAGCGCTCGATGCACAAACCTGAATCGCACTTATTCTGTGGAGCAGCGCCAACCGGCAGACACCTCTTCCTACAGCGAAATATTAACAAACGTACCCTACTCGCGTCGGTGCGAAGTTTGAAACTTTTCTATATGCGAAACGCTATTGAAAGCTTCCAGAGTGGAGATTAACACGTGCCAGTGAAATATGCGCTCAAGGATTAGCCTTTATGAAGTTGTTAAAATGCGTCTGCTACGGTAAGTACTTTTGAAGCGTGGAGCTGGGAACGTTTTGACGCCTCTACGTTATTAAGGGTAGGTATGTCCCAAGGTATGCAGCTATAAGTGTCTCATACGCAACATCATAGCAGGTGCTGGTACAACAATATTGACACTTGTATGTTGTTTTTGTTCAAATCTAAAGTTAAACACGCGATAAATATAATAAAAAAAAAACTAGATGTATGGTGGGACACCCGATGAAAATGAAGTTCTTTTCGCTTTATATTGTATCAAATAACAGAAACAGTGAAATAAATTAACAACGTTTGGGAGTAGTTAAGCGAGAAATAATATTTAAAGAAAAATATTCATTTACTTAAAATATGGTACCTGCAATACACATATAATTACAGATTATATAAAAAACAATAAATAATAAATACTATACAAAAAACTCTAAATAAAGCAATAAATAGAAAGTTCGTCACGGTGCATAATTATGTAATTTTTGAAGTCGATAATAGATGTTAGTTTCGTTTGTACAAGACAAGATAATTTCCCTGTCAAGCGTAAACGTAACAGGTCGATTTCATACAAATTTCTTTCGTCGGGCGTTTTGATTTTGTTATAGAAATAAATCCACAAAAAAGTGTGTGTGTATTAGTGTACACACGTAAGAAGTGAAACTTTTTATGACATCATTTTTCCAAAATGATTTACTATTTACCACTTCACAGAAATTGGTTGAATAAAGCTAAATTAGATAGTTTATGCAAAGGCTTTTATTATCATAGACATGGACACAAAATAATACAATTATTTCATCTTTCTGCTACTAAGATTATAGCATTTCATTAATTATAATAGAATTATTACTATTATTGTTATCGTTATTATATATTTTGTAATTAATGGCTTAACTCACTGATATTTACAATCAAAACTAAGGTTAACCTGAAATAACCTTAAAAAATAAATACCGTAATCACACCCACGTGTTGAATGTATTAGAAAAAGGTTTAATTACTTACTCTCTGTTAGAAATCCACTGGAATTAGAATAAATATCTTTTATTCCTTTGCCAATAACTTTATAAAATTTTTTCGCTAATCACTTAATTGAAATATTATTTTCACGTCACTACTGAGTTTCAGAAATAGAAATGTTCAGAGTTTCATGTAGGAGACTTGGTAATGGTATATGTACCTAGAAGGATGATAGGTAAAACTTTTCAATTAATGCGATGTTATAAAGCCATATAGAATTGTAGGAAAATTATCGAACGCTACATATAAAATCGAGTCACTCAATGAAAGAATGTGAGATATAGTTCATGTATGTCGGTTGAAAAGGTTTCAACTTAGATAATAGGAAAATGTAATATATACAAACTGTAAATAGATCTAGGGTGTTGACAGAAAGTATATGTGACAGGTGGCCTTAGTAACAATTATGTTTATGCCACGATGACATTAATAACATTGAATAAATATGGCGCGTAACGGAAAAATGTTACCCAGAAATAAAGATGGCGCGTAACAGAAAAACGTTACATTGCTATAAAATTTCTCCCATACGCCGATAAAGAAGTTTCACTTCAATAAACAATTAAAAAAATGTTCCAAAAATATGAATTAATCATGTGATTTTACAGAAATTAAATAATTTAGTGAGTCATTTGTTTTATATTTCATTTTAAAATAAATGAAAAACCGTCAGAATTTACGTCCGTGTGAATGCACACAGAAATTAATTTACTGCCTATATGCAACTGTGTATTATTGTTTATTTATCGAAATTGAAAGATAACATATCAACATGCAGTATACATATATTTGTTTGAGACAAGTATAAACAAATAGTGAAAGAAATGACTGATATGACAGCGTAATAATTACGTTTTCAACTAACGCGGAGGCTGTTGTAATTGAAAACGCCTCAATTACTACAGCCTCCGCGTTGTTTCACCTGGCTTTGCCGCTTAAGCTTCTACATATCGTACAAGCTCAACAAAGACAGCACGGTAGTATTATCCCTAACTACGTACAAAGCGACATCACAGCCCGTGAAACGATCTCTGTTTATGACAAGCTTTTGTCCAACTTGCCGTGTTAATAAGTGTGTGTCAAATTTTGAAAGCTAAATCCGAACCATTTTCTGACGTTTTATTTGGTTAGACAAATTTGGTACGCTTGCGTATTTTTGGTGACAATGTAATAACATGGTATCGCGGAGCTGGTTTGATGGAGTCGGAAGGTGGCCATAGTAACTCCTAAACTAAATAAGATAAACCCTTCGACTTTAAACTCATTTGTTTCGTCTTGGCAAATGCTCTGAAGCTACATGATATCTAGAGTGTGAAGATGGAGACGGTAGGTGTTTATTAAGCTTGGCAAGTACTCTGGACTTTCCAGGGTCTGAAGATGAAGCTGAAAAGTCAAAGCAACTCTGTTATAAAACATTGCAACTTTACAGAATTAGGGCTGGTTTGTGATTGCAGAGATCAGTGAGTTGAGCGTCGTCAGCATTGGTCTGCCACTTGTCTGGGAGAAGGAAAA
Source organism: Eumeta japonica (assembly GCA_005406025.1). NCBI lineage: Eukaryota > Metazoa > Arthropoda > Insecta > Lepidoptera > Psychidae > Eumeta > Eumeta japonica. Next base: position 876,553 of record BGZK01000018.1, read on the forward strand.
CTCCAAATTCAAAACCGAACTGTGATTTCTGTCATGCACGAGTAAAGTTCCACCTGAACTAAACGGCTAAGTGTAATGCACCCTATTGAGCGTGAGGCCTTGCTGATGTAATGAATGGCAATAGGATCTCGAAAAATATACTATCGCAAACTAACCACCTCAGTACAATAGGATGCACCCTGTTGTCATTGAGCCCTTGCCCTTCTATCTATAACATTGGAGGTCGACTGGTGAAGGAAATGCATAGATTAAGGCAAAACTAAAAAAGTTGAAAATAAAATTATTAATAAAAAAACTTTTTAAAAACAAGTTTTTATTCAAAAATTCAAGTGTACTAAAATGATTAATCATTGAAACAAAAATATTCATAATTGTACCTAATATTCTGTTACATCAGATAATTTCAAAAGCTTGGAATGCAAATGAAAAACAGAGAATGAGGAACATTAACTTAATAGTTTCTTATTATATTCAGCAAGTGAACAGATTCTCAAGCAAATAATTTTGGATTTTTCGTATAATTTTAAAAATAATCAAGATTATGCAAGACTTATTTTAAATTGTCCATTAGACTGAGGATACTGTAGAACACTACCATCATACTTCAGTTGTGCCATTTGTGGCACTTATCAGAGTCAGACCTATAAATGAGTTTATTTATATGTCCTTTGGTTTATAATAAACTGCTGAAAGACCTTTATAACACTCAATCTCTAGAGGAATTAAATAAATTAAAAAATATTCAAAGATATAATCTTATATATAGAAATTATAAAAAAAAAATACCTTAACTACATAAGATGTAAAGCGGCACACACTTTCTTAAAAAATAAAACTCAACAATAATTTAAATGAAAAATAAGTACAAAAATTAACATCCGAGTAAGAAAAAATAGCGCTTTAAAAAGTATGATACATGATAGTATGCGACCTTGCCCTGAGGGTCATTTACTTTTATTGTACTGCTATTTATAATTTTATTGCATTGTAATACTATAAAACGCAATTTTGTGTAAGCAATCCTATGTCTTGCTATGTTTATACGTTAAATCAAAATATATAATGATGTATTATATATTTTGATTTAATGTAAAAAAATATATAAAATTTTTATTCACTACTTATTAGATGAAAAATATGACACAGTTTATAGATAAGAATGTCAGATAAATTAAAATAGCTATTATAACAAACAAATTTAAATTTTGCATCACTTTGTGAGGAACTTAGAGAATCCATTATCTAGAAAATTATATCTGTTTGTTTTTGACCTTTAGATTATTTTTTTTTGTATATTTTTTTCATATATAAGTTTTTATCCATTTGTAGTCAAATCTAGTGTGTTTGTGTGTACAGGTTAGTGACATTTAGAATACAACACCGATTTTCGAGTTACATCTTGTCGTGCGACTGACTTTTTATCGTAATACATTAGCGAGCATGAGGACCGCCAAAGAGCAATGAATTGGAAATGAAAATACCAAATCAAAAATCGAAATAAAATATCCAATGACCTAAGTGGCCAATGCGATCGCTTGCAATTATTCACAAACGGAATGACTGTCGGCAACGACATGAGTACTCGCTTCTGTAAATATAATCCTCTCTAGGGGGCTTGCACAACAACATAATAAAAACCAATAAATTGCAGCATGAAATAGACTTGTATGAATTAAACAAAATGATTAAATTGTGCGATTCAGTGTTGACTGGTACCCCGCGACTTAACACGTAGAATGCGCATTTAATTTGAGATAGCGCAAGATAAATTTTTAAAAAAGTTGTTTAAAATTGATAAAATTATTAGGCAGTAAACAATGATAAATCCAATAAACTGTGATTATAATAAATTTATTGAAAAAAAAAACAATTCTGATTTACTTAATTCTTCAAAAGTACATTAAAAAATTCGTAAACCAAAGTTATGAGTTTTAGGACCCAAAAAAATCAATAACAGCTTTTACAAAATCGTTAAGCACACTAAATTCTACGATTGAGTCGCTCAATTAAAATATCGATTCAAGAAGCTTATCAACGGCGATATGTAAAAAAAAATATTTGAACTTCACTGTTTTCACTTTCACAAAAGAGTTATAAATTTAATATCACATACAAATCCACTCCTAATGGTGCAAATAGCGCCTTCCACAGTGGCCTAATTGATCAAGAGCCGGTAAACAGCCGATTCGGACAAACTTTTTCCCATTGATATAATTAGGTCGGGGAAAAAGTCTTTTGGTATTTTATACGTAAAAAGTTAAAGTGAAATTCCCTTTGATTGTGCCATTCGTATTTGCTAAGTTTTGGTAGCATCAAATAGATGACATTTAAAAAAAAATACATAAATGAAAACGGTGTTCCGACATTTTTCTGTCTACAAAAATGAGTGTATCTTACGTAGAAAACATATATTTTGAACTTTTATTACAAAATAGGGAAAAATACGACACAAACCGTGAAAAAAAAAATGTGTCGTTTATGGACGTAATGCAGTGCTGGTATTATAAGTACAAAACTGGTTCAAGCGTTTTTAGACCGGTAATTTTGATGTCAAAGGTAAACCTCGCTCTGGTCGACATGGATCGTTCGTCGATCCATTTTGGAAAAAGTACAGCAAGATTTGCATATTAATCCTTACGACATAGCAGAAAAGCTGGGGATTGACCACAAAACGGGTTTGATGCATTTGGAAAAGCTGGATATACAAAAAAGATCGATACTTGGGTCCCACACGATCTCACTGAAAGAAATCTAATGAATCGTGTACTTATTTGCGATTACCTATTGAAACGTAATGAAACCGAACCGTTTTTAAAAAGATTGATCACTGATTATAAAAATGGTTTATCTACGACAAGAACATGCGAAAAAGGTCATGGTGAAAAAGCAAGCAAGACTCCACGGACTATAGTGAAATCAGGATTAACTTGCAATAAGTTGGTATTATGTGTATGGTGGGATTGGGCATATGGAAAGGGTATTATTCATTATGAGCTTTTTACCGCCGAGCAAAACCATCAACTTGGATACTGCCAACAGCTGTTATGACCCAAGCAAGAAGTAGAGAAACAATGGCCGGAGTTGATCGACAAAAATGCTGTGGTTTTTCACCATGACAACTCCAACATATATTTAGCCACTCAACAAATATAGAGAGTTTGGTTGGAAAGCGTTAGTGCATCCACCATATAGCTCTGACCTTGCACCCTCAAATTTTCAACTGTTTCGGTCTCTTCAGAATTCTTTAGATAGTGTTAGGTGAACATCAAGAGAGAACTATCAAAACTTTCTGTCAAAATTTTTAGTTGGAAATCCCGAAATTTCTACAGCAATGGGATTATGTTACTACCTGCAAAATGGCAACAAGTTGTTGAAGAAAATGGCATATATATATTTATATATATGTATGTATATATATTGTAATGAAATGTAAATAAAATACGATGAAAATTATCTTGATTTTGTATATAAAATACGAAAAAACTTTTTCTCCGAGTATATGTAAAACCTATATTTTGTGATTTTAAAATAAATATTCCGATTGAAAAAAATAGATGAAAATGCACTCTTTCTTTATTTACAAAAATACTTAGCCAAAAAAAAATGCACAAAATAGTTTTTCAATAAAACAAATAAATTACAGGAAAACCTATAAAATGTTTATGGCCTTAAAATAAAACGGTAAATTTCTCAATTTTATACGTAAATTATTACCTAAAATTGCAATTTTTTTTTATTTACCACAAGCAAATTTAGGTCCTGTTTAAAAACATGGTACATAGACAACATAATCATCATGTAGAACCCTTTACGAGTTTGACTAGCACTTGTCCGGTTTTGTTTGTTGAACTTGCGTATCGACAATACGTAGCCGACCATGTATAATTTGCTCGTGTGTATTGTTAAGTTAAGAATGACGTAGTCAGCAATTTAAATCAATACATTATTGTAGGCACTTTGCGAATAATAGAGTAATTGCTTTAGACTGTATAGAAATACTGTTTCTATTAGATAATTTACTACCTGACATATTCGGCCTACAGTTGTTCATATCATTGTTTTAGAATTGTGTACCTATATATTGGCGTTTATAAAACAAACGCGGTGTCGTGAATTAATTCCGTTTTGAAACTGTCGACAATATTCTTGAAGCTGGGAACTGTCGGCGATAGTGCATCCCGGGTTGCGAGTTGTTTTATGGAGTTGCGAGCGCCCCCGCGTGCCGCCGCCTCGATACCTCAGTTGTTCCACTCCCGCCCACACTCACGATTGCGTTTTAATTAATCCTTATAAAATTTTCCGCAATATAAACGTATCGTTCCGGCTCCGTTCTTGTCTGTATAAAATCTATGGCATAATATTTCTTCACTGGGAAAATTTCCTGTTACCTACGAATGTACCATACTTTCAATGCTATTGATTTAGTAACACTTTTTATAACAGTCTGCAATATGAAAACTTTACATTCTGTGTCTAATACGCCTATAACGGTGTTTGTTTACTTTCTTTTCAATAGTATTCGCATGATACTGGCAGGGCGTAAAGAAATAATATTTTTAAATGTCAATGTCATTAAACCATTTAACCAATCATATAAACACATTATGTTTCTTAGACAATTTAGAATGAATATTTAATTATTTTTTTAATTGACCATTCTCTGCAATTCTCGTCTGGAAACTTTCAATCCGTCTAAATATTACGTACATTTTATGCTATAGTTTGAGTACCAATGCTAAATGCAACGGTAATGTAAAAAGAATAACGCAATGATTAGATTTATTAGGTATGCTAACATGTGTTCTACTTCACATAATTTCTAATGAAATACTAAACAATGGCTCGAGTCTCACTCGATCGGTATAGACGATACTCGTCGTCGAAATTGATTTTCTTTACGAACTACCTGATCAATTAAAATACCAAACTCAATAAAACAGAATTGAGTTTATTATGTGAAGTTATGCTTTATAACATGCAAATTATTACTGAAAAATGTTAAAATTTCGATTGTGATTTTCATGTATTTAGGTAGACTCAAGTAATTTTACATAGATAAATTATCGCAACAAGTACAAAAACTTTTTCCAAGTTATTTGACATCTTTCACAAGCTCAAATTCTGATTGCAAGGCAATAAATTTTTATGTTATGCAAAAAAAAACATGTTATTACTAAAAGCATTTGTTTATATTAAAAACAAATGTTGTATTATCATATATATTATAATATAAAATAATAACTTTAGTAATGTAATATATTAGTTATTATAAATATAGTATTTAGTAATATAATAGTTTAATATACTATATTTAATAGTAGATGTTTGTATATATGAAATCGCTAAACTTAACACCGTTTGGACGGTCATCGTTAAACCTGGCACACAATATTTTTTCGTGGACCGGATGATTATGTAAACCATTTTAGCGTTTGTCTTCGACTTCATCCCGGTTATTGTATAAGGTAAAGAGGCAAACCGTTACACCGATTCTAATAATTCTATCACTAGTAGAAAGCTCTCACTATCCCCGAATTATAAAGCTTATTTTGTATTCTGAATTGCTCCGGCTCCACAGGAATCAAAGCCGCGACCGGTAGCGGTATAGAATTTGAAATCGGGGTGGGTATCATAATTGACAGCTGATGCGAGACCAAAATCGGAGACGGAGCCGGGATTGATGTTTATGATGTTAAGAATAGAATCGAGAACGTGATCGTGATCGAAATCAAGAACAGCACCAAGACTAGAATTTCAGTAAGAACATAATGAAATTGTTAGCGATCACCGATCAATATAAAAGATGATGGAATAACAATTTCCGCCTGCGGTCAGCTAGTTCAGTATAATCTTTCAGAAAACATATAGTAAGAGAACAGTAATCGATTAATTAAAACTGAATATATAACAACAACGGAATTTCCACGATGAACATTGTATAGACGTCGCCACAGCTACCGGGTAGATCTTTGAGCGCTCCGGCCGCGGCCCGCTAGTGTTTGTGCGGCCGCGCCGATTCGACTGCTATTCGGCTGCAGGTTCTTTGTGCTACTGATTCAGCGCAAGTTCGCTAACTGACTGCGGGCGACGGGCGCGCAAATTAACGGAGCCCGTCGACGATGTCGGTGCCGTCGATGTAAGAATCCAGAATTCCGATCGTGCCGTACGATCTCCAGCTCGAACGATGAATTGAACGAGTGTTGTTGATAGACGATAGATTTTGTGATTGTTTCTGTTAGATTTTATTGTTTAGTTTCAATATTTTAAGTTGGTTCTGATCTGCTTCTGAAGGACACAGCGGTAAAACTGCAAACGTGTGAACAAATTTGATGGTTATAAATTTGAAAATAATTTCATCTCTGTAGGCCATCCCTAAAACATGCTATTTTGGAGCTTGGAGCGCCTGTAAACGTATTTATCCGTGTGTTTTTTAGCTCTTCGAGCTCAAAAATGTGTTGCCTATAAGTTTTTGAGGTCTTCAAGTTCAAGAAATACATGTTAGTTGATGGTCTTAAAGTCGAAGAGGTCAATAACATACGAATTACGAATACTTGTATTTTTCGCACAAACTTTCGTGTTAAATATAATTTTTATCATTTTGTATTTTTTTATTATGGAAGAACAATTAATTTGAGACAAAAGTAATACACCATATAAAGTAGATCATGCCTTTTTTCACGAGTATTCAAAATCTCCTTTTTTTCCGGACAAATTTGCCAAAGAAACCGGTTATTGAAGTAGCCGTTTCGGAGAAAAATGGGTCAGAACGTGACCGTGTAAACTTAAGAGGTTCCTTAGTGCTTAGTGGCAGGTCATCCGAGGCTCGCACGTAGGCGCCAGCGGTGAATCGCGGCGCGTCCGCCTGTTCACGCGTTTTCCACAATCGGACACGCGGCTTTAGAGGTTAGGCATTTTGTTATAAGATGTTACGTGTGGTATTGGTGTTTTTGAAACTAAGATTGTATGTTATTAAAGTTTAAGTGTTTAATAACAATGGCTTTTATTGCTATTGAATATGCAAAAATGATTTATTGTTGGGGATTTTGTAGAGGTGACGTTGCTGCCGTTGTTGTAGCCGTTTCTTTATTATTTTATGTTATGTATGTATAAGCATATTTTCAATGATATGTTTTTGTTATAGTTGCGGAAAGATGGATGATTAATTCCATCTTGTATAATTCTTTCCAAGAAATGATCACTTTTTTCTACAAAAAAAGGTCTTTATTTTTGCCGAGATGACTATTTGTTTGTATGCGAATATTCGATATTTTTTGTTAAAAATTCTACAAATATAAATATTTTTTTAGGTCTATCGACGCCTAATATAATTTGAACGCATTCGCTACCATTTCAGAGTTTGTAAATTGTATATCTCAACTTTTTTTAACTTTCAGCGACAAATTTTGAAATAGAAAAACCCATACCGACAGCTGTTTATACCTGCAACTCAGCTATACACAGCCAGTGATTGTCCTCCGTTACGTTTTTTTATGATTTAACGACACTTATCTACACGCAGTCATAACGTAACATCAGATCGTATATATAGTACATGTATCGAGGTATCGATTTCATTGAGTTAGTTCAAGTTCAGTTTACAAAAGGAAAACCTGTAGACACGGTCGGACTGGTCATATAGTTGAGGTGGAGTTTGTCAGCCGGGCCCCAGCCTATGCGGGCCCCTATCACGCCTATCCTAGTTCATTCATGCCCAGAGAGAAATGAAACAGACAGATTCGAAAAACGGTTGATCACGAGGTCATCTCTGAAACATCCCGATATTTAGATCAGCAATATGAGTTTCTTGTACATTATTGAGCTCAAAAATTGTAATGCGCATTTTTTTCTTGTTTTTGAATAACAGTATTTACCGATTAATTAAACTGTGGAATTAGACGACATTTTTTAGTACAAAAAAGATGTCTTTTCAAGAGTGTTGCTCCATCAAAAAATTCAAAAGTTATTTTAAAAGGGTATTTTCAGAAAAAATTTAAAGGCCTTTTGAACGAAACAGCAGATTTTGATCTGTTTTATGGCTTTCCAGGTAGGTTTTCGTCGCAAGAAGTGATGGATGTACTAAAATCGACATGTCAAAAAATTGGGAAGTTAGTTTGAAAAAGCACTTTTTTGGAAATTTTTGGACTTCGGTAAATTTTAAACGAATCACTGATTTTGATCTGCTTTCTGACATAAGACGTAAGTTTTTCACCATTGAAATTGTATATCCCATTTACCCTTATCGAAAGCTTCTGGGGAGCCCTTAAATTCATAATACAATCCGGGCCCTCCAAGCTCAGTCCGACTCTGAACACGATCACAAATCACATTTGTTTTTATTGAAAAAACAAATATGATTTGTAATTGTGTTTGAATAGACGATTGCGGCTAGAAATTAAAAATGTCAATTTGATCCAAAACTGATTATTGGATTTTAACATTATTAATACCATACCAGTTTTGTAGTTAAGTTAAAATAAACAAAGTCCATGTTGACGCTCACGCTAATGCTAGACGCAGCACTGAGCTGAATTAATTGATATGTTGTAAGAACGGACAAAAAAAGTTATATTTGTAATATCAATAGCAAACACTAACACAGACGATCAAATCAATCACTTTCGAACTCATCACTTTGCCAGAAAATTATTTCGTCTACGAATTTATTAATGAATATGTTTAACGTACACAAAATAAATAAAACAAAAATTAATTATGAATTGAATTTCATAAAAGCAAACAGATTCTGTACGGTCACAAGGGTACAAAGCGAAACTTTCTAGACTTTTCTATTTATATCAGAAAATTTCTCTCATAATATTTAGTTGGAGAACCCATTTTGAGTTTTAGTGGGTAATAATATAAGATACTATTTTTTGTGACTTTATACATTTATATAGAATAGAACATTATAGATTACAAACAACACAAAAAAAATCACAGATCTCGTTCTCTACACGACCTTCAAGTGCATTGAAAATTATTTGAATAATAAAAGAAATAAAAGCAAATATCAGCGTCAAAACAATATTAATAACTAAGCATTCTTACATTAAAGATACTTCCTAATTTAAAAAAATAGAAATAAATGGAAAACGACAATTCCATAATAAATAAAATATCCAATGTTAATTTATACATAAAAACTTCTGTTCACATTTGACATAAGTCGTAAAGTTGTCAAATGGCTAATTAAAAAGAAAGTAATTATGAATTTTCTGTTCTTGATGTCAATTTCTATTGTTGAATTTGGTTGTGATCCGTTTTTCAATATCAATAAAGATACCGATGCCGATGTTGGTCTTCCCAAGGCCTTTGATGTTAAGGTGATACGAAAACGATTACAAAAAGCTAGTGTCGAGAGATGGTGCTGTTCGGCTGTATTTCAGAAAAATGTTAGATTTTGTCTCAAATGCTGATTTGCGCTCAAACAAACTAAGTTTCACGGAAAGTTATTTCAAAGTTTTACATATAGGAGCAATTTTATTCTAAAATTATGACATAATTAGAATAATAGGGCAAAATTTTTACTTGTCTTTCAGCCCTTTTGGTTTTGTGCTATTAATAATATATAAACAATAAACACACGTGTCCGTAGCCCCGGTCTTGGAGGAACCGGGGCATGAGCCCCGGATGTCAGTTTCAGGGCGCCAAAGTCATAATATAGCACCGAATCCTACGCACATTGCAGTATCGATTATTCATTTGATTTTGCGCCCAGTTGGTTTTTAAAATTTTAAATTTCGAAATGTGCTGCGATCAGCTGTAACGCAGTAAATTGTTGGCAACATCTAACGTCGGAAATTTTAATTCAGTGAATTTATTTATTCTATAAATAATTAACGATAAAAATTGTTAGAATATTTGTAATGGTTTTTTCTCCCAAAAAGTGTTTTGAATGTTTTTTTTTTTAATAAAATAAATTATATTTTTTGGCGAAAATAAAATAAAAAAGTATCTAAATAATTATGAACGATGATAATTATATAGGACTAACGCTTTAACTATTAATTTTGAAAAGTCTAAAATCAAAATTGACCTTTGACCGTTCAAAAGAGGCACACACACCTTATATGTTTCTCATATAAAATTTTATGTTATACAAGTGAAAAACAAATAGATAATAAAGAATGCCTATTTACTAAAGGGTTCTTATTATCCTGATCATAAAATGTCAATTTGCGTTTTCTTTTTAACAGTTTATCTCAAATGCTGGAGAGAGGGGGCGCCACTATCAAGTTTCTGCCCCCGTTCGAAAAAATCATAAATTCGAGATACTACAATTGGCGGATTTTTAAAAAGGAATGGATTTACGAATAAGCCACACTTTTTTAGGTTACGACAAATTCTCTGAAAAAATTTTTCACCAGAGTACTGCGCAGCCGATAATCTTATGTTTATTTATAAATATGGTCAAATAATATGTTTGACGATTCTTCAGTCATCAAACATCGAAGAATATTTTTGTAACTTTTCGTATAAATTATAAGAATGATATACATTTAGGGTTCCTGCAAGTATTATATACAAATTTAAAAATGGGTTAATTTTAATGCAATTGCATCAAAGATCCAATCGTAAACCAATTGTCCTATGTCTATGCGGTGAAGCCACGAAGGAAAATTAACCAGAATAAAAAAAATCAAGGACTTGACGCTTCTTTAAAATTTCGTGAAAATTACTAAAAACCATACTATTTTTTATAAACAAAAAAAAATAGTATGGTAATGGTGAATAAAGTCAACTGAAAACCAGTGAAGCGGTATTTGATACATTTTTAGCGTTCCGTGAGTATTTTTAAGAACCCTTTAATTATGCTGAATTTAATAAATTTTACTATAAAGCCAATCAAAATAAATCCAATACACTTTTATGGTTTCATGAATTACAGGGAACCCTTCTAATTTAACTGAATTTAATAAAATTAAGAATGGAAACAACTGATCCAGTAAAGGGATATTCAATACATTTTTAAGGTTCCGTCAAAACTACTGAGGACTTTTATAACTGATTTGGTTTTAATGAAATTTAGAATAAATTGAAAACTAGTAAAAAGAAATCCAATACATTTTTAGGGTCCCGTGAGAATTACTCAGAACCCTTTTAATTCAACCGAACTTAATAAAATTAAGGATGGAGACGACTGAAAACGAGTAAAAGTATATTCGATACATTTTAAGAGTTCCGTGACGATTTCTAAGAACCAATAAATTACCATAGATATGAATGAAAGCCATTACAAGGATATCCAACAGATTTTTATAGTTCCGTGAGAATTACTGAGAACTCTTGTATTTAGTCTATTTTAATAAAATTTAGTATGGAGACAACGAATACCAACGTAAGGATTTTCGATATATTTTTAAAGTTCCGTGAGAAATATTAAGGTCCCTTATCATTAAACTGATGTCAATAAAACTCTGAATGGATATAACTGAAAGTCAATAAAAGGAGATTCTGTACAATTTTTAGAGTTCTGTGAGTATTACTACCAATCCATACTGATTTCGCTGAAATTTACACAATTTAATATAATTGTGTAAATTTCAGAGAATTTTCGGTGATTGTGTTTTTGAGATTAATAAGTACTTTTATAATATGATTTGGGTGATTTCAATGAAATTGCTATAGAGATAGCTTAAAGCAAACTAAAGGACTGTATTGTTTTTTGTGTTTTATGGTTAAGTTTCACTGAAAATCATGAAAATGTAAGGGGAATGACATGACTAGTTTAGCTGACATTTTCAGTTTGTTAAACGAAATATGCCTCAGAATACCAAAATTGCGGGCCGTGACTCAAAAGGAAGCAATGATCGTAGTAAAATTTATGCCACATTTATAAACATTTATTGACACCAAAAATATAGGGGATGGTGTGACAAATGCAGCTGGGTGAGAATGGAATTTTCAATTTGCATAAAAAAAACGATGTCTTTCAATTCTTGTCAAATGCCTGTTAATGGATTTTAACAATAATTCAAAACGATACAATAAAGTTCATGGCACATACGTTTTTCACATGCCGAACAGTTTTTAACAAATGCCTAGCCAAGACCAGCAAAAAAATCAGGTATTTCTGAGTAAAAGTTAAACGTGTAGGCTGAAAAAAGTTGAATTTACAAAATGATGACAAACATTGGTGCATCTTGTACATAAAATGTTTTTCAAAAATTCTACACGAATAGTAAACAAACGTATACCGTTAAATAAATAACAGAATTGGCTTGCGGGATTGTAGTTTATAGAAATTCCTATGCGTCCATAAAAGTCATTAAATATTTCAGATGAAAAGCAAATTGTGTGTAATATTATTGTTGTGAAATATATGTTCTTAAAAGCTGACTTACTAAGTGGACTCCAATTTCAAAATGTACATAATTTCAAGAAAATGTAACCAAACAAATTTATTTGCTTAATTTTTTTTTATTTTCATATTTCTTTAGCTAGACGCTTAAGAAATATGAAATCATCATTTTTTTCATCATCGTCGGATCTTACGTCTTAATAATCTTACGACGTAATTGTTACCTTATATTTTGCATTTATAGTGTTAAAATTACTATGGCATGACCTACAGTGATTGCCAATAGTAAAATTATTAGATTATTGCACGTATCAGATAACAACGTCTGCATGTTTCAAATATGTTGTATTTCTAAAAAATTCTAGCAATTTTAAAGTATATTCTGTGGAAATCTTTATTGTTTTACCTCAAATAAAGCCGTCTTTACAATAATTTTTATTTAATCCCTTATATTATCTGGAAAAATCTTTTCTCAAAACGCTTTATCTAGTTCAATGTTTACGTAACATTACAAAAGCATTTCAAATGTTTATGTGCACGATCTAATATGAAATTTTAATATAATTTTAGTTATTACATATTCAATTACTTAGTTTTTATGAGTATTTAATATGAAACGAAACACAGTTTATCATCTCATCTTATTTATAAATTTGCAATATTTTCCGCGAAAATAAGAACTAGTTTTGAAAAACATATAATAGCAACACAAAGCTGTTCAAATAAAGTCATATTAAAATATGTAATTGATATATCTACTTATTGATTCTAAGCATTAGTTTACGTTTAATAATGTATTTTAACTGTAAACAAGAAATATTTTTTTTTAATTTTAAAATTATTGCTTATGATTTTCAATTTTCTTCAGCACATCATAAACGGCGTACCCAAATTAGTCTCAATTAAATATAAATAATTTCAAATAAATATAACATCTTACAGATCGTCCTAAAATATATCATTTTAATTTTTTAATAGATTTTAAATTATCTGCAAGATTTGAAACGAAAAATGTGGGAACATGAAAAATCAGTGAGCAGATTTGATATCTCTCAAAGAAAAGAAATGGTTTTACAGATCGTCATATCACGATCTGCAAAAAAAATTCTTTTCCATTTCTTCAGTCACTACCGCTGTTGGGCTACCCGAACGAGGGTCACCTTCGATGGATGTTCTTCCACGTTTAAATTCGGCGCCCCAACAGGCGACTGTAAAATACAGTGGAGCTTCTACTCGTGAAGTATCATGTGAGTCTTGGTTAACTAATTCTGTTATGAAATTAACAAGTACAGATACTTGTTAACCGCGCGCAATTTGATTTTTTCTTTTTCCAAAACACGCTACCTCAGATCGCAAACATAAGACATCCATTTTCTATTCAAATTATTTCCTTTCTTAAAATTTAATCAGTATTACAGTTTTACCAGCTAATATTTACTTGTTTTTGGTTCCGAAGAGTTTGAACCTCATTCTCACTTTAAAGTGAAGGCCTCTCGTATTAATGAATTTGGACAATTTTCTCTAATAAGGATGGATTGAATTATAGGGAATAATTTTGGAGTTTCCACACTAATTCACCAAGAAAATCCAGGTTTAATAGGAAAAGTTTATTACGTTCATTTCGAAAGTCATTTATCCTAAGAGGATTTAGTTCACTAATCTCGGTCTTAGAAATGTTACCATAAAACAAAAGTAGGTACTCGCCCAGCATGTTGTTTAAATTGAACGCAATGCGTTTATTTGTGGTCAAGATTCATATTTCCACAAAATAAAACACGAATGACCACCAATCACAATCACATTACAAACGAAACAACATCTAAGACAATAACAATAAAACATTATGCGTTCCCCGCTTCAGGCTTTGCTATCACAGAGTACTTAATGTAAAGCAGTATCAATTTTACTGCATAAACATTTATTTTGTGGCAAACTTACTCACAGCGATGTCATGCATTAATTATGTATGACAGTCTGAAAATTTCATAGGCACAGACATTTAAACAAATTTATTTGCAGTGGCAAAGGGCAAGTCGTTTGCATCGTGGTAAATTTTTTTCCAATAAAAACGCAATTAAACTCGTTCATATACAAAGACAAGTTTTTTTAATCACTGGAACAAGATAAAACCAGACAAATATAAATAGGATTCATAACCCTGAGAGTTTCGTACAAAATTAACTATGTATGTAGATACATCTTCCATCAAGAGTCTCCATGATTTTTGTCTGTTTCCAATATCTACCGAAACTGAGGAAATATTGGTAGTAGGTATTGCGAATTTTTTTCTTTTTTTTTTAAATTTTACAAATTAAAAAAAAAATCTTAAAAAATGTTATCCCATGTACTGGTCTAAGCTACGGTTTATACTGCAATTGTAATTGTAAGGTTGTAGTCATAAATATAAAATATTTTTTCATAGTTTTACTTTTATTTGTACTGTGAAATGTTTCTTTTGGCCAAATTTAATTATTATAGGTCGATGGGAAGTACTCTTATTTACTTGTTTTTTTGTGTGCATTTTGTGCATGTGCAAAGTGCATTTATTTACTTGTTTGTTTCAAAATATATATCATAAAATTTGAATACGTTGACTTATAACCTTAATTTTAAAGGATCTCAGACTTAAGTATTTGGTATATTGTATATATATGAAACTTCAGCGCATCCCTAAGAAAAGAAAATCTCGATAGATAGATAGACGGATAGACGGGCAACGAAGTGATCCTATAAGAGTTCCTTTTTCCCATAGAGGTATGGAACATTAAAAATTTACCAAGCTTTTATTATGACTTTGTTGGCTAATATTTGTTTCAATACCATTACCATTAATGTATCGTTTAACAACTCCAATTACATACACTCAAGTTGCTTTCTACACATTAATGGGGATAAATTAAATGCAAACTGATATTCCATTACAAAAATATCATTCTAATTTGTATGTTGTCGCAATCTCTCTAGTTTTCAAGGACTCCCCTTATTAAATAAAAGAAATTTTCAAATAAATTTCTTTTATTTTATTTCTCGCGAAACACTAAATTAAACATAACTATTAGAACGACATTTCCTTTGTGCACAATAATTTGCTGAAGTTCTATTTTTAAACCTAATAAAACTTATTATGTTTTTAAGCGAAATCGCACAGTTAAAATCTTTCAAGAGGATAACACTCGTACATTTAAAATATTATGGAAAAATACAAAAATAAAAATTTATTGAATGACGATGAATTCAAAATTTTATCCTAGGACTTTAGCTAGCCAAAATGTTAGAATAAAATTTTGTCTACTGTATAATATTGTTGTTTTGTAATACTTAATTATATAATAATTTAAATTATATAATATTATTTTTGTCTATTATAATTTCGTATAATAAAATCGTCTAAATGATGGTCAAGTTACTATATGCGTACTACTTTAATTCTCTTAAAATGACTAGAACTATTAGGAGTTTTTAAAGAAAAAGAGGAAAAAAGTGAAACAAAAATTTCGTCCTCATTGCTCACATTTATCTGAAATTACGTATATGAATAGACAAAATCAAAACTAAGAATAACATTTTTTATTTAATTTTATTTTCATAATAAGAAAATCGCAATACTAAACACAAATCCAAAAGTCTTTTAACATTTTTTTTACGAAGACAATATATAGGCACAAGTTTCGACGCTAATACAAACACTCAAGACGTTTTTCATTAGTTTTAATTTTATCGAAAACGCATTGCCGGAGCGATGGACGCCGGACGTCCATAACAATTTACAGGCCATTTAGAACTGAAAAAAGCAATCTTGGTCGATAAAGCCTCGGACTGCATTTGAGCGGTATCGAGTAAACAGCCGGGTTCGTCCTGCATTTCAATCGACTCTATTTGTATTTTATTGGAGACGACTCGAGCTGGGCGCAGACGCCGGGCCGAATCGAAATGCTTTATTGACTGGTTTTTATGAAGACGAGAAATAATTAGCTCTCCTTGCCTAGATCAAATGTAATATTTTCCGATGTATTGAATATTTTAGACGAAAGGTATAAATGCGAATGATAAACAAATGGGAAATCGTTTACATATATTTTGAGTGATCCACAAGAAAGAAACAAAAGTTTATACGCCGAATCCATGATCTTCATTTATCTGACAATGAAGTTCTATAAATGTAAGCTTTAATATATCCCTTTGTCCAAAATACAAATTAGAAAGTAACGAAGGTAATCGCATGGGATCAAAGAAATCCTTGCAAAAGTAATTTTCTAAAGTTATCTTAAAGTATTCGCTCACAATTTATACAAAACATTATGGACGTAATG
The DNA here is from genome assembly GCA_005406025.1 of Eumeta japonica. NCBI lineage: Eukaryota > Metazoa > Arthropoda > Insecta > Lepidoptera > Psychidae > Eumeta > Eumeta japonica. Next base: position 893,164 of record BGZK01000018.1, read on the forward strand.
AACGAAAATTTACGAAAAGCCTCGTTAAATAAGGTTTCTACCGTACCCGTTTATCTAGCGTGACTTTTGTTTAATAAAATTAATATGAGATTATTTGGTATTGTCCTGAATTTCAAAATGTACACTTCAAAGGACTAAAAGTATGTAATTTCGGGGCCTTCCAGAAAATTAAAAATCTTTGACAGAAACAACTCAATAATATAAGGCAAACACTTCAAAAATAGACAAAATTATTGATTACAAGCAATAGGTACAGTTTTCTACCAATTCGATCTTGACATGGAAATTCACTCTACCATCATGAACTAGATTGTCACTAAGTGAACTATTAATAATATCATTGGGTGAAGAGCTAAATATGTAACTGATTTTGTAATTAATGAGTTCTGCTGTCGGCTTACGGCTACCGAAACTGATCTATCGTTATTTAACGCTAAAATCTATATAAATATATCCATTAGCTTCTACTAAGTGCTATACTCTAGAAACTACATAAAACTACAACTGTTTAGGTCTATATCATTAGATATCATGATTTGGTGTTAAAAAACCTTTAAACCTTTATAAGTTTCAATAGAATACTAATAGTACTGTAATGACACTAAATAATCCAAGAATTAGAAAATGATTTTAAATTACTAAAAGCTACACTATAGAAATATTAGCAATGGCAAACAATAGGCAGATTTCATATATTCCTACATTCGATTTATCATTTTTAACCGCAGCAAAACTTATGTTACACTTAAATATCTTGTGACTTTTTATGTTGGTCTGCCTACCAATATGCCACATGCGATAACTTAAGTTAAAATTCACCTATTGTATATTGGCAATTTGATTCTAACAATATAATGTATAAAATTGTATAGCAATAAAAAATTGGTTGTACAAAGTGAAAACTCAGTAAAGAGCACTAAAATAACGGATACAATTGTAAAAAGTTATTATGTCGTATATAAAGAGTAGCATAACCGATATTTTAAAGAAAATGGTATAAATGTTATCCTTATTTCAAAAATAGTACAAATAATACAAACGGATCAATTTGATTTTATAAAATAGTGATTTCAATAAAAAATAATTATGATAAATACTAAACTTTGATACTACTATCTTGCTTTTCATCTGAATCATCTAAATTCCATAGTTCATATAAATAATAAGACTTAAAGAGTGCATACAAGACAAACATCGAATTCCTAAATAATGAATCATAACATTCTCTATAAAAAAAAGACTTAACGCTATAAAAAATATATATAATGCAAATTGTAACAACTATCTTGCAAATCTTTGGCCCTGGTACATTTTTTTGCTAATGCCAAGTCAAAATTATATTACGACACACGATGTTCAGTCGGGAGCAGATAGAGTGAGAACAGCGAGGACACTTCTTGCTAGAGTTACGCATCATATACAGCCACTACAATGAGATATTGAAAAAACTAACGAAACTATCTAATTGCAAATTACAATATCCTATTATTGTAATTTGTAATTAGATAGTTTCGTTACATTTTTCAAGATTTTCGAGATAGGTGATGAAACGGACATGTGCAGCAGGAATTTTATTTCTTAACATTTGAATAACAGGGTGTAGCTATTTTAAGATTCCGTCACGCATAGCATCAACTTGTTGCGAGTTAACCCGGGTTTCACTATAGTCCATGGAGTCTTACTTGCTTCACCATGACCTTTTTCGCATGTTCTTGTCGTAGATATACCGTTTTTAATCACTAATAATCAATCTTTTCAAAAACGGTTCACTTTCATTACGCTTCAATAGGTAATCGCAAATGAGTACAGGATTCATTAGATTTCTTTCAGTGAACTCGTGTGGGACAGAAGTATCGATCTTTTTTGTATATCCAGCTTTTCCAAATGCATCAAACCCGTTTTGTGGTCAATCTCCAGCTTTTCTGCTATGTCGTAAAGACTAATAAACCGAACTTGCTGTACTTTTTCCAAAATGTCATCGACGATCGATCCAGGTCGATCGGAGCGTGGCTCATCTTTGACATCAAAATTACCGAACTGAAAAGCTTAAACTAGTTTTGTGCTACTCTTACCGACTCTGCATTAGGTCTATAAATGCCACAATTTTTTATGCGGCTTGTTTCGGATTTTTCCCTTTTTGTAATAAAACTTCAAGTTGTATCGAATTTCTGCGTAAGATTCACTCATTTTGGTGGATCGATAAACAATAGAAAAATAGTGAGACACCGTTTTTACTTCTTATTTTTCTTTTTTTTAATATCGTTTATTTGATGGTATCAAAACTAGCAGCACAACCAAAGAGATTTTCCTGCATCTTTTTATTTATAAAATACGAAGAATATTTCCCTGACCTGATATTTCAGTCACAATGATACATTCTCTTTTATCAAAACTGCATCAAAATTATTAAAAAGAGATAAAAGATATATTTCAACAATGAAGTGCTACACGCCATCATTATAAATGTTTTGTATCACTTTATGTGATATTTACAAGCATTAGAGTTCTATCAAAATTTTGAAAGAGAATTATAATGTTGAATATTATTTCTTCAGGTGTAGCACACTCTATCGCCAATGATTTATATTATATTTGCTATAGCATATCTTAGCACCAAAGTGTTAGTCGGTACATTCTCCTACAATCTTTTTATTCCGAATTTAAGTTAATAGTTAAATTTGCTCCAAAATAAAGCTTGAATGTTAAGCCCCTCCACATTGGCGTAGTAGACTTGGCTTGGGGATTGACTTGTTTGAATTTAAAACCGAACACACACGACATGCTTTTAATATTACACAACTTTACATCTCTTAAAACTGAAAAGCTTTTAAAATAACTATCCAATAACTAGAAAAAGCTCATTAAATTTTGACAAATAATAGTGTGCATGTCAGCTCAGGCACGCGTCTAAAGTTTGTTTCTTTATTTAAAAGAATTTACTCTATATATTTTAAGGATAAAATATATGAAATAAATGGACGCGAATATATAAAATATTTTGGAATATATACACGTTCTATAAGCATAAGAAGTAAAAAATCTCTTACAATATAATTATGTTCATAATTATTATTTATATTCATTAGATAAAATATGTTACATATGAAAATTGATTATTGAAAAGTAAACTCCAAAAAGAAATTTCCAATTTCATGGAATAAATAATCACGTAAATATTTTTGTTATATATCTTTTTTTTGTTTATACCACATAATTGAAGTTATTATGATAAATATGCAATTGCTTCCATGTCTAGTTCGCGACTAGCAATTGTGTTTAAAATGCGAAATGAAAAAACTATTGAATTTCAATTTCATCACATATATCTTATATATTAAATAATGTAGTACTACATACGTAGGAAATGAATTGAGAATGAGATTAAAAAAGCAAAGAAACGGAAAATTCCTATCGGCGCTTTATCCACAATCTCAAGATCGAAGTCCTGGAATCCATTAACTTTTTCAATTTCTCTGCGAAAGTACTTTAATTGCAAGCAATCGTCTACAGCTGTAATTTACAATGGGCTCTAATTAGGACGAATTGAAATCCCTCGGTTTTTACGTTTTTTATTAATAGTACTCCATTGAATAGATTTTAATTAGTCTATTATTTACTTCGTTAGATTACTAATTGAATGACTTTTTATAATCATAACTTTGATATTAGTTGCAAGGTCGTTAAATAAAACAGCGTATCTGAATTTAAGGTCAACTATTATAAGTTATACAATTCGAGGGCCCCGAGCTTTATAAAGCAAATGGAATTTCAACAAAATCATTTTCGTGTTCGTCCGTCCAATTGTCACGAAAGTTTTTCAAGTATTGATGAAGTACCAAATATTTTTTCCTTACATTTTTAAAAACAATGAAATTACTCCATGGTTCCAAAAATGACGTTAATTACAGTATTGTTTTGATTTCTTTTATCTAGTTATTCAGAGAGGACATGCATTTAGGTAAACTTAAAAAATAAACCCTTAGGGCTGTTCATCGCAATTGCAGACCGTCGTGGCATATACGAATTGCTATTTTAATTTGTAATACATCATTGTAATGAGGTTGTCTACCGTCAACAGACAACTATGACGAAATCTTGAAATTAGCAACAGACCATATCATGTTTAAACGGGTGACAAAATATTAACATATAGACAGAGACAAAGGAATGTCATGATGTAGTTAAGTAGGTTAAGATGGTGTAACGTTTATAAAAATACAACTTAAAGAAATGAAACCTGGCTGCTTAAAAAACCGTGAGGTCACAGCTAATCTCACGGCTATTAAGTTCAAGTAGAGGCTGAAGTGAAAACTTAAAAATACGTTCTAAAAAACATGAGATATCACGGGACACCTGGTCGATGTGAAACATCGAAACTATTTTGCATAGAAAATATGCATGAAAGGATGGTTTAATAAGAGAAATAGTTATAGCATCAACAAAGATCAAATATTTAGTTTATTCTTTATTTAAAATAAATAATTATCTTAAGTCTGGGTGTTTCTATGTATTATACGTATATATTTACAAAAAATAAAGTATGTATGTAGTATATCAACTGTCTGGTACTCATAGTACAAGCCTCGTTGCTTAGTTTGGGACCAGACGGTACTGTGTATATATGTCCAAAGATATTATTATTATTATAATTATTAATTTATACCAAAATTAAAAATTTAAACAGGCCAAGAGCATGTCGGACCATGCTCATTGCAGGGTTTCGTATCCGTTACTACAAAGAAATGAACTACTGATGAAAAAACTACGTTGTTATACTTTGTTTAATGTTTCACATACAAAGAAGAAATATGCACTGTAGTCGCGTATAATTAGGAAAACAAGTGTCTGCTATTAGTCTTAAATTATTGTGAATTAAATTGCATCATGAAAAGAGCGTATTTTTATAGTATTTACGTCATTTTGTTGAGAAGCGCAGTTTTTCGGCTATAACTCAAAACGGTGTATCCGATTATATTGAATTTGAAATACATGGGGCGCATTATAAATTTTTGGAACTGTCCACTTACTTAAACAATATTTAAAAAGTAATTACTATATTTGAAAATGGAACTCTGGCTGTAGAGTACAGTTTGTTTCATCTAACTGTCAATTGTTTTTACACTTGGCGTCATTTTAAAAATTTCGTGTCTTCATCACTATGGATTTAAGTCATGAAAATTTTCGTACTATGGTTTTCACGATTTGAAGTCTAATTTGACAGCTCAGCAGAGGCTTGCTCGACTTTTGGCAATGAATCACCGTGTAAGACGACTATTTATAACTGGTTTACATTTTTTTTTTTTGTTTTGTCCTTTTGCCCTGTCGCATGTTGGCGACAGCCGTATGCTTTGTCAGGTTCTTACATCCACTTTCATTCAGCCTTTTAAGGGTTGGCCGGAATGCAAGTGCATTTAATAGAGGTGCTAAATAACTTATCTTAATAATTTTTTTTTTTATATTTATTTATTTATTTTTTTTTTATTTATTTTTTTTTTTTTTACTATTTATCTCTATACATTTTATTTTATATTTACATTACATTTAGCACTATTTGTCTTTGTCTTCCTGCCAACCATTGGCTGTTTATTTATGTCACGATTTATCGTGTTAAAGTCACCATTTGGGTTTATTTTATTCATTGTATGCCATATTAGAGCCGTTCATTTCATTGCACCTTCGCGTGACCCGCTCGCAAAATTCCAAAATGTTTTCTGTTTGTTTCGTCGTCAGGAGAGCCGGAAAACCATGCCTCGCGACTACGACGCCGGTGCCCGCCTCGGTCTCTGCACGCTCTCTCGAAGATTGGGCATTCTTCGAGAACGTGCAGTACATCTTGACCTTATCGGGGCGCACGCGCAGTACGGCGAATCCTTCAGCTTAAACCTGTTCAGGTACTGAGCGAATCCGCCGTGTCCCGTTAGGGTTTGCGCTATCGGGGCGTGATCGTGAATCGCGAGGACCCTGTACGCCCTTCCACTCGGGGAAAGAAGCACTGGTTATTTCACCAGTGCCTCCTCGGTGTAACGCTGTTGCCACTCGTCCAGGCTCGCCGCCCTGATCACCTTTTTGGCGTACGACAGCGGATAGCGATCGTAATCCGCTGCCGTTTTCTTTTTCAGGGCGGCGTTCCTGGCGAGCTCATCAGCACGCTCGTTGCCCGTGGTTCCCGCGTGTGCCCGCACCCAGAATAGGCGCACTTCCCTGCCTTCCGCAACGATATCCCTGATGTCTTGGCGCGCTGCATGGGCCAGAGGGTTGTAGGTTTTGGGGGCGGTCAACATCTGCAGCGACGACTTTGAGTCGCTGAAGATGTTGACCAGCCGATCCTTGCCTTCCTGACCCTCTTTATTGCCCTGTGCAGCGAACATCTCTGCCTGGAATACCGTGCAGAAGGATTCGAGCCGGAACGTGGAGTTCCTGGATTCCATTTCGTCCCGCCACTCTGTCAGGGCCGCACCTACTTTACCTTCGGTCTTACTGCCGTCGGTATATATGTGCGGTCCGACAATGGCGAGACGGTCGACTGTTGATGGATCCAGGTCTTCAACGCTCTCGAACCCGAGTTCGGGAGTGTGCGCGGGATGCGGCATTTCGCGGAAGTCCACGGGCTTCTCGAGCTCCCGGTCGGCACAGACGTCCCCCGATTCACTTCCGCGCTTCACCTCATAGAGTCTGGCTGCTTCCCTCACCCGTATGTCTAGGGGGAGCAACCTCGCGAGGATCAGCGCGGAATGGAGGGAGACCGTTCTGTAAGCTCGGCATGCTTTCAATGCTACACTGCGCTGTAGCGCGTCCAGCATTTTCCGCACGCCGAGCTTTTTAGTTGCCGGGGCCCAGGCGCACGAAGCGTACGTGACTATCGGCTCTATCGCGGCGACGTATATCGTCCTGACTATCTCCGGACTCAACCCCCAGGTAGCCTTGGCCGCCCTGGCTATGCCTTTATAAATGCTGGCAGCCCTTTGCACGCCTTGGCTACGTGGGGTATGAAAGTCAGCCCCTTGTCTATTGTAAGACCTAGGAGGCGGATCTCGTCAACAAGGGCAATTTCTGTGTTGCCCATGCGAATGACCGGGACACCGAACTTCAGTTTTCTGGTGAGCACCATCGCGTTGGTTTCGATGGTGCAAACCTCAACTTGTTTCGATCGCCCCAGTCCCTCACATGGGCTAGTGCCCTGTTGGTCTCCGCCTCCAGTGCTGAGGCTGACTGTCCGGAAAACATCAGGACCACGTCGTCCGCGAACGCCTGAACGTATACACCGAGGTCCCGAGTTCGCGGAGTAGGGAGTCAAGGACGAGATTCCAAAAGGTTGGACCGGCTATCGAGCCCTGTATACAACCCTTCGAAGTCATCCTCCTGGACTCCCCTCCGGCGTATCGGACCACCACCTCCCGGTCTCTCAGGTAACCCATTACCATGCCGTAGAGGTTTACTGGGCATTTGTGGACGAGCAGTTGGTTTCAAAGCCGGCCACCACGCGTTGTCGAAGGCCCCTCGATGTCCAATGACACCATCACAATAATTCTTTTGAGATTTAACTCATTATGGATGTGTCATCAGATCGTACAAGAGTCCTCCGTCCCGCGCTGTGGCATGAAACCATACTGCCGCGTCTGCAGCTTCGGCATTATATGCCATTGGATGCGCCAGACGAGCATCCTTTCCACGGTTTTCCCATTACGGGGAGAAGGCCTATGGGACGGTAAGACTTTGGACGGGAGTAGTCGTCCTTACCTGGCTTCGGTATCACCTTTATGGTCGCTACCTTCCAGGCCCGGGGAAAGTATCCCAGCTGCAAACATTTGTTCGCCATGGCTAGGAACAATCCCAGGTCCCGCAAGATGGCAGTCTGGCATATATCCGAAGTGAACCCGTCAATCCCAGGGGCTTTTTTGGGATTGAATGCCTTAAACTGGTTTACATTATTCAAGCGCATTCGTGTCAATCTCAGTGACGAATTTCGTGATGGTCGCCCGTCCATCGATGCTGTGTGCCGTATGACCGGGTCAGACAGGCATGTGACCTACCATGAGATTCGGGCGTCCTATGTCTACGGATGAGTCAAATATAATCAATCCTACAAAAACATTTGGGTATGAAAAAGCTGTACTTGCGGTGGATCCCACTGAATTTGACTGAGGCTCAAAAAATGGACCGCATCACTTAGTGCAATGCCAGGCTTACCAGGCATCAAATATAGTTTGGGACATTACTATGTCCCTAACTAAATTTAACGCTATTATTGTACATGACAAAACATGTATTTATTGCTAAGACTGTAAAACAAAGCAGCAATCGACCGTATGTGTCTATCGAGATGAGCCGAAACCAACCAAAGTGGCGCGTGAGCAAAGTGCCTCTAAGCGGATGATTGTTTCTTTTTTTTAATAGAACTGGACACGTGGCTGCTGTTGCTTTGGAGAATTGTCGTACTGTGAATAGTGATTGGTACACGACCATTCTTTGAAAAAGTTATTGACCAACTCCGTATAAATAATCGTAAACTTCCTATCATCTTGCACCACGACAATGTTAGTTCTCACACGGCCAAACAGACAAATAAGCTTTTGAAGGAGAAATGCGTAGAACTTATGAGCAATATTGGATATAGTCCAGACCTGACACCTTGTGATTTTTTTTTATTCACAAAAATTAAGAAACTATAACGCGGTCAACCATTTTTATCGTTTCTCAATTGGCTGTCGAAGAGTATGAAAAACATGTTTCCTAGGTCACCAGAAAGAAATAGCACAAATGTTATCAAAATTGATTTATAAAAAAATATATTAACACTAATAGAAAATATTTTGAGAAACAATAAATTAATTTTTGACCATTTATAGTATTTTTTTTCATTCATTCCAAAAATTTTCAGTGCGCCCTACGTGTAAGTAATATCTGTTCATATAAATAAAATTGACGTGGCTGTCTTTGATTTCAATATAACTCTTTTTTTTTATTTCATAGTGTTATTTATACGTATGAAGCCCCATGCGGTACTTCATACGTATAAACATTACGAAATAAATTCTGAAATTATACTTGTTTTGGTATATTATGAAAATCTGATCGGAGTCGAATATATCGCGAGCATATAACCTGCCAATGTCATGTGATTTGAATCAGTTCAAGGACCAGCATAGCATGAAATTATACTTCTTTTGGCGAATTAGAGAAAACTATTCAGAGAGAATTTTGAGTACATAACGTGCTGATGTAACACGTAATTGGGATTGGTGCGAGTACCAGGATAGCACACGCAGGAATGAATAATGTGAACTTTATTATGAGATAATAGTGAGTCACATACGTAAAGTCTAATAAATAAAATAAAAACAGTAAAAACGTGAAGATACTGAACAATACTGTAAAAATTAAAGGCCACAATTATGACGTCTACATTAAATGACAAAACTTTGAATAAAAACATAAAAGTTTCTTAGACCCATGAAAAGTTTTTTCTTGCCAAAAAGTAGTTTAAACTACCAAGACTGAAATTAATATTAATTTTATTTATATTAAAGTTATTACGTTTAAATTACAATTCAGTAACCTCAGTATCAATAATAATCATTTTTTTACGCATTTCACACGAAAGCTTTGTATTATTACGAATTAACAGCATTATTTTCTATGCGACTACCGTCGCAATTTGCCACAAAAACGGGGATTCGACGCGCGAAAACACAAACCCAACTACAGCCTCTGTGCCCCGCAGACGGACGTGTCAACATTTATTCCGCGCGCCGCTCGAATAATTGAGGTGTACATTTTCACTTTGTTCCGTGTCCATTCGATTAAAACTGAGTAACCGGGAATTACTAAACAATTCGGCCGGAGAGCCCGCGCGGCCGGCGACGCGCGTGTCTTTTGTAATACCGGTTTTGGGGCGGTCTAGCGTAGAATTGCGGTTTCAATGCATTGGTTTCATTTAATTCAATTGACGTATTAGAAACATTAATCGTGAAGCGTCTTTTGATTAGCAATGGTTTATTTTATCTGTTGTCGCGTGAATATCTTGGTGTGTCTGCGAATGTCAGTTAGTGGATTGCATCGAAAGGACTTTAGGAGAGGAGCCTTTGGAAAAATCCAAGAAATAGAGTCAAGGATTTTATTTTAAATCACAAATATAATTCCAACTAACTTATTTGAGTTTAATTACCTGTAAAATCATTAAGGAAAAGCTTTAAATTTAATGCATCAAAAATCGAATATCTATACATATAATAAAACTGTAATCAACCGATGTCTATGCTTGGAAGTATTTATGAAAAATTAATATGGAAGGTCTTTATAAGTATGTTTTAAGTATTTTAAATATAAGTAATAAAATGTTCGTCTGTCTGTCTGTATATTTATTTATTCGTAAGTCGCTCAAATTTATTGCACAGAATCGAATGCGGTTTTTATAACTGTATTAATTCGGGTCCAACTTAAAAAAAATAGGGCATTTTTCATTTTGACACAGCGTCTAGAAGCCGAGTTTTCGAAATTCTCATATATTGGAAACTATAACTATTAGAAATTATTTTTAAAACTGTGTTTCTGAATGGTTTTAAATCACATCATACTCTCTTATTTTACATCCTCAAAGATCGAGACCACAGCAGCGCCGAGATCATGATGGACACGGCGTCATTATTCGATATAAGAGATGTAAAAATTAATTCTAAGTCCAAGCGGGTGAAACCACGGTCTAAAGCTAGTTTACATTTGAAGAGGTAAATATAAAGCGCTTTTTAATCACCAAATAGACGACTTCTACAGAATTTGTCTCCTGCCCGATGCCTTGTTAGCGCGGGACAAAAGCGAACTCTCCGCCGCCATTTCGAGTTGTCATCTCACGTTTTTATCATCCGCTGCTAAGGGATACTTTGCCACAGTCTTTTTATTCAAAGGTGACCCGGTGCGGGCTGTGGCCTACTAATGCCCGATGTCACCAGTTGACCCAGCCAGTTGATTAAGCCACAGTGTGAGTTGATTGATTTGACTTAAGTCAAAAATTCACATCGGTTGATTAAGCCAACCCTCTCAACCACTCGATCTCTCCGCTCTCGTTTGTAGTAAAGTGTAATCACTATCGGTTATCGTCTAGAGTTCATATTTCAGACAGTTTTATAAACAAAAAAGGTGAAGCACATTAAACATGTCACATCGTGAAAATTATAACCTAGAGCACACTAAGATGTCGCAACTGCAGTTACCCAGAGACGCTAATAATTAATTTAATTTGTATACTCACTCGTCGAAAACTTATTCAAACAACCTAACCCAACCCTACCCGTACTGCCATTGGAAGACTTATGTAGAAAACTCTCATTCTAAAATATATATATATATATATATTGATTGCATTAATAATAAATAAAAAGGGTATGCCTCAATAGTAGAGTGACTACAATTTGGAACGAACATACTAAAAAAAAAAAGGCTTTTCTTATTCGTATACAATTTTTGGGCCAAAATGAGAAAATATGAAATTACTTTTTTAAGAAAATACGTTCATAAAAAAGTAAATTCATCTTTCTAAGGTCGGTGTGAACTCTAATAGTATTGAAATTGTCTGGCTTTAACATTTATTTCTATGAATCAAATTAAATAAATGTGGCTAATTTATACCTACTGTAATTAAAAATTATTGTAGAACTTGAAATTTTAGCGTTTCATCTACAATTTTGCAAAAGTAAATATGATTACTACTTATAATAACATCACTGATCATGCTTCACCAACTAAAATATTTGAATTATCGTATTCAATCGATTAGAGCTCCCTCTACTCATTCGACTAATTAACTTTTTTGTTTGAATAATAAGAAGTTAAGGCAAACACGTATCATAATGCAAACTTGGTTATGGAGCTATCGGTGCATCAGCATGGAGTTACATTGGGCACAGTAATCACCCAAGGATTTTCCTAGTGACAAATAAAATTTTATCCTGTAACTGGAAAGCGGCAATCGCCCCGTCGAATATTGACAGCCCATGTTATGGCGTGAATGCGCGTACACTGCGCCGTAAACTCACGTAGCACTTGCGGGGACAGGTCTTAAACGCCTCACTGCAGGGTCGATGCCATTGCTTTATTTCAGATTGAGTACAAGAAAAGAGGCTTTTTTTCTAGAAGTTCATCAAGGCACTAATGACTCTTGGAATTACGAGTGTGGCGGCGGTGATCACCTACACTCAGGTGGCTAGTCTCGTATCCACATTTAAAATGCAATAAAAGGGATTACTCGAGTTAAAAAAAAATATTGTTAATTTCGCACAGGCGAATTCGACCACAGACCTTGGCCACGGGGTCGAGGATCGAAGTCGGGACTTTTGCATTTGAATGAAATAGGTAAATCACTCGGCTATACCCTTAGAAAACTCACTAAAGCCATATAGAAATGATACCAACATAAGGGAAAAAAAATACCTATACATTTTCATCTATAACACTGCAAATGTGTTGAAAAAAAGAATTATAATAGATTTACAGCAAGCTGAATTGAATAAAAACACAGATGTTAAATTTTAACCCTAAGACTGGATGGTTTTTCTATTAGCAAATCTTAGGTTTAGTTTTAGAATTGGCATTTTACTCAACTCGGCATTACAATCCACATTTCGTTATTTATAGGATAGTCATTAATTTTGTTTACGCTATAGATATAACTATGTTGGCTTCAATTTCCATATTCAAAAGTCAAGATTAAATTTTTTCTAAACCTAGTTCTTATTTCCAAACAATATTCAACTGATTCCTCTAGTTCTGTCATTATTTTAATCGGTTTCAGCAATACGCGTATTTTCACTTTTTTACTATAGGTCAAGAGGTCGATTTAAAAAAAAAACATTCTACATTTCAATTTTGATGCTCCATCTATATAGCGTTTTATCTATGGTCTATCCTCATGCCTTCTATGAATGTCAAATGAATTCGCACTTTTCAGTCTTATATTATATAGGTAAATAGACATAGCACAGCACTGCTATAATTGTCGGATTTAAGTTACATAATTTACTACGAAGTGAGAAAACGGCGGGGACGTTGAGCAATCGTTATTTAATGGTCATTTGTCATTTTAATCGTCTGTTATTTTTTTCACGGCGTTATAAAACGTTCTGTGTAAGTATTTTTATACGTTACGGTCACTACTAATAGTAGTAAGAATAAATGCGAAGCCATTTTGAAATCATTTACATAGATTATCTGATCTAGTATTGACATTTATGAATTTTGAGATATATTAGAAATATCGTTACTCAAAAGACGATCTATATAACTGAAAATTCTGACGAAAGCTTTTACTCTCCTATTTTAGGAGACTTATGTTAGTAGTTATGTAAATACGAAGCTTGCATTAGGATCGATCTATTTTAGTTGAAACCTGTATTAAAAAATAATGAATTTAGAGAAAAAGTTAAAAACTGCATGTATTACACCGTATACAAGATTGCATGCATTGCATGCATCGCAGGACAGACGTCGTATAGCAAGCGCGGGCGGTACTAAAAAAGGGTCCGATACGCTCGACCCGTCGAATCCCGTGACCCTGCGAACGGCACGCGCCGACGGCGCCCTCTGGCAAAAGATTAGAGCAGGCGCTTTACTTGTTGATGATATTACAAAGTAATGGGCTTCATCAGAATTGATGCATCGTCTCTCTAATATATAAAAATAAATATTATCTGTTCAGAACGTTTTAGGTGGACAAAGTTTTATTGTTCCGCATGACAATTTTAAGTTTCAACTTTTTTTCTGGTCTTTAGGTGTCACAAAGTGTCACTGCTACGAATTCTCAAAAAATGCTTAAGTAACCAATGAACGAGTTTGAAACAGTGTCATAATTTCATAAATACAGGAAACTGTCTTAATTGTAAAAAAATGCTAATCGATTTTTAAAAATAGTTCGTGAAAAGTCATTAAACTAATAAACTTTTGTAAATAAACCAAAAAAGCTCTAGGACTATAATTTTTTATGACAAACAACAATACCAAAAAATTTAATTTTTCACGTTTTGAATAAAAAAATATAATAATATATGATTTAATTTTACTGTTATTTTAAATTATTTATAATATTATTTTAGTTTATGAGCTCTATATGTTTCTTGATTCCTTTCTATTCCTGAGATGCATGTACAATATCTTAATCCAAAAGGCTAGTACTATTTTCATTGCACGAGTTTGATCCGTAAACAATGTGTTAAGCAAAAACAACAAAACAGGAAAGCCGATAACGAATAATGAGTAAGGTCAGCAATCTATGATCATACAAAATGAATGTCTGCTTAGAAAACAACTTCATATAAAAAGCTGCTTCGTATTTAGATTTTCTAGAACGTTAATTATTTCATAAGCATATTCGCTAGCTTACTATTATCCCGCAGGAAACATCGGCCCGAGAGGCAAAGCGACGCGACAATGAAAATGTTATAACAGTGTTCGTTGCAATTGGCAGCTAATTTCTTTCACAAACGAAACAGTGTACACCAAACATTTTATTCGTTTTAATCATACGTGGTTTGTAGAGCGTGAAACGCTCTCGATCGCTATCAAAAGGCGGGATTAATAAAGAGCACCGTTTTAGACTTTAGTAAGTGAATGGTTGAAATTTTTCTTATATATAAGTCGACCACTTGAAATTTGCTTGAATGAGTACACTGGTAGGGACGCGCGATACGCGGAAGACGTAATGTCCTATCCCCAATGTCAATGCGTTTGGTGGTTTGGCGATATAAAGTTCAATTAGTTGGAAGAATGACAGATTTAAGCGTAGTGTGACGGTGTGCGTTTCGCGCAGTAAGTTCTCCAATGGTACGCTTTATTACTAAATATACGAGGAGGGTGGTAAAGGGTGGAGGAAGCCCGTTTCGACCTTCAATCGCATAATTTAACGTACCTTCAAGTAACTGATGCTGCCAAGTTCTAATAGTTTCTACTATTATTATCCCAAGCAACACAGATTGGCTGAATAAATCTTTGAATAAAAGTCAGTGTAAACACTTGTATTAATTTGGGCCCCAAAATAAGTCGCTTCCATTTGAATAATAGCTGATTAATGGTCACATGCTATCTAAATAAATGTACACCGACCTGAACATCTGCATAAATGCTGATTGCCTTCTATCCGGAATTTCTCACTCTTTTATGAAATTTATGTTAGACCTCAGATATTTAGTTAATACTCAGAATTCAGATGTTTCTCGTAATTTAATACAAAAATAATGGAAATAAATTAAAAAAAAGTGTTAATTTTTTTATTTTGTTGGGAATTCTGCAATGTGGTCGCTGTTAGATATTATAAATATTATTTTATGGGTATACATATTGAATACATTTAGAAGTGAATAATTTAAACGCATGCCACATTACAGTAAATAAATATATATATATATAAGCTATTTGTAAAATTTTCGTGCGCCACAAAGTAAATTTAAACAGTAAACAAGCCTTCATAATAACTTGACTTTGACGAGTGAAATATTTAATACATTTTAGCAAAGTTCAGAGTATTAAAACAATGAGGCTAATTTTTTATTCACCACCTAAAGTGTTTTTATATGCAATACCAATTGTTATTATAGATACTACAGACGTCCTTTTATCTTTATAAAAGGAAGTCAGGTAATGGCCCGATGTTCATCTGAACTACTATATAAATTGCAACGTGTGTTTGCACATTTGTTTTTTGGAAATTTTGTGATAGATAATTGTTTTACAACTAACTGACCCCAACGGCATATAACTAACATTTTTAGAATTTACGTCTGTATGCCCTTTCATAATTCACGTACGGCTGGACCGATTGTGATGAAAATTGGTATAAAATAAGAAAATATGATTCGTTATATGATTGGCTATTTTTTATCCGATTTTCTGTCTGCCTGTCTGTATGTCTTTTTATAACTTAAGAACGGTTTGACCGATCGTGATGAAAATTGCTATACAATAAGAACATGTGATTGCGCAAATGATAGGTTATTGTTTGTCAGTTTGTCTGTTTTTTCGTAACTTAAAAAAGATTTTACTGGTCTTGACGAATATTGGTTTACAATCAGAAAATGTAATTGCGCAAATGATAAGCTGTTTGATGATGAAAACGATGTTGAAGAAAACGAAACGAAAAGACTGTCAGCCTGTCTGTTTGTTTATTTGTCTGCATCTTTTTTTATAATTTAAAAAGATTTCACCGATCTTGATGAAAATTTGAGTACAATCGGAACCTGTGATTGCAGAAATTATAGGCTCTATATTATTTCCAAACATCATATATTATTATACCGTAAGAAGTAAATTATTATTTTTTTTCATTTCTTTAGTAGCCACATCTATTTGTTTTTATGTAGTTGCATGTGAGTGTATGCGTGGGTGCATGTGGGTGTGTGGTTGAATGCCTAATTCGTTTTTATCGGACTAAAGGGAGGTTGAATTTTGTATGAAACTTTTTATGGAACGAGGTCGAACTTGAAAAGTAGTGTACGTCTTTCACAATTAAGTTGGGGAGGTGAAGTTTTGTAATGTATAAAAATGAGTGTGTGTTTTGTTGTTTCTTTTTTAATTATAACCCATTTATACAATTACTATGAAACTGGTAATATGTTCTATACACTATAAGATTTGTGGAAAAATAAAATATCATTCGTATCTAATATTTTTTGCCCATTTTTACTATTGAACCAATCTACTAAAGAGAATTGTTTCATTAATAAGAAAGTCCTTGATTAATATAGACCATTAACATTTCGTTTTAACTTCACCTACGTATTTGTGTTATTATAGATTCGAAAAATTCTTTCACTCATAGAAAGCTACATTATTTTTAAGTAATAGAGTAAAAATTTTATTTTGATACTAGAATTTACCTTGGATTTGTCCAAATTGGAATTGTGACCTGTAATGGAATTGAAATTCCAAATGGGACTAGAAGCAGCATCGAGAGCTTAGACCGGAAGGATTTGAAATAGAAAACAAGATAGTAATCCACAATGGAACTAAATTTGAATTAAAATCATGATGGAATAAGAAGAAATCAGAATTGAGAGCGGGATTAGGATAGGAACTTACAAATTGAGAACGAGACCGAGATGGAAATCGAAAATGGGATAGCGATCTGAGTCATAATTAATCATCAAGTCAAATCCATAATAGCTTTATTTCGTAGGTAATAGAAATTACATTTGTAATGCTTCATATACGATTGTTTTCGATATTAACATTACCACCAATTCAAAATGCTGATTTACCTTGAGAAGAATGGGCAAGAAACTTAAAGTCTCTTATACTGATCGATGCAAAATATTAAGTAATTAATAATTTAGTAAAACACTTAATAGAAACAACATGAAGCAACCTAATTGCCTAGCAGTTCAATCCCATGGATTTATTTCATTAAGATATTCAGACATGGTATAATGGCCCTTGCCATACAACTTTTTTTTAACAAACGTGATAAATTTATAAAAAGGCAAGTTTTGAATTTCAGCTAGGATCTTATTATAAAAGCGCACACGTTGCCTCTTAAATGATTTACTAACTTTATATCGTAATCGGTTGTTATACAAGATGAAGTAACTCGTGCCGTCGTCATATAATAATAAGCCGCTCTCTCAGTGCTTTTCTTGCTTACTTCTGCCTAATAGGTTACATTTGACTACTTATTAATCAATCAAAATATCATTTAGTTAAAAGAGCGGATATTATTATATTTTTGAAAAACAGCTCTAAAATTACCCAAAATAGTACTCTTATACAGTTTATCGGGGTTCTTTTGAGGGAAATTGAATCCATGAATTTATTAATATTGGAAATAATCGATATTATTATATTTCTATACAATACTTCAGTTTCAATATTATACTTCAGTAATAAGACTTGCTGAACTCGTTTATACTGTTGTTATGTCATTTTTTATCTTCTTGTACTCCCTTATACTCTTTTTCCTTCTTACTATTTCTTTTCTTTTTTTTACATCAAATTCAGACGATTTTGTCCATACAGTACTTTTGATATAATTGGCACTTTCTGCCTAAAAATGCATAATTCCTTCAATAATTAATTTTTTCTGCATAAAAACTCTTAAATTTATATCTAGTAATACTTTTAGCTGAAGATAAAGGTAAGTTGTAGGCTTCTAGTGCTATAGGTTTAGTCTAACTCCTTATCCTCATTTTCAATTATACAGTTGTGTGCTAAACAGACTGAAAAGCTCAAAGATTTACCTTCTGAATAATAAGTATAGTTTGATGAACTATGCAGCTTAAAGAAAACACGTCCTAAAATATTCAGAATCAAGCTTTTTGATTGAAACGTCTACTCATGTTATACAGGACAAAGTTGAATTTTCAGCTATTATTCCAACTATTAGCTGTCTCAATTGCTTTTTATGTGAATATCTTTTGTCTAATAGTACAGCTTAGTAGTATTAATATTTTTTCAAGTTTAATAATATGAGGCCTGAATAAATATTATCAATTTAATACAGCATTTATCAAGCTTACAGAGTTATCACAGTCCAAAACCTCTTTTATTCAAAATAACGTTATCACGTCAGCTGTAATACAAATATTATAATGACGCTTTTAAATGCATATTGTGATTTTATTTTGCAGTTGTCTGGCTTACGTGTTCCTTCGGATGTCTCTAACGTGCGTTACACGTGAGTGGTGATGTAATATCAGCAATGCTTGACACAAAATGTTCATTGAAACTCTCGTTACTGATGTTATTTTCGAAGATCACGTCTAGCTCTAAAACTAGCTTTGACAATATTTACAAAAATATTGGATCGTTCAAAAATTTACTATTAATCATTTAAAACCGGATCACAGCAGTCACTTAGCCTCTTTTCAAACACCACTTAAAATAACACCGAAAAGAATGATAAATTATATACCGGTTAATGAAAAACTATTGTTACAAAAAACATTGTAATGATTCCAATGTGTTATACAACTCGATGTTTAACGTAATAAAAGCAGAATGTGACAATATTTTTTGAACAAAGAATATAAATGAGTCCATATCTTTTTGGTGATTGGGCAACAGTGGGAATACATAAAAGTAGAAGGAAATTATATGACCTGTATGATAAAAGGATATATATTATTAGCGAAATTTTGTTGAGTATGCTGGAAACTACTCGAAAATCTTCATACGTGTAGGTGTCGTGGCCAGAACTATG
This sequence comes from Eumeta japonica, assembly GCA_005406025.1. NCBI lineage: Eukaryota > Metazoa > Arthropoda > Insecta > Lepidoptera > Psychidae > Eumeta > Eumeta japonica. The sequence continues at coordinate 912,338 of BGZK01000018.1, forward strand.
TACAGCAATAATGAAATTAAAAAAGGCAAAGCGTAAACAAATTGGCGTGTCATAAAGAATGAGATGGGAAAATTTGAAATCGTGATCTTAATTTCCAGCTTCAGATAGTTAACAAAATTTTGAAAAATTAACTAGACGTTGCAGATTTCTTTGAAAAATTCTTTATTGACATTCCAATATCGATTACCAAATCTCTTAATTAATCTCTCGCTCTTACTGAATCACTACTGAAGGAAAATGTTCTGTACAGTAACATTAATTTCTAATTTAAATGTGTAAATTGGGAATACGTTATTAAAGTATTTAAATCATAAGAAATGAAAAAGACTGCTGACTTCCGTGGTCTATTAGTTAAAAATGTAAACTCTATTATTCATTGTATTGCATGCACCACACTTTGCATTTATCGTTAATAGATGTCTGAATGACGGCGTATTTCTCAATCTGATAAAACAAAATAAAATCTTCCATGTATTTAAAGGCGATAGTAAACGAAATCCCACCAACTATAGAGTTATATCTTAACTCTCAAGATTGAGTAAAATTTTTCAAAAATTGTTTCTTAAGTGAACTGTTCTGAAATCTCAAAAAATAGTTCGGTTGCACGCGGGGTCGACCGACAATCGATGCTGGCATTGAACTTGTTCAACAAATTTTCAGGTACTAGGAGGCTTTGCGAGACGTGGTGTGGTGTTTTTGAACTCTCCAAGGTATTTGAATCTGTAAATTCACTGGAACATGATTCAAAAGGTTGATATTAATGTTATAAGATTATCAGGATCTGTGGTCCGCATGGAAGGGGGTACCACATGGATCAGTTCTTGGTCCGTTCCTGTTTTTAGTTTATATTAATGACTTATTCATTATTTTTGGGGATATTCATGAGATAGTACGATTCACAGATGACACTTCATCGTTATATAAAGTCAAAGGACAACAAATCACTTATGACGATGTGAATGTTGCTGTCTCCAAAGTAGAAAAATGGTTTAGTGTAAATAACCTCCTTTTCCATACGGAGAAGACAAAATGTGTAAAATATTCACTTCCGATTATTATGCATGGATGTGGCACCTTACTATTACGTAATGAGAAATTTAAATTTGTTGATGGTACTGCATTCTTACTTGCATACTGCTCTGTGTTGTTACTCTAGATAACAGGCTTCAATGGGTTCCGCATATCAGTGTGTTGGCGAAATGATTTTCTTTTGCTGCATATGCAGTTAAAAAGATGAGAAATTTCTTAGACATCCAAACCGCTAGATTGGTCTATTTTGGCTGTTTTCATAACTTAGTGTCATACGGCAACTTGTTTTAAGATCACGCCGCAGATATTGACAGAATTTTCGTGCTGCAAAAGCGGGCTGTTCGGGCTATTTACAGGCTCGAACCTAGAGTATTTCTTAGACCAAAGTTTAAGGAGATTGGGATCATAACTCTGGCATCTTTATTTAATAATGAAAAATTAGTACATGTAAAAAGGAACATAGAATTTTTAAAGAAAATCCTGACAAACATAAATTTAAAATTCAAAATATTTTTATTTCATAGGTTACAAAATAACACATAAAAAACATCATATTTTTTTGCGAATTTACACTTTATAGCTCGTTCGGAAGGCAGTTTTACCTCAAGAACGAGCAAGAAACTTAAGGGTAGCTCTTTTCTGATTTACTCATACATAGCCAAAACAAATACAAAACCTTTAAGAACGAAACAGCCCGATAAGAAGTCGAGCCGCTTATGACTATGGATATTTGTCTTCTAAATATTCAGAAATTGTGTACCTAATACCCTTTTTTACTGAGGGATTGTTTAATAACACTCTTACATTTATATAGGGGTAAATTTTATACATCTACAGAAACCTTATTGAATATGCACATACAGAGCCCTCTAAATGAATTTGTGAATTCAATACCATAAATAAAAATAAACGGTGTTTACATGTGAGTCGACTACATAAACTCACGAATTCATTTAAAGGGCTCTGTGTGCGCACGTTCAATAAGATCCCCAAAAATGTACAAAATCTACTCTTAAACAAATTCATACCCTTAAACAGATCATGCTTAAGCGATTGCTTGTTAAAAAAGGCTATTTCAAAATTCGTGAATATTTCGAGGACAAATATTTATAGACATAACGAGCTCGACTTCTAGCGGGTTTGCTTCATTATGTTATAATATATGTTTGATAGTATAGTATAATGTATCTAAAGTTGAAAAAAGCTACCCTCAAGTTTCTTGCTCGTTTTTCTTGAGGGAAAACTGCTTTCAGAACTAGTGGTAAAATAGTAAAGTTAATTAGTAAAATGTAAATTCTTCAAAATGTGGCGTATTCCAAGTGTTGTTCATGACCTATGAAATAAAGATACATTTGAATTTGGACTATAATCTACTATATAAAAATGGATTTGTTGAAAATGTCACTATGATCATATAAATACAAATCGTAATACTAAATACATTTCCAATAATTACGTAGCCTCTGTCTGGTCTCAACTATTTATGTGCGCAGTTAGTTATCGTTCTGATCTACAGAATACCCAGTTGTTTATTGAAGAACTATGGAAGAAACGTATTTCTTAGTAGATTATCCTGTATGAGCGTTGACACAGGTTAAACCTCTTAGGCATCAAAATAAGTAAAAGGCATTTATAGTCTAGTATGTGCATATACTTTAGTTTTAGAAACTGTTGTAAATTAATTAAATATGTCCTCTTCTCGGTATTGCAGCGTTTTGGAAGGCGTTGGCAGACATGAATTGATAAATGGACTTTTTCTAAGAAGATTATGATCATATATTCTTAATCAGTTTGCTTTAAATTATAATACATTTTTCGTGAAGTATGTACACGATCACTTCACTAATTCATATTTCAAGGAACTCCATGAAAGATTGCTATGAATTGGCCTTAGAAAATATTGAAAATTTTATCGATGGCATTTAGTTCATACAAGTTCTCTTGTCTATCTGTCTATCCATCGATTTTATTTTTAATCGTATTACGGTGATTGTACAGTGGCGTGGCCCCATAGTATGACAGGACAAAAAATATCGGTCGGTAGTGTCACACGACGGTATCGCATTCGAACAGTTATCGACGTTTACCCTCTCATGAGTTGCGGTTTTCAGTCAATTTGCCGAATGCATTTCCATCTGCGTCCGCTAACCGGACCAAATATATGCGTCATTAATTATTTATGAAATTATATCTGTGGGCTAAAATAATACGTCGGCGCTCGTGCCGGGTCGGCGCGGACGCGACGGGCGGGAGCGGCCGATAGTGCAGAGGGGAGAGGGCGCTGGGTGATTTAATTATAAAAATTTGGCTGACCTTCATCGATCCGACTCGGAGTGTTAAATTTTTGTATGATTCAAAAGCGTTAAATAAGAAGTATATTATTCATCAGCAGAGAGTTGCTTTTAAATGACTTCGACCGATCAGCAACTCTTTTGGACGGACGTTCATGGACGGCGGTATTCTATAAAAATAGTTTATCTTAATTGTTTATTACCAAACTTCATAAAATACGTGCAGTGCGTAGACGTTTTCGAGAATGCATAGACGGCGACGAAGCTCGCCATCTGGCACGCCTAATCCTCTAAAGGGGCGAAACGAGGACTGGAGGTCTGTTCACTACTTTGAATGTACGTGGAGGGTTGCAGGTTGACAAAATTGATGGTCTCTGCAAATTGCTGTAAAATAGACTACCCGACATTTCATTGTTGAACAACATTAAAAGAAAACATAGTGGTGGGGGCATCCGGCATGCATTCTTCGATATTTTTTGATATGATGTTGATCAGTACCAACGAAAATGTCGACGTTTTCGTGTTGCATCGTGTTTGGTCGTACATCTCTCGTGTAATTGTAAAGAATAGGGAGGGATTGTGTCTAACAATGAACGGCGAATAGCTGAAATAAACTAATGAATGATTTCAAGTTTCAAACAATAAGATGTCTTTTCTTTTGCATACTTTTTTTCTTGCCATAACTAAAAAGAGATTTGGCAAACTGTAACATCCAAAGAATTATAAAATCCTACTACTGTGACATTTAACAAGTTTACACTAAAGTCTCTACATATTACAATATATTTGTTATTATTACTAATTTTTTATAAGGCTTGCTCCATAACTGATAAATAAATCATAGGATAAATAAGGGTGTCTGCATGCGTATGTGGCTTATTGTCATGAGCGTTCATAACAATAAACCGCTCTAGTTCCACGCAGGCTATCTCAACAACCCATTCAACATAGAGATTCGCAATATCGATTTTTCCTTAAATTTTAAATTATTTCGAATAAGAATCAATGAACCTTATGAATTAAACCCTCCCTGATGTATGAGCTTGCAACCTGATGATCATCAGAACCGAACAAAAGCTCAAAGTTTTTGAACCAGTGTTCTGTGATGATACCTAGTATGTCAATGTTAGCGCAGTCACGAATAATTCAACTTCCAGCTCCTTATTCTACATACTCTGAATATTGTGATGCGCCAGGTTGAGTATGTAATTGTTTATATCATTATTTGTAACCATTCTTTTGTTTACAATGAAGCTTTGACGGCATGGGATATTCATTCCATCTGATGATAAGCTAGAGCTACTGTCTGTTTTTCTAGCAAGAATATTAAGATTGTGTAAAAAATTTTCTTTAAATTCCGTTTTGCCAAGAAAACTCTGTTTGTTCTGGCTAATTAAACTACGTATATCAGGGCTTCTTTCTGTCAGAGCTACCCGTTGAAATCCATGAAACTCTGTCTGATATGATTGATCACATCACATTCAATTTAATTTGTCTCGACAAGTTTTTCATTACACTTAATGCTGAAGATCTATAGTGAAACTATTCAATATCTACCTACCTATTTCGATGAGTGCTATCCATTAGGCTAGATGACGAGGGTGTGAGAATGAAGTCGCACGATAGGCAATGGCACGTTCGTAAGTAAATAGTTAAAAAATGATTATTTAATTTCTGTATATTTGTTCCTATATGAGTTCAATTTATTGTTTTAATTTCTGTGCATTTGTTCTTATATGAGTCCAATTCGTACACGTGATGAGAATGATTGTTGACCGGAATTACATGTCAGTCGTCTGTTAGATTAGGTAACTCTTATGAATTGAAAGGCATGTAAGCCACATGATTTGCTTAAGCAATGCCTCAAACATGCCTTTTATATGAAAAAAAAAGACAAAAACAAAACATTCCTACAATTTCTCACTCTAATATGTATGTATATTGAGATTAGCTTAAGTCATCCGTTGAAATCAATACATAATTACCAAATGCTATTCTTTTTCAATAACCTTTATGATGCATTTACGAGTCATTTTTATATTGATTGAGGTAGGATTTCAACATTTATTAAGTTAACAAGTAATACGTAATGAGTTGCACTCTTACACGCCGTTTCTCTCGGTCGGCGCTGTCCATTAGCAATTACAAAATTAATGCTTTTACATCCACGAACAAATACAATCAAACGTTTGTTACACTTCTTTCGTTTATTTCTATACATTTATTTAATCAATTTGTAAACGAACTTTCTAAATGATAACAAAAAAGGAACAAAATACACTTTTTTCGACTTAAGAAGACACCAAACTTATGCCCAGATTGAGAGAAAAGTAAAAATCTCAGAATATTCGAGATCGATGTTTGCCAGTATCGTTGTCGATAACGGCCGGAAATCGTCGAGACTCTCGATAGATAAAATATTTATATACGCAATTAAGTTTGTGTAGGACCTTTGAGTCCAGCTCGCGCCGGTCCGTTTACGGGATTTCATATGATGATGAAATAGATAATTGTGCAACTCGTGCGACAAGTTGTCGATTGCCCACGAAAGCGAAGTTGAACGCACGAGCGAAGCGAGTGCGGTCATTCGCTTGAGTGGATAATCGACAACGTCGCACGAGTTGCACATATTATTTTGTATTACAAATGCGGCGATTTATGTGGGTACAAAATATATTTAAATTTGCGTGTGCCAAGAATAATTTGCGTGCGACAAGTAAACTTGTCGCACGGAAATTCAAATGTCGAACGTGCGTTCAATTTGTCGCACTCAAATAACAGTTTTATTTATGAAAAAACTCACGCGTAATTTTAAAATGGGCAAACGGTTCTATTTCAACCGCAACAGCGAGCGTCAAGATACTACTTTCCCCGCATGAGTAATACAAAAACTTAACAAACACCTGTTAGATCATTCCCGCACTTGTGAAATTCTCACGAGAAACGGAAAAAAACATTCGTGATGTGAAAATATTTATAAAATGTTTAGTTTAATTTTGTAGAGGACTGATAACTGCGATTGGTTTAGTACTACTATGATAGTCCACTTGTATAAAGGAGTTGGTTACTAACCTAACCTTATCAAACCCAATCTAACCTATGATAATTTTTTTGTTTAGTTCAGATTACAGTAAAATTTAGTATGCAATACGATGTCATATAATAGTCACGGAACCATCTCTACGTGAGTGTAACTCGCACTTTATTTTTCACAATTATTTTGCTTAAAACGTAGGACAAGACGCTCTTTTGGCGCGGAGAAATTAAGGAAAGTACATGGTAGCGTCATCGGATCTAAATATTTATACACGTAACTATCGTCCCCGAGGCACGAACTGATGATGCGGTATCAATTTGAAATATATTAATATAAACAATTTATCTAGTATTTACCTCAATGGTAGACACGTACATAATCTTAGAAATAATAACTTAATAATTTAATACCGAAATTTATCTACATTTTATACATCTTCTTCCTAGGCCTAAACTGTGATGCGATTACAATGAAACTTTGCTAATATGCAGTATTCGCGCCCAGAATTATTCCTAACGATAAATTATCATTTGTCAAAAACACTGATACTGTTTAATAGCTTCGATGTTTTATGTCCGCCAGGCACCCCGGGCAGCTCAATTTTTAGCATTAAAAATAAGAAATAATGTTTTTTTCCTTGTCCTCTATTCCAAACCATTTTTAAATATAAATGGATTCTTAGTTAGAAAGTATGGAAGAATTGTTAAAGCTGATGTAATTTAAAATATAAAAAGAGCTACTACTACTATATTAAATTTAGTGTCATTAACAATAATGTATTATGAAAAGTGTATTCACATATAAGCCCGAGTCTCACTATGCTACACATCTCTATGACCTCTTAAATGCAGACAGACAAAACGGTCGATTTTACAATGCTGATAGGGTTATTGACTAAGGGACGCGCGCAAAGGGCGGACCCATTCCGTGCATTCGCTTCGTGCGGCGTTCATTACGCTGATTGCTGTATCAATTTAGGCGTTACAAATTATGGCGCACAAATTATGGCTACTCTACTGCTTAGCCGATAATGATTTGGAAATCGAAATTATCTGACGAATTAGAAAAAAATCTTGAAATGACCTTACTATTCAGCCGTGATGATGCATATGCCTTGTCTTTTAAACATAATGAATTTTTGTTACGTAGCCCAATTAAAATAAAGTACAAATGGGGAAAAAAGAAAAAGTGTAGTATTCTTAAAACATTTAATAAACGAAGTGACACTTACTAAAAATTAAAAATTGAAAAAAAAAAAACGTTTATTGCTGAAATATTATAATTTTGTTTGTTTTTGCAAGAAGATAGGCTTAAATGATAAATTAGCTGAGTACATTTCAATCAAATCAAATCAAATAGCCTTTATTACGGATAAATATATACATTTGTTTGCAATTATTCCTATCGTTTATATAATTTTTCAATATCACTTATGTAAAATTCCCTGCATCACTTTTACGATTATTTATAAATAACAATATAATAATAGCAACTCTACTCTTCGACATCGGTAACATTATCCGCTTGCCCTTCGGCATAGGCCTCCCCTAGGGTTTTCCATGTTTTCTTGTTTTCGGCGTTTCTTTGCCATTGTTATTCCGGCTACTTTTTTCGTGTCATCTTCCCATCTGATTTTTGGACGTCCTTTCCTTCTTTTCCCATCTCGAGGGCACCAAACTGTCAAATCTTTTGTCCATTTTTTCTTCTTGCTTCTTACCATATGGCCAACCCAGTTCCATTTAAGCTTTTTTACTGTGTATGTGACATCTTCAACTTTTGTCTTGCTTCTTATATTTGTAAGTTTGATTTTGTCTCGTAGTTTAATGTTTAGCACGCTCCTCTCCATTCTGTTTTTGCACACTCTGAGTGATCTACTTTGTTTGTTTGTAAGAGCCCAGGTTTGAGCTCCGTAAGTTAAACATTGTAGTATGCACGAGTTGAATATTGTAGTCTTATCTTTCAAGGGTATGTTTGGGTTCTTCATTACTTCCTTTCCTAAACTAATGAGTACATTTAGCGAGGATATAATAAATCATATTTTCAACAATTTTGAAGGAATTAAACAAAAAACACGATGAACTGTGATCCTGTATCGGGCCTACGGTCTACATTTGCTATCATCTACCAAAGCATTACACAGTAATGACCCTAGTTTTGTATTTAGAACTCCTATCTTATAAGCTTTAGAAGAAATAAACTAAATTTTAACATTCTCCTTACACGTACCTCAAATAAAAAATACTTCATTTATATATGCGACCCGAACTATATTATATAACTATAAGATTGCTGTTTAATAGTTAAAATTTGTTCCATAAGCAACAAATGTTTAAATTCTGAGGATTTAATTTAAATGGAAAAGTTTAGATAACTTATTAAAAACGAAAACCATTTATTTTTTCTAATTAAATAATACAGTTTCAAGACAAGTTCATCAGAAAACTCACACATACGTAGGTTTAGCGGGGTTAATTTTCGCATTAACTGTACATAACAAAAGTTTATTCAACAAAATGCCAGTTAATATTTTTGGTTTATAAGAAATTAATTAAAAATACGAAGCATATAAAACCAAACACTTCTCTAAAATATAGCAATTGAAACAGCTCGTTATAATTTGTCCAGCCAAATCCTTTAAATTATATGTAGAATTTATTACATTTTTCGTGCCGATAGTACCGTAATTATTTGTTATGGCCTTTTGCATTAATAATGGATACCACCAAAAACACACATATAGAGTGAGTTTAATCATTAAAGAAGTGATCGTTATCTTAATTATTTGAAAATTTACAAAGGTTGATCGGCAACTATATTAAATTACTTAAAGTTTTCTGTACCTATTAAAAGACTACAAGAACAAAGGTTGTTATAGTGTATTAATATGTTGAAACTTCACCAAGCTGCTTCCTTGTGTACAAAAGTAACTTGGAAAACTTTCGATTTTTATGTCTACCTTTTATAAAACACGTTTAAGAAGAATAAAGGGAAAGGATATAAGCATGCCTTTTTAAAAATATTCAGTCTTAAAGAGATTTTTAACATTTTATGCAATTTTAACAGTTCTATACATAACAAATAACGAAATGACTAAATAAAGTATTGAAAGATAAAATAAATACGAGTATTACACGTCGTAGAAAATACTAAATAGGGATAACTGGGATAATTGAATTTTTACTTAGGTGCTGCCTATGCGTAAAATGTCAAAGCGAAAAATTTAGCTCGATTACAAGGGTCCTAGACTTATGGAGACCTATTAATTATTCACAGGCTCAGTAAGTGAGTAGTAACTAGTTATTTCCACAAGGTCACAAATACATTTTATTTCTAATTTAAAATATTGGAAACTTGTAATCTCTACCCTTTGAAAACTATCATCCTAGATGAATAAAAGTCAGAATATTTGCTCTTATATTAATTAAATATTTGTTCGGATAATCGTCAAGGGTCGCCTTAGAAAACCCCATGCCAACCAAATTAGTAGCATATTGAAAAAGGGCTTAATTTAAAGCACCCCCAAACTGACGAGATTGTATTAAACGATTGATCAATCAATCTGTCCTGAGATTAAATCATCTCCAAATTTAGTTGAAATCGAACTATTTGTAAGGTCGCTAATTAATCTATCTATACACAACTACGGAACAATAAATCATTCTGAACAATCTCAGCGTCAATAAGAATATTTTGTGAGAATTTCAGAAAAATCTGTCAAACTCAACAGACTTTGCTAAAAAAATGACTATAGTTACACGTGTTCTTAGGAATTGTCGCAGATCCCTAAACTACATAAATTTAAAAAATGTAGCCATTCAGTCGATTCTATATTTATACTAAATGTAATAGAAATTGGTTGAACTGTAAGGGTCCTTTGTACTTTACAAATTATCCTTCATAATTTTTATTCTAGATAAGGACCAAATGGCTAAGTAATAAAACTAAGAAACATTCATTAAAATCCAGTATCGTTTCCTTAATGTACCTACAACGGACCTTTTATTACATATTTTTCATAGATACATTCATATACAGCGATAACTATATCCAAGATTGGCAGTGATAGCTATAAGATCATGAACTGTCTTTTACACGTTATAGTATACACGTTTCAAAATTTAGTGGATTTTTTAACAGCGACTCATAGTTCGTAAAAATATTACTGCGCCTAAGGTTTGTCCAGTGAGTGAGAATTCCTGTGGTCAAGACAGTCTCCATCGTTCCACTTCTCGTCCATCAGATATCGTATTCCTACCCAAGAGGCCAAAAGCACACTAATGACTCCTCTAGGATTGCGAGTTTCCATGAGTGGCAACAGCTACTTGGTGACTCACAAGCTCGTTTGCCCTTGGAAAATGCTATAAAAAAATTACAATAATCCATCTCACGTGTCCTGCTTGACACATAATCCACTAGACAACGATGCCGTTTGAATGAAATCAAAAAATAGAAACTGTTTGAACAGGAAGACTACATAACATAATAACAGAAAAAAAAACAGCACGAACAGTTAGACACAATTTAATTATATATTTCTGTCAACATGTGACATTGGCAACAACTTGCGAATTGGATTTTTCCTGTGTATCTTCATACTTGTACATGTTATATAAGTGAAAATTACAGTCATAAACTCTTTTGTGCTTAAGTCTATTATATTATCATATTTTAATCCAATTGTCGTCGTCTCGGGGGAGCCTAATACTTAATTAAGACTTAGAGGAAACAATCATACACTGATACTATGGATAGCTTACTTGTACTTGAAATTCATACTTAATCGTTTTTAATCATATGCTGTTATTTTATTTATCAACTTAGCAGTCCCCCGACACGATGATTCTTGGATGAAAATATTACCTTCTACTTGTATTGAACTTAAAGAGCTTCTTAAACTTTTAATTATATTTTATTTAATGCTTCTTAAACTTTACATATAAATAGTAGACACTTTATAATCTAGATCGGTCCATAAGTTGCAAGTGAACATAGTAGAAAAAGCCGATTTAAGGCCAAGCTTACGTAGCCTTGAATCGTACAAAAAGCTTGCAAGGTTTTGCTATTTATGAACTCAATCAAAAAAAGCTGTTTAACAATTCTCATGACAAACCGGCTTCAATATTATAGGAGAGAATGAGAAGCGTCAACGACTTCTATACTCTAATTTTGTACTAAATGTTGTACTTTACTTATTATTGAAAATATTTTAGTATTTAAAATACTTTCAGATGAGACTTGAAGCTACTACCCGTAATAAAAAGTATTAAAAATATCATCGTATTCTACCATTGTTTTTCCCCTTCTATAGTATGCTACACCATCCATACTATACTGTATTCGCTATCCTATTGTTAACAATTCTCAGTAATCATTCATTAACTTGATTCCTTTAAAGCATCTCCGACGTTCGTAGTCCGTCCTCCGTACACCACCGTGCGCGGGACATTGAGGATCCAAAATCAAACTTTACTTAGATCAAAACTGGGTTTGGAATCAAAAGCGGGACCCGATCGGAATCGGAAGTGAGACAAATCGGCATTGAGAGTAGGATCGGGCTCGTGGTCGAGAGCGAGGGCGGTCAATACGCTACTTAAAGGGATTCATTCTACATTCATGGGCAGAGTCACAGCGGAAGATAGTCTATGAATCTATAATCTATTAGTTGAAATCGTTTCATAATCCCAAACACAATACCTCTGATGTAAGTTGGTGGAGAAGTTGCGTATCCTGCAAATCCCAGATGATGCTGCAGCTTTAGTTTAAAGTTACTTTGTACTAATGTCATCGAAGTAACTAAATACCGAATTTCGACTCGATCATACCCGTGGAAGATGTTTACATCCATTCGACTAGAAAATGAAGCCACTTTTTCTTGAATCATAGCTAAGAACACTCGATCGAATTATCTTTCATACAAAAAATACTAAATCGGAATCGATTCAGTCGTTCGGGAGCTGCGATGCCACAGACAAACAGACAGATACAAAGATACACACTTGAAACTTAAAACATCACTGTGCTCACGTCGGATATTAAAAATAAAATAAAACAATAAAAGCCTACAGAACATCATATAAAACACGAGAATTACTAAATATTTCTATCTAAAATATAAACTTTTACCGAATTCGATTGGACGGAAACAATATCTGCGAGTTAAATTTTGCTACAGTTTAATGCTCGAATCTGACTGGCCAGGTCGTGCCGTTGGTATCACATTGCTACAATGATTTAGCATTATTAGATATACAATTTGCTATTGTGGACTAGTGAAATCGAATAGTCAATGGGCGGGTACTATTATCATTAAAATAGATTACAGTTGTCTTGACAGGCTGTAGATATATCATCGATATTTTTTCGAAGTTGTCTTTCAAATAAATTCGTCCACATGCGCCGCACACCATCCATAAATCCATTACACAACATCAAAGTCGCTCAGTTTGATGTGATACGTCCAAGTAACTATATAAAGATCAAAGTTTTGTTACGAATGCCCCTTTCATATTACGTAAACCTCTTTGTGTATTTACTTTGCCCATTACCTTGCCCATTATTTTACATATTATTTGCGAACGGAAGTTAATCCAATTAGGGCATACAGACAGTCTCTTGTTCAATATTGTTAGATTCAGATAATCCCTTCGTTACAGGTTGAATTTCATGATTTAAATCAATATCTATTCAAATATTTTCCTCCACATTAAAAAAAAGATGAAAGAAATATTAAAAAATATAGCTTGTGTATGTCAATTAAATACTGTCTCTTTACAAATACGCCTAATACAATCGTTGACACTTCTTTGAAATTAGCTTTCGTATACAATATTAATAACGATTTCTAAAAATATTTTATTAATATTCGAATTTGTGACAATAAAATTATCACAGTTTCCACATTATACACTTTTACTTTACGAAGACAGGCATAACGTTTTTATGGGCCGTGTATATTTTTCCCTTATTTTTTATTGTTAATATACAGTGCAGTACTCAACTTGCAAGATTATGAAAAGCAAAGCATTAGATAATTATTTCCTTCGTAATATAGAAGGAAATAGCAAGCTTATGGTGCTCTAGGTATTGTATTTATTCGTGCCCTAATAAGAAAAATTATAATTCAAACGGATTAGGCAATTGCGTTTTGAACACACACGCAGAAGCATTGCATCTTATATATTTTTGTTTCCCGGTATGATTTATCCATATCTGTCACATACCAACATCTAATCATATGTAAGAACCGGATTCCAGTTGTTTGAATAATTCTATCCGGTTGTACCTATCCAAACGCAATAACTACTACGTAACATGTGATATGTCATTTTGCTACACATATGACTCTTCAGCATGCATATTAATTTTTAGTTCTTCAACCATTTCAAAGAAATATAACTTCTAATTTAATGCATCCAAGTAATTGGTAAATTTCTCTTCTTCAACGGTAAGAACAAAGCATTTTATTGTTAATTTTCCATTTTATATGTGAGACTACATAATAAAATAAATTACTATACTTTCTGTTCAATGGAAAGTTTGTACGTATGTATGCCACGTTAGCCATTTATGAAGGGTTTCGTCCCATAAGCCCTATAACCAAGTTTAGTCTATATATGTATAGATGTGATTTTCGTAAATAAGCATAATCTCTTCCTTTGTAGACTAATTATAGCCACATAATATTATTAATAAAATGCAATAAACCATCGGAGATTAAATTAATAATAATCGTACTAATACCATTTTGTATTAACTAACTAGCAAGTGGGGTAGGGTAAAACATCTATATGGCGATGACGTCACTACAGTTGTTTACGACATTCCATTAGCTTAAATCTATCTTATTACGGATAAGATCATTGATGTCTTTATATTGGGCACATAAAAAGATAATTTCCGAAAGTGCAAGGAGCACACAACATAAATTTTAGTTTATATCGTCTGGAAACTATTCATGTAAATAATTGTATTGCGCCACTTTTATGCTTTTTATTTATTTTTGTAGAAAGCTAAAAAATATTGAAATTGGATTACCTTATTAATTATTTTACCTATTTTTTATATTATCTGTATAACGATTAACGTTGTTAATTTTAAATGCGTTCAAGACATGAATTTGTCATATTCTTAAGGCTATTTTGTTACTATACGAAATTTATTTAATAACTTTAAACAAGCGATTATTGTGTGCGTGCGTGCGTGTGTAATAAGAATCTCGAAAACAATTCTAACGATTTGGATGATATTTAGTATGTAGGGATTTCGAGGACGACAAATGGTTGTAGCAAGTTTGTATTGATTTTTAATGAACTTTGTTTTCCCCGTACTTTCTAGTATAAAAAAAAATTGGTACGCATCATTTTAGAATGGAGAGGCAATCTCGCCACATTTAATGATTTCTTAATAGCTCAGTTGTGAAATCGCTTGACTTCGAACTAGAAGTTATGATTCAAATCTTTCGATACTCATTTTTATTTTTGTGCGTTTTTTTTTATGTTTCTTTTTTGATTCATTACGTACTTAATTCTTTCATTTAGCTATTTAATTTAAATGAAATGACAGTAAAATAGCAATTTTTTTTTAATTTTTCGTAGTCCAAAACTTCTCTAACACATGCCACTCTTTTGAATTATTTTATTATCAGTTCCACATCCAATAAAGAACAATAAAGCATTGTTTTGACAATGACAATAACAATTGTAATGTTTTTTCCCTGGTTTGAGGGTGTTTGAGGTTAGTAGACCAAGAAATACAATGGCTTACTTAATAATTGTTAAAATATGTGTGTTTAAAACCAACGAGTCCAATTACAGATGCCTAAACCACCATTGAAAAAACGCTTATAAATAATTTAACTACTCGAAGCTGCAACTCGGCTCAAGAACCCCTTGAAATACCTAATTATTTAAAATAAAGCTAATTATTTAAAATGAAGTATTGACTTATGTGGATATGCAATCATTATTATACAAAAGCTAATTTGACCACATAGCTCTTATGTAAAAAACAGAACCTATTTATTTAATGCTTTATTATTTGCTTTTTAGGCGTTCGCACCCAATAGGTGCTAACAAAACGCTATCACTAAACTTCCGCTGTCTGTCCGTCCGACCTTCACAGGGATTTATATATGAGCATGGAGGTTTAGTAGTTCAGGGTTGATACTTCATAATGGTTTTGCAATTATGATGTAAAGTTCCTCAAACCCTTTTTTAACTCACTGAAAAACACGTATTTTCTTGTAATCGGATGAAGTGGGATTTTTATCTCAGATACGTGGTCTTAGATTAAACATCTTTCATACAGCTGTCATGCTCGTTCATGTGCTGTGTAGAACCATAAAGTACATATTATATGTACATACCGTATGATAGACGTATAAACAATACGCATGCGTGTTCGATGAAGCGAACCAAGCTGCCGGAGACAGGCTTTGGCCCGTGGAAATTGCGGACGAGCTACGGGCCCGCAAAGAAAAAAAGTTAGAGCCGAACTTCACCTTTCTCGGCCGCGAAAGCACGCCCGCTAACAAAAACTATTAACGCGCGAATCTTCACGGCCCGTTGAGTTGTCGGTGCGTTCCGTTTGATAATTTACGTGTACAGCGGCGCTTAATCGAATGAAGCTCTACCGCGAGCACTGCTGTTTTGTGCACATAAACCTCAGCATTTGTTTCGATAACGAGCAAGATCGCAGACAAACCTTAGTCGACGATACGAACTTTTTATACGTTCATTACTCAGTTTGTCACGATAATTATTCAAAGGTAGGTTAGACTTCAATTAATTAAAAGAGTTTTCATAATAATTAACGAAATAAAACAAAGACCAATGGCCGCTGAGTACGTTTTAAGCGCTCTCTATCTTTGATCCTAATAATTTTCTTAGATCAAATGCTCATTGTTTATTAAATAATTATTGTTTATTTAATATATGTTATTTTTTGGATTTACTAGTTTGTTCGCGTGCAGTTTTCATATATTCGATTTTTCATATATATATATATGTATATATATATACTCATTGGTTAATAGCTAATATTCAAATTCCAACAAAAAAAATCGATACTATTAACGGTTAATCACACTGGCAAATACAATTTGTAAATTTGAAAAGTTTGTGGATTTGTTAATTCTTCGTGCTCAAAATCTATAAGCTATGAAATTTACAATAATGAGTTCAATTATTTTAAAAATTGCTTTACTAATTTCAAACTAGCTTTTTCCGCGGCTCCGCCAACACGAACTAGCCCGCCGGCCATCCAAGGCAGTGTGGGCCATTTCTCCCGTGTACCACACGCTACTGACTTTAGCGGCCCCATCATATTGTTCATAGGCCGATGTTGTGCATATTACTCGCTTATGACGTTGATTTTAACGTTGCTCTGTGACATGTAATACGATTTCAAATATTTACTTCTGTACTCAGTTATAGTAAGAAACCTTTTGTTTTCTTAACTACCATAATTATCAATAATTACAAAAAGAAACATTGTATCCATATAAATTACAAATTCACTTAAAACCATTTTTAAGTACATGATCTCTCAATAGTTTCCATGCTTTAATGACCTTCACTTTCCTTATCCAATTCTTTCCAGACGTTTCTCTTTTGGATGCCGTCAGCCTAATGCTGTCTGGGTCTCACTTTTCCTTTATATCTACATCTACTGTTTAGGCTCGGACTTGTCATACTGGTAATTAGTTTGGTTCACGCAGCGGTCGTCAGGAATCCAAGACAAATGGCTCGCCCGGTCTCACTTCAACCGTGGAGCATTAAAGAGAGCACCTTAAATTATAGTTTTGTTACGTATTTTTTTGCATTTTCGTGTATCTTTGCGTTATATATACAAAATGTTTCTTTAGTCTTTTCTACCGGGAGCAATGGCTTAACATACATTCGAAGTACGGAGGAGTGGTTTGGTTTGCCTTAAAAATTCATTGGTCAATTCAATTGTTGTCAGGATCGAACCTTGTATCTTCTGGTCTGAAACCGACGATATAACCACTTACCTACCATGTAATCGTAATCGGAAAAAGGCAAAGTTGAATACAAATATTCGTTCGTAGCTTATAATGTTATGTATTTTACTCATCGGTGTATTACGCTTTTGACTGATTAGTGTCGTCATAAGGTTTTATTAGTGTCCCCATTTGTTTAATTAATACATATTTTTTTTGTGCTAGTTTGCTAACTGTTTCTAGTAAGACGTTCTCATATTCACTATGAGTTTGACTGCCATTTTGAGTTGACTGTTTTGTATGGAGTTCTGGGGACTCTGAATTTTTGGGTTCGCTTTTTCCTTAACCTTTGTCTTTTGTTTTCCTTTTCAGAACTGTGCTGTATGCTTGTCTTTTGATGATAGTGGTAGGTTGGCGTTGTGGTTCTTGAACCAGGGACATCCATTTATCTGCATCTAATATACCTAAGTTTATTATCTACTAATATTTAAGTTTTAATTTTTTTTATTCAGGTATTCAGTTTTAATCCCTATGTTTTGTATGAGTGTTTCTGCAGTAGATTTCGCAGTAGACTAGACAGCCTTTATAGTTTACAAAGTGACTTCCTTAGCACAGTGTACATGTGGCCAGCATGTTTTTATCCTTTGTACAAGCTGTTGTGTTTTACATACCTAAAAGGTGTTATAAAGTTATTAGTTCTCCATTTACAAAGAATACGTTATATGGTTCTTTTGTATTTTTTTACGGGCATTAATAATCTCACCTCTATTTCTGGTTGCTTCAATAGCTTTTACAGTAACTCCTTTAGGAAATGTATGGTGTAATATTTTTATTGCAAACTTGTAATACCTATCTTTATTTCCCGTAAAGATATGTCTTATCAATTCTTTATTACTTGTTTGTTTTATAAGGGTTCTATAGCTTCCTACAGATTTCAAAGAAATTCTTAGTTAATATCTGGATATTTTTTTTATGAGTAAATCTCTTCTTTTATTGCCAGATGAATGAAATCAGTCAGCTGTTTAACATCCTCAATGCCATATACGATAACCTTTTAGACGCCTACCTTTTAGGGCGGTTTATATTTAACAAATGTTGTCTCTCTTCCCAACTTTTTTTAAAGTTTGTGGGTAGTTTTTATTACTTTTGAGGAGCAGTTTCTTTTTTCGTTTGTTCCTGGAACTTTTTGCCAAGAGACCTAGTTGGGTTTGTTGGGCATTTCAATGCTACTAAGACATTGGTTAGAGGACTGATTTAGAGTTTGTGATTCAAGTTGCGACGTATTTCTATGGTCGCGTGGAGTGTAAATTGCCATGAAGTATCTTCTGCGCTGTGACTCTTTGAATATCTCCAGTCAAATTCTGGTTTGAGAGACTGTGCTGAATAATCCTTTTGTGAAATATTTGTTGAACAGGTGGTTAGTTTACATGCATTGGTTTAAACAAGAATTTAAGAATTTGTTGCACATTTGTATCATTGTTGCTCATTGTTATTATGTTATGTATTATAATTTATCCGAATACAAATTTATTTATTATACTTAATCAAATAGCAAGATTTTCACACAAAAGAAAATATTATGGAATTTGAAATTTGAGGTTATATCTCGGTTAGAATTTTATACTACAATAACACTTTAACCAAAAATAATTATAGATCCAGTGAATCAACACTTTTATAGTCCAATTATCACACCTAAAATATAATTAACAACTTGATCGAGAAATCTTGGAATAAACGTCATCTGCTTAGACCAGTAGTTCCCAAACTTATTTTTCTCGTGGACCACTTTCAAAATTTTACTGGTTTCGGTGGACCCCTTGCTGCTACATTTCTACCACATTCTTAAAGTCGCCAAAAAATAAAAATTGTGTCGCTTCTGAGTTCTGTCCCTATATTCCGATAGGTAAAATAAAAACGAAAAATTGTACATTTTATAACACTTTATTTATTAAAAGAATAGAATTACAAGAAAAAATTAATAAGGTAATATAGGTTCAGGTCATAATTTTAATTAATGGGAAGGATGTATTTGATGGAGTGTCAGCAAACGATCAATGTTAGGCTTTATTTTTGTGAGCAATAACCGCAAATCCCCCCGCTCTGTGATGTTTAATTTGCTCCTTTTTTTTGTTAAGAGGTTTGTAACGGCACTAAAACTCCTTTCGACAAGGTATGACGAGGGAAAAGCTATTAAAAATTTCCTTGCGATTTCCCACAGTCCAGGATATTTTTCGGGTATTTCTGCTTGCAGCCAAAATGTTTGGTAGCCTTTTCTAAATTTCACCTTCAGCTCCTCATTGGTGCTTAGCTCGAGCAGCTCCTCTTGTAATACAACATTGGCCACTTCCGTTTCATCAAATGGATTTATGATCCATGGTGGTATATCCATCGTCAGAATATCTTCAAACCTGGTTTTGAAGTCATCATGCAGGGCACTTAAATGTTGACTGTAGGTATGGATATCCTCATCAATACATTCTACCTGCGACAAGTTTGGAAATTGAGAGAATTCGCGCCGACTAATGTTTTGCTTCATAAATTTCAATTTCCCAAGAAAAGCCGAAATTATCCCCTTTGTTTTATTAAATTCAGGCTGTCCCCTTGTAACTGCAAGTTAATATCATTAAATTTTTAAACAAATCTGTCAAATACGCAATGTCTGCTTTGAATTTGATCAAGTTTTCTTTAAATCTGGATCTCTACTTTCTAGGAACTCTAATACGGAATCGAAAACAGAGTAAAATCTCGTTAAGCATGCACCTTTCGACAACCAGCGCACTTCAGTATGTAAGAGCAGTCGTTGGAAGTCTTCATCATTTTCGTCGCACAATTGAGCAAATAAACGCGTATTCAATGCATTGCTTCTGATTTTGTTGACAGCTTTTATTACAAAATGAAGAGATTGGTTCAACCTGTCACTTAAATGTTTTGCCACAAGATGTTGTCGGTGGATTACGCAATGAATAGCTGTAAGTCCTGGTATAATTCTTTGAGATGACTTATAAACCCACGATATCGCCCGACCATTGCAGGAACTCCGTCTGTTGCCACTGAAATAATGTTTGTAAATGGAATCGATTTTTCCGTAAAGAAATTACTCAGGACATTAAATATTGATTCGCCTTTAGTGTCAGTCTCCAAAGTTCTGGCAAATAGCAATTCTTCGTGAATTTCTTCCTCCATAATAAATCGGACATATGCCAATAATAATGCTTCATTACCGGGTAACGTTGACTCGTCCAGTTGTATAGAAAAATGAGTTTTTGCAGATGATTGCACAAAAACTTTCGATATCAGAGCTCATTTCATCAATGCGTCTTTGTACAGTATTGTTACTTAATGGAATTCTTTTAGTACGTCAAATGGAGATTTGTGCAAAACAGTTTTAAAACCTCTTCAACAGCGGGTAAAATTAATTGTTCTCCGATAGTGTGCGGTTTTCCAGATTTTGCTATAAGTAATGAGATATTGTAAGATGCCCGCAAGCCATCATCGTTACTTTGAGATGTTGAAGCGAACATACTGTGCATGGTGGGTCTCTTTTCATATTTTCCTTCAATGTTTGAAAATATTTTAAATCTTTACCTATTTTATCAGTATGACACCTTTTAGATGATCTTCGAGCTTTGATGGTTTCATAGAGTCATTACTCAAAACTTTGTTGCATAATAGGCACATGGGCAATTGTTTGTCTGCCTCTGATGGAACAAAACCATATTTCAAATAATCGACACTATATTGTCGACATTTTTCTTTGCTGTAGCCATGTTTCGTGTCAGTTACCTTACCTGTAAAAAATGTTTTAGTAACCAAGTTTTTTCTGAATATAGGTATCACACCGCAGCCTTTGTCAGCACGCGGAAATAGAATTACGGCTTGTAAAGGGACCAACTAATAAACCGCTAAGACAAATACAGACGTTTTCACAAAACGGTATCAATTTTAAAGTACCTAATTTACCACTAATTTTTAATAGTACAAATAAAAGTACACCACTCAGTATCGAATACTGATCATATTTGTGTAGGAAAAATAAAAGTCGAAATCCCAAAATTGTCCATAAAACGATAACTAACATTTCATCAAATCAATGAGTTCACGCGCTCCGTGTATTTGCGTATTTATTTTGTCTGCGGCTTCATTGTTAAAACGTGACAAACTGGCATCGAAGCTCAAGTCCCGCCCTTTCCCGTCGCCCGCGCATTTGCAAGAAAATTACAAAATTAATTGCTCTGCAATATTGCTTATTCGGCCTTTTAGAGAGGCAGTGCTTCTCTCGTGAAAAACAATTGAATAAAACGTGCTGTGTTTGTCTTTAAATCGAAAGAGGACAATTAAAATATCTGTAAGTTACTAAGTTACCTATCTATACAAGCAGTTGTGATCAACCGACTAGTACACGTAAACAAAATACTTAAGTACTATAACAAAAAAAAGGTAGGTACTTACTTTTCTCCGGCACTAGCAAACACTGATATAAATTTTCTAACACCTATTTTTCGAAATTCCGGAAACAAATGAATGAGTTTGCCTTTGGCATCAAGTATTTATAGTGGTGATCAAGTTCATGTCTGAACAAGCATTAAGCATTGTCGGGCGGATAGCGCTTTGCAAGTCTGTACACGAAATTATACGTTATATCGAATACGCAAGTTTGGGCAAGTAACAGTCGCTTGCCTTATTAAAATATTATCTGCTTAGTTAGGTACTTAAAACAATGTAGGTAGGCCCTTATAAAAACTATGCTTATATTTTTGCTATCAAAAGCAGATAAATTTTCGTGGACCCCCATTAACATCTTATGGACCCCCAATTTTTGTTCACGCCTACGTAGACCCCCAGCAAGTCTCCCGTGGACCCCTGGGGGTCCACCTGGACCACTTTGGGAATCACTGGCTTAGACTGACGCGCGCGCGTTTCATTTCGCAAACTCCGTACAATATTTAGCAAAATGAGAATAAAGGCTTTTCTTTTTCGTACAAAACATATTCATATGTGACAAATAAATGATAGTTCGAGTTATCGAGAACTTCACAAGCTACACTAAAAACGGATCAGGATCAGAAGCAACAACAAAATCGTGAAAGTGACATGAAGTTAAAATCAAGGATTTCGTTTTAAGTCCATGTGAACGTAAATACTAGCAGACGCAATAGTAGATACAACATTTCATACTGCATGTTGGTATGATAACCATAATTTACAAAAACAAACATATGGTTTCGATTCTTGTTATAGCCAATAAAAAAAATAGTCAACAGACGGAGCGATGGACGTTTTCGCTATTGATTTTTTAAAATTTCAAATCATTTAAAATTAAGTAAGCAATAAAGAGTAGAGATGCCAGTCAGACTAAGCTAATCAATTTTAAATTCAACAATTTTAATTGTATGAATGTAGAAGACGCGTGTAAATGAAAACATTAGAAATGCTTTGTTTGTAACATCATCCATATTTCCATCCATTACAACAAAAAGTTTACAGCCTGAATTTGGTAGATAAACCTCTTGTTAAGTCTCTAGAGGGAACTTCACATTTAATAACTATTCAAATGTATTCATAATGTTTTTATGCATGTTTTTAATGTATAATTAATTTAAATACTAACAGAAATTATACTGTCAACTGCGCTCACAAAGCACATAATTAATGTAATTAATAATACAAAGTAACATTTGAGAAAAATATCCGATAAAATGTAAACAACTTCCTCCCCCCGCACACAATCGCTCTCATCTCCAACAACTATGTGTGTTTACATTTATAACGCATTTTTACGACGTTAGAATAGTCTAGAATCCGATAAATCTTGTGTATTTATGTGGGACGTGACATGTTTACGTCACGTATGTTAATAAATAATTTATTACTTTGTTTAGATATGAAGAAATTTGAGGCCACTTCTTGAGGGATATCAGGATACAGACATATCAGAATTCGAGTTTTGACGAACAGCTCTGGATTTACACTAGGTACAGTTTCTGAAATTAAAAAAATTCGTCAGTAACGAATCAGTTTTACTCCTGCGATAAGTGTATTCACAAGTCAAATGCGATCAACTAGTAATGTTTAAGTCATTCGATAGTGAATTGTTGTACTTCAGTATTGCTAAATATTTACTTTCTGCTTTTTACGTATTTACTTGTCATCCTGTCTCAATCTTAGAACCCCCGAGAGAATAATTTCGGTATGTATTAGTATATCAATATTTATATTATCACATATCAATATCAATAACTACGATTAATCATCGTAGTAATTCATATTGAAAATTACTAAATAATCTAACTAAAATATGAAATTATAGATCGATAAATAATATTTATTTCATAAAAAGCATATTGCTCTTAAATATTAATTCATAGTTAATATAAAAGAGATATGGAAATACAATTTTTCATTGAGGATTATTTCGTTATTAACATTTGTTTAACTCTTTTTAATGTCAATTAACGTATACCTTAAATGATTTTTATGCAGGTGTTTACAATATTACTGAATGCTGAATATTTATTTTAACTTTAACAGAAAATATTTTTAGTAGTATATTGATAAGTGTATATGTATATACCTGATACATGTAAATTAATTATTTAAATAAAAAATAATTGCTAATTTATTAGTATATATAATTTATTTAAAAAAAGCAAATTTAGAAGTATCATACTAATTAGTATTATACAGCTGTTAATTAATTTAAATTTAATACTATTTCATTTCTTACTACATAAAATTCAAGCAATAAAAAATAATCAAGTTTTATTCGGTATTTGTATATTTTAGCCATTATAGAAATATAATAATTGTACTTGACAAATTAAAATAAATTTTTAACTATTGTTTACGCCAAATAAGTACGTATACCATAATATATGCGCAGTATACACATAAGCACATCTGCTTGTACTTTTATCACGTTCAACTTAAAAAAAAATCAAAAAGTTAATGAAACACAGCGATGCGGCGAACTTTTGAGTCGCTATAATCACAGACGACTTACATCTAGAAGAGCTAAAAAATCCTTTTTTGTATCGAATGTTATCCCATTATAATACCTTACTAAGCCATACACTTTTTATTGTAACGTCAAAACTATTTATTTTGCTCATTGTCTTATTAGATCTTCGCTTTTATTTATTTTCTTATATGTCACACTTTTGTAAAATGACGTTTGAATTTATAGATAATATTAAATAAAATATATCAGTTAACACTTGCGAAATATTTGTGATTTCCGGACTTTTACAAATTTATTTATGTGTTTTATAAAAAATCTTACAAATTACATTTGTTTTTTTATTTCACTTGTTACACAATCGCACGCTATCTAGTGTCTATGCGCAGATATTCGTTTACGACGTGACTCTGACATGGATTTACCAATTAGTAAGGTTTTAGCATACCATTGCGGTAGCATATATCTCTTATTTTTACATTTAATATTATTAAGTAAGTACCTAGTTAATCGTTTAATAATAAATCATTAATTCTATTCAACTCTGTAATAATCATAGATATGTATATTAGTTAGTAGAGAATTAAATAAAGTTAACAAATCTTCCAGTTAACGGTTTTAGAATATTGCATCTGCATTGAAATTTTCCCAACAGCCTGTTCATTCCAGCACAAACCACTGTTCGCTAAAGCAATTAAATGGAGAGGTCAGGAGCCACGGGTTATTGAGCCCCCGAGCACATCCGTCGTAATAAACGCATGCAAAGTTTTTCCTTGGGCGGGCGGCGGCGCGGACCGCCGAGGCGGCTGCGTTCGGCGGAAATGGACCAACGGGCTTGATTAAAACACGTGTTTACGGAACGCGTGTGCGCTTCAGACCGACGCAATATGCGATCTGAGTCCGGTTGCCGCACTTTTATGAGCGAGGTTTGAGTTTTCTTTCTGTTTTCAGCTAACAAAAAAGACGTCTGTCCGGTATTAAATATTGCATATTACAGTTGGTTGAATTATTTGTTTAGAACGTTATTTTTTTCTACAGCCTTTTAGCTGAAAGATTTAAAAAAAAATCGGTTCACAGAAAGCATTTTTTTTTAATTTTGCTTGTGTTTCATTTGTGTATAAGTAAGATACAAAAATGAATGATAGGAAAAATCTGATCAAACACACTGTGGTGCAAATAAAAAACTTCTAATTTTATTAGCTTCGCCATTAATTCGTATTGATACTGTGATTATAGTAATAACATAAAGGACATAAAACGACAAATAATTTGCCAAAACGCTAGTCTTCGATAAATTTACACTGCATAAGATACCAGTAAAGTTTTTCAAATAAAGAACCGTTATACATACCAAACATTTGGGAATAAATATTGGTGTTATGGTTTGATTCTTCGGTAGCAATGGCTCATTAGTACAATTAGCTCTTCCCATGCAGTGTTGCATCACCTTGTTGATTAAAAAGGTGATGTATGCATATACGTTTCGCGTCATCTCAATTTGATTTTTGAATGGACATCATATAATTCCTCAAAACTATCTTCGAGCCTTCAAGTGTTCTAAAAAAGCATTCTTATGAAACACTGTACGATATTAAACATCAATATATTCCGCTTTGCTGATGCATTCGAATGAGCCTCGACTATTCGACGACAGTAAAATGAAGGTTCTACTTGGTGATAGATGAACTTCCTCCGGGTACAATCAAAAATTAGAGCGAGGACAGCGGTAGCGATATCTTAAGGACATTGTCAATTCGATGCTGTCTCAACATACCGCTTCCGGCACCAAGCCCCTGATTTGGCCGATCACGTTGACTATGACTGTGCCAAGAGCAGGCTCACCGCTTTCACAGCCAACACGATGCCGGCTGTGATGATCCTTGCCAAGAACTTACCCCCCTCATCAAAGAACACCACTCCTCACTTATAGAGGGGTCAAAAATAATATATATTAACCTGATTAAAATGTAATCTCTATTTTTACTCTATGACGGGCCAGCAAGCCCAGTCAAAAATCACTTAATGTCATTTCCATAAACCGTGAAGACCCTAGACATAACACCGTTGTGTTTAGTTTGTTTCCCCTTTAACACCCTGCAAAGCTTAACGAACCTTAAAATGGGGCTTAGCTGTAACGATAGACTCGTCCAAAAAGAGCGTTTTTTTTGGGTAAGAGTTCCACATAACCCGGTCTCTCGGTCGCGTGGCCAGGTATTTTTTGTGCAAAAAGATTTTAAATTCTTACCGCATACAACCAAACAAAAAGTCAAAGGACCTGATCAGTCGGCAAGTGGTAGAGGAGATCATGGGAAACCCCACCTCCATACCAAGAGTGGTTGGAAATATAATTAATTTTAATAGAATTTGATTATTAACATAATAAAAAACAAACAAACTTTTTCCACTAAATAAATGAAAATAATTTTGTCTGTGCAAATTTTAAATAAAATTAGAATAACCATTTCAGAGAGCAGATTATTATATATAATCTTATTAAAGGCATATTTCAATAGACCCTCACATTAAATATTAAACGAGCTGTAGTTACTCTGCCGACAGTTTAAAGAACGTTTGACGAATGGGGTAAGGTTGTCTGCGAGCTCCTATCAGATTTATGTTAAAAGATAATTCATTTATCTTATTTTTTTTCTTTTATTTCAAATAAATTGTGAGAAGTAGTTTACAGTTTGTGCTTCAGTGGGCGATTTCCCTTACTATTGTATAAGAAAAAATTAAATGAATAATTATTATCAGTCTATGATGTAATATACTTTAGCAGTGAGCAATGACTATTGTATGTATATGGTTATTATTATATATTATAGTTTAATTATTTTCAAAATATTACAATTTTGCAACTTTTTTGCACGAAGACTTTAATATCAGAATACGAGTGAAAGATTTCGGAATAATATGACATAAATATGTTACAAAATGTCTAAGTATAATGTATTTATAGACTCCTTATATTTAAAAAGGAAAATGTATAACGGCGAATTGGATCGCACCAATGTCGACGTTTCAACATTATTTCGAAATAATAATTCTGCCAAGAATAAGTATATACGAGAAAAACAGTGATAGAAGACAGAAAACGTGTTTTTTAAGCAAAAATTATGGGCTGATTTGAGAAAATTTGAAATTGACTCGAAAGAAATTAGATTGAAAATTTACCTAAACGCGAATCAGCTAATTTAATTTCAGCATAATCAATTAATGCTATTGCAAAGATCCCGTTAACCCACATATGTCCATAACAAATGATTTCTCTGTATTTTGTAATTTTTGGATTTGTCGATGTAAATATAAATACTATATGTGTGATACATACGTTTCGTAAAGAAAATATGCAGTATTTTTATGGCGGATTGTTTATGACTCTCTGGCCAGATAGGTCTACAGAGGTTTATTGGGTAATTCTAAACTTATGTCTCTTTAACGACAATCATTTTGACGCCAATCACTTTGACGACTGTTAGAATTGACTGTGACAGCTAATATTTTGACAACTGTTAATTTGAGAGCACTCACCTTGACACTGAAAGTTAGCACTTTGACACGTGTGAGTTTGATAGGTCTCTTTGACGGCACCTATTTTGATATTGCACTTATTTTGAAGTTGGTTTTACAGCAAATACATATAACATTTGTTAGTTTGACAGCTGTTATTTTAACATTTATCGGTTATTCAGCTATTTTTAACATTTGTTACTTTATTTATCTTTTTATCTTTATATTTATTACCTTAACATCTGTCATTTTCACAAACGTTAATTTCACATCCAATTCCTTAACACCTTTTAGTTTGACAGCTATCAGTTTGACACATGATGGTTTGTGGCTGTCTCTGTTGACGGCTGTTCTTTTGATATTTACCATTTTGAAAGCTGTGATCTTTATTTTTGCCAGTTTAAAAGGCTGATAAGCTTCCAGGTGTCAGTTTTACAATTGTCACTTTCAACTTTGGCATTTCGACATTTGTCAATTTGGTAGCTATAATGCTGAACATTTGATACAGCTAATGGTAATGACTCTCTGGGGTCCTTAAAGGTTTATTAAAGGATTCAAAACACGTAGGGACAAAGGAAAATAAACTTGATTGTAATACATATTATTTATAAAATTATACGAAATAATGCAAAACATTTACCATATTACTCAATATCACATTTTATAGGCACTTGCGATCTTGTTTTTATTAGGTAGGGAAATTTTTTTTTCATATTTTACAAATAAAAAGTTGCAGTAAAATATCTTTGGTTTTGCTGTTTCTATCTTATTAGTTTTGATGCTATTAAATAAATTATATGTTAAAAAAGAAAAATAAAAATTAGCAACTGGTCAAGAGCATGTCGTACCATGCTCATTATAGGGTCCGAAACCATTATTATAAAAAAAATGCACTACAGATAAAAAAGTTCGTTATTACACTTGTTCCATGTTTTCCACAAAGAATGGGTAAAAGCACTTTAGTTGCCGATAACTATAAAAACAAATAAGTATATTACAATAATAAATATTACTATTAACTAGTGTAAACTAAAGTGCATCAGCAAAAGAGCCTATCTTCATGGCACTTACGCATTTATGTTGAAAAGTGCAGTTTTTCAGAAATAACTCAAAAACAATATATCCGACCACGTTTAAAACAATTTTCGTTTAAAAATATTTACATTAGCGTTACTTTTGTTATATATTTTTTTTCATATTTTTGGACTTATGGTTGAGAAAATTAAAGGGGAGTCAAAATTTTTACTAAATTTGGAGCGATTATTTTCGATATTATTCACGTGATCAGAAAAATTGCTTAGGAACATAAAATGTTTTTAAAAGAAATGTGGAAATGTGTATCACTCGTTGATTATTGCTGGATATAATTTTTATCAACTTCTGTTACATGTGTGGAGTGCCCCTTTAGAAATATTTATTTTTGTTATTCAGCTACCAACCAAGTAGAGGATTATATTAGACACCTTCACTATAAATTTATTCAATATAGATACGTCTTGTAATTGAATAAAATGCCTGTGACATACGGACGCACGGATATGATGAAATATAAGGGTTCCGTTTCTACCATTTTGGCTTGGAACCCTAAAAACAATGTCTCGCCATTTTTCTATTGTTTTGCTGTCCACCTAAATGAGTGAATTTAACGTAGAAATTTGAAACAAGTTTAATTACAAAAAAAAAAAGGAAAAATGAGACACAAGCTTCGTGACTTCGTGAATTTGTGACGTTTATGGACTTAATGCAGTGTCGGTAAGAGTAGTACAAAACTGGTTCAAGTATTTTCAGGGCGGTGTATTGATGTCAATGTTGAACCTTGCTCTGGTCGAACTGCTAAGGATAAAGTTGATACCATTCTGGAAAAAGTAGAGCAAGATCGACATATTAGTTCTTACGCCATAGCTGAAGAACTAGGAATTGACCACAAAATAATTTTGACCCATTTGAAAACAGCCGAATATACAAAAAAGCTCGATATTTGGATCCCACATGAGCTCTCTGAAAGAAATCTAATGAATTGAGTACTCATTTGCGGTCATCTATTGAAACGTAACGAAAAGAAACCTTTTTTAAAAAGATTGATCACTGACGATGAGAAATGTATTAACTATGACAAGAACGGGCGAAAAAGATCATGGTCAAAAGGCAGTTCTGCAGACTATAGCGAAACCCGGATTAACTCGCAATAAGTTGATGCTATGTGTATGTTGGAATTTAATGGGCATTATATATCATGAACTTTTACCACTGGAAAAAACCATCAATTCAGATCTCTACGGCTTGCTGATGAAACTCAAGGAATAAGTAGAGAAAAAACGGCTAGAATCAATCAATAAAAAGGGTTTAGTTTTTCACCATGATAATCCCAGACCGTATACATCTTTAGCGACTCAACAGATATTAAGAAAGGTTGGTTGAGTTGCTGCATCCACCATATAACCCTGACCTTGCATTGCATTGCACCTTCAGATTTTCACCTGTTTCGGTCTCTTCAGAATTTTTTAGGTAATGATAGGTTAATATCAAGAGAGGACTGTTAAAACTACTTGGTCGCAGTTTTAGAATCGAAAGTCCCAAAATTCTTACAGCAACGGAACTATGTTACTACCTACAAAGTGGCAGCCAGTTTTTGAATAAAATAACACTTATGTATTATAATTAAATATAAATTATATTCGATGAAAAACTATTTTGAATTTGCATATAAAATACAAAAGAACTTTTTTCGCAACCCTATACGTACGTGATCTTCTATGTTTTGTGACTGATATGGTCTTTTATAAACGTGTGAACTGATGGTGGTGGCAGTCTTGCAGTTGAAGATTAAGAAGGACATCGCAGGGCATAAGCCCCCATATTTCTCTTGTTGAGTTATGTGAGTCTCTGAAGTCTAAGATGTCCACAGTGCTGCCATATATTTTTTTTCCAAAAAATGGCATTATTGATGGCTACACCACAAACCATAGAAAGATTGGCATGCACCGTTTTTTACCTTTATGACAATTATGTATTTACCTTTATGACAATCATATTTATGATCTAACTTTCGCTTACGACTGCGCTCGCGTAGACTTAGCATAAATTCCTTCATTTTCTATATCGACCAATCACGATATCAACCACAATCTCGGTCCCATTCTTGATTCTGATTCCGATCTCGACCTAGATCCCAGTTTTGCCTCCGATACGACGAAATTATCCCAAGACAATTCATATTCTTACGTGTGTTTATCCTGTTTACCTTATCGTTTGGTTATCCTGGTCTTGCTCACGATTCAGATCCCAGTCTTATATTGAATTTGACCCTTCCTTAAACATTGCTGTTACGAATAACAATTCAGATTAAGTAAACAATCCATTCTTTTACTCCATCTCATTCCAATCGTTTTACGCAAGCGAAGCCGCAAGAAAAACTACTTGGCTATAGAATACTAAAATAATTTTTCAAATCTGACTTACTTAAAGAGATTAGAATGTTCAAAGCAACAAAAAACAAACCATTAAGATAGATTAACACCTATCTCGATAAATATATACATATATAATGAAAATAGGTTGCCTTTGTTCGCCAATCACGCAAAAACTACTAAACGTATAGACATGGGACCATTCGATGCGGGATGATTTGTAGATGGTTCTAGGCTACTCATTTTTCGAATTCCGTAAATCCTCCGCAATTTTATTTATAAATAAAAATTACCCAGCGAAGCGGGCGGGACAGCTAGTAGGCTATAAAAATAGAAAGGATCCTTAAAAAAATCTGGCTTGTATTTCCAGAGATTAATGCGTTCATACAAATAAATAAAATACTATTCAGTTTCATATGTATTAGTATAGATTAGGGCTGATTGTTGAACTGAGGATTAGTAAAAAAAAGTTATTGCAATACAGAGAAAGTGCAGCACCTAAACACTCTCTCAGGACATTATCAAAGGACTTTATAAAAATAGATTCTCCTACACCAATTTTTCTTACCCCTTAGTACAATTCAGCGTGTAAGCAATCCGTCCTCGTCGCGAACACCTAGCTCTTGAAACATAAATAAACGATGTCACGGCCGTCAAATAATTCTAACATAAATAATATATTTATTACTTAAAATAGGTCGTTATCGGCCTTTCGGGCATAAGTAGGTTAAACGATGTAAAATGTATTTTTAGGGTTCCGCGCCTCAAAAGGGGAAAAGAAATCCGTATGGGATTACATCGTTATTCATCTATCCATCTGTTTGTCTTTCTGTTTGTTCATCAAGATCTTTTTCTGGGGAACGCGTGGACGTAACAAGTTTAAATTAGTATCAAATACTTATGTATGATGTCCCTTGATGCTTTAAGAATATCAAGCTTCTAAGTTAACGCAATAAAAATGCGGCTATTTATGCCTCATATTTTGACACTCGCAATTTAATCAAAACATAGAGAGTATTTTCTTTCGACTTTGAAATTTGGCAAGAGACAAGTTCTCGCAGTGCAAGTAAAGGAAAATATTTGAAAATCGTTAATTTGTAGTTAAATATGATGAGAAACTACTTCTTTGTTATAAAAAACTTACATTTGCAGTCGGAGTATGAATCACGATGTAAACTAATGTATAGAACATTTTAAAAGTTAACAAATTGAAAATTTTGTAGTAGGAATCTGGATTTTTCTCAAAAAATACAAAACATCTATAAGTGATTTTGGTGACCCGAATCTTCAAATTATTGACTTTCATGTTATTGAATTTATCATTTGCGATTATACTGTTTATTAACTTTTATAACAAAGAAAAAAACATCTAAGATACCTCTTTTAAAACATTTTACATGCAAATGGGACCGATTTAAGTTTCCAACGTAAATTCGTTTATACAAACACTCCAAAATGCGAGTTTTTTTTTAATTAACCGTAAAAAAAAAACTATTTTCTTGAATACAACCTTTAAAAATAAACAAACAGTGTTTTAGTATGCATTATCTACCGTAGTGTGGGCGGGTTGTGGTGCGCATCCGCGTCAAGTGGACGACTCCACGTCAAATTAAAAATTTATCTTTGCGTCACTTTAATTTTCCGTTACAAAATATTATGTTTTCTAATATTTCAGATATTTTAAAATATTTTTGGAGAATATTTGAAAAATATCCTGTCCTAGGGTGCGAGTCCTATCAATTGTCTGGTGTTTTTTTTTTTAAAACATTGTCGGTAATTATGTTACAAAATGTTAAGCTCTCAGTTGTCTATGAGACTAATTTAAAATTATTTTAGTTGCACATGAACCAGTAGTCAATACATTAATTATACCTGCTAATCAATAGAATGTCACAAATCTATTCGTTTAACACAATAAAGGACCAACACTGAAAATCTTATATATACGACTTAACTAAAGGAATATTTATGTCCATACAAATCTTTTACCTATCTGTAGTAATAGCTATAAAGGAATCAATTTCTAGATCCACATTCAAGCTCTAGGATATAACTCAGCGTATTTTTACGTCTGTAAATTATATTTTTACGATCGAAAATCATTTTTATGTTTTCGGGTGGAATTTAATATGACGCTGGCTGCGCGCGGCGCGTTCGCTCTTTACTGCGCTGTAATTTTATTGTTTTCTCAATTTTTATTAACTATCAACCACCTTCTTGTGTACGAACGGCTACGCTCTAACACGCTTAATAGTCTAACTGCACATTTGGTGCTAGGTGAAAGATTATAACATTCTCTTAATTTTCTTTACGCTAGAGCACTAAAAACACGACATATTTTTTGTTTAATAAAACTTCTTTGGATCCGAATTGAGAATAACTCGAATCTTCTTTGGACGGAAGAAACTTTCAGTAAAATATTAAGTCCGCTTAAGAAATTTTCCATAGATGTCAATTTCCGCTTCATAATTTGAATCGTATTTGTTATATATGACTATATGTCCTTTAAACGTATTTATTAACAATTATTTCAATGTAAGTAGTTGTGCCAGTAACTTCACCCGGGTGGACAAAAAATGATTTAGATATTTTTTTTCTGTTTAGTTGATCTCTCTATAAACTGTACGTTGTAACTATGTACATAATTCACCGTCTATGTCATTTCTTTGTTATGTTTACTTCTAACTAATGTCCATTTCTCACTCATCTCTCACATTCATCTACCAATCTTTTCTGACCATCAGGAATTAATATTTTTTGATAAGTACGTAAATGTTTTTTTTTGGATGTAAGGACATTCAATAGACTTCGATTCTTTGAAAATCAATCAAAAACAGCTATCACAATTTAGTTTTTCAAGAGTTCTCGTGATTAGTTACATATAATACATCAAGATCACATATACTACGGGGAGTGCTCTGATGAGTTATTCCACCTCATTCCCGCTGCTGCATTCCGCCATCGTGCCACTCGCCGGAAATACCATCATCACCTTGATGGATGGAGTTCTACCGCCGTGCGCTTCATGCACAATTTTGTGCCACGTACGACAAAACGCTGAAGCGATCTATTATTAGTAGCTTCTAGATCAATAGACTACAATTCTCAATCGTCTACGACAAGGGGTTCCGCAAAAAATTAACTTGTTAATTTTAAAAGCCAACAAAACACTAGTGACTCCATTGTGGTTGAGGATGTTCGTGGATAGCGATGATCACCTACTATCTGATGGTTCGCATTCTCCTTTGTCCCTTAAAACCCTTATAAAATTCAACCAGACTTGTTGATGTCCTTGATAAATAAATTATTTTGATGAATTTTTTTCAATAAAATTGCATAAAACTAGAATAATTCAAAAGTGCACACCATGTAATACTTGTCTAATCTTAAAAAAACTGAAAAGTGCCTTCTAGAGTATATTATTACAACTATTACAGTACAATTTCTTCGAAACAGATAAGTAACTAAGAGATTGATTTACTCACTAGATACTATAAGTCATCATCAAAAATCGCACTATCCCATTTATACAACGGATTTCATTTATAAAATTATATTTTTATTAATTATAATTTAGTGACATCAAATTAGACAGCCATTTTCAATAGGAAAGTAATTACTATAATAAAAAAAAGGGGTAAACTCATAGATTTTTTCACAAAGTGAATAAAGTGATCGTGTTACTAAGTTGTTTCAGAAATGATTGAAAGTTTTCTAAACTATTTAGATGTATTCTTCATTTTTGTCACATTAAATAATTTTGGATATTGACACAAGTAATCTTCTTAAACTTATTTGTACAATGGTATGCAAATTTTCTCATTGCTAACAAGAGGCGAAATAAATATGCTCGATCGTCGCATTACGAGACATGCAATTATGATTATCGAATTTGGCATGACCTTTATTAGTCTGAGAACTGGGTTTCTCACATTTTTGCCCATTCTCCCTGTACAAACTTTACGGCAATCATGAAACTCGTAATGTATCCCACTTAGGAAGGTCTATTGATTGGGGTTGTATAGTTTTAACGTATTGACGTAAAAAGCAATATGTTCTTTTTATTTATTATCAGGTAATAATCAAAAGTTGTGATGATGTAGTGCACAAAAAAATTAGACCGAATGTTTCCTGATGTTTATCGCTTCGAGACGTAGCTTAGGTGATCTCGACTAAACTTGAAAATGACAAAAAACTATAAATAAAAAACTTTTCATTAATAAAATTTTATTAAAAATCATTAAAATCTGTACTAAAAATAATGATCTGACAATTATTATTATGCATCTAGATAGAATAATTTAATAATATAACCAGAACTGATTACGATAATTATTTTCATTGAATCTTCACCTTATTAAAAAAACTTAAGACTATTCGATTTCCTAGGAATTATATCTGTGAGCTTTATAAGGACTGGCCATTTCGACCTTTTCAACCTAGAAATGAAAAAAATTATGACCCAAAAATTATACCACAATGAAGCGCGGATATATTATCAGTTAAATATGTCCTTAATTTTATAATAGTTTTATTGATTTTTAGTCTAGATTTGTCCGTTGAAAGAGCTTTATAATTATAAAACAAAGTACATTAATTCAAAATATTGAAAACATGACAAATAAAATAAAACATCGGGATTATCTAAAACATGTCGTTGAACTAATCAATGATGAAGCAGAAAATTGCATAAAGATTATCTTTCATAAAAACAAAGTCTTAATAACAAATACTTAGATCGATATAAAGATTTTTGCCTTCTATATAAAATATCTTTGAAATGATAATTTTTTTAGCTATTTCTATTATTACGAAGGAATAAAGCTTTTTTGTACACCGTACGCTATTAATTTCAGTACTAAGTAATGATTAACTACATTAATGGATTAAAAAATGTGGATATGATACTTGTTAATAAAGTTACTCATTTCAATTGCAGTATCAGTCAAAACTTATGGTCTACTAATACATTACAGCAGTCATCATTTGAGATACCGTCTTCAAAATTGCAAGTCTTCATTACTAAGGTTTTGCTGTTTGTCCTCCGCAAGTAATTAGGTATTTATTTTCTCTTTTGATGACATGCTCTATGTATTACCAGAGCAGGGAGGCGATTCTCGGGCCATGTGGAAATTGTCATACGAGATAATTTTTAAAGAGATATAAAATAAAATATATATTTAATAGAACAAACTTAATAATTAATAATGAATTAGTGTGGTCATCTGACATTTTTCATTTAAAACAAAATGATAAATGTCGAACGAAATCACTAATTTAGTATTCTTAACTTCCAAACTGTGGCAATTATCAAACAGCTTTCATGTGACATGAAACAGGTACACCTTAGCACACGCCACTAATTGTCACATGTTAAGTTTAGAGGATCAATACGAAGAGTATATTTATTTTAATAAAATTATGACTAAACGTCGCCCTGCTACTCTTCTCCGATGGTCTTTTTATTCCAGATCGAAAGACTTTAAAGCTCCCAAGTTTTCCGTACTAAATGTTATAAGTATATTTACGTACTATTAAAAATTCACAACATTTAAATAGAAATTATTTAGATATTTTGAATCTTCAATGGTGAGTTGGTAATTTAAAATAGTTTCTATTTACATATAAAAATTATTATTTTTTATTTAGATATAGAATACATACGTATTCTATCCATCACTTGACATGTTACATCATTTTGTATGCGGCATATTAGAGAAATTTCAAATTTAAAAATTGTCTCATATGACACTTTTCACATGGGCCGAGAATCGCCTCCCAGGACTTGTTTATTTAACGGTGAAATCGTTTTCGTGTGCTTTTAACCAAATAATAAAATAATCAGTATGGCCACGTATTTTCTAGGTGACATTTTTACAAAACCAGTGATCTAAATCACTACTTAGCGGTGGAATCCGACTATGGCTTGTCTACTAACTAATACGGTGAACAGACCGCACCCGGCGACTGCCATTCGTCGCCAGACCGTGCGTGTGCGCGCGTGTTCATATGCAGATATGGTTACATTGGTATCTTTTCAACATTTTGTGATCCATTGAATTCATATGTTATTTTATATGAAATTATAGTTCAATTCATTTACATTACATTACAATACCGACATTAAAAACATTTATGTATTTGATTATTCATTATTTGATGGATTATTTAAAAAAAAGCTCAGGTAAAGTTTTTACAATGGTACTCCATTGCAAAAATTTTACTACAGCAGATGCAGGTCCACTATGATAATTGAGTGGGCCTGCATCCGATAGTAAATCGGCCATTCACCTTTGTGATGCCTGTATCCCATTTTTTAATTATTTTAACTGCCTGCTATGAAAATAATAAAAAAATAAAAAATTGGAAAATACCTGTTTTCAGTTCGATTTTTGAAAAACGAGTTCTCATCTGATCTTTCACCTTTTACGGTTCTAAGCATCTATTTCGACAATTTTCTGAGTGATATTCTCTCTCTCTCTGCATCTCTCTCTCTCATTCTTTTTCTCTATGTTATGTAAATGTGTGTGTGATGTGTGTGCGTGCGTGTATGTATATGTGTATGTGTGCGTGCGTGTGTGCGCGTGCGTGTGTGTGTGTGTGTGTGTGTGTGTGTGTGTGTGTGTGTGTGGTGTGTGTGTTGTGTGTTCGTGGTGGCGCGCACGGGTGCTTGCGTGCATGCGTACGTATGAGTCAACCTCATTACTTTTAATAGATTGATCGAAACACAGTTCATGACATTCAAAGCGGTCAATTGAACTTAGACTTTCTGCAATGTTCAATTAGTGCCGCCTGATATATTTTGAGGAATGTTAAAAATAAAAATTTTTTAAGAATGTTTTTTGAAATAACTTACGGATCGATATTAAAATCTAAACAGCTCTTTTCTCCAAAGAGTCGCAACGACTGCCGTAAACTGCATAAAAATCAGTTGATTTGTTCAAGAGATATTGAGGGAACCAACTTTTTCAAAAAGCGTTTTTTAGAATATATTTCAAACTGTTCTACATTAGTAGAACAGTAATGTATTAACATTCCAGTAACAGTGGAATGTATTGACATTCCAAAATCTGGACAACTGTTCTCCTCAAAAAACAATGTCGATAGTTGCTAATTGCATTAAAATCATTACCTCCATTCGAGAGATATCGTTAATGACAAATTCGAAAAAAAGGATGAAGCACTTGATGGTTTGATATTTGGTACTCGGTCATCTTTTCTGCTTAAAACACTGCGACGAATGCCATAGAGCAGATAAATTTAACAACGCTATTAGTAGGAACAGCTAGCTGAAAAATTAAAAAAAAATCGATTCTTATAGATTTTGAATTCAAAATCTATAAGAATCGATTTTGAATTCAAAATTCACAAAGTGCTCAAAACGTATTAGAACTATAGTTTTGAGGTTGGGGAGCTTGAGAAAGCATTGAAATCCAACTTTTCTGCACAACTAGCTGAATGATTTACTGCCGCTTTAATTTTGAACGTTTTCAGCTCGAAAATAGAAAGAAGTATTAAGGATGGCCTGCAGCGTCAACCGTTTTACAAATTTTAGAGCTTGAAAAGCTCAAAAGCTCATAGACATTATTTATAACTCGAGGAACATGTCGATAAATATAAGGGACCGTTTTAGGGATGGCCTGCAAGGTCAACCGTTTTTCAGATTTTTTTTTGTGAGCTTCATATACAAGGTTGTCAGTATAACAGTGTTATTTATTTTTTCACATATCTCTTATTCTATTTAAATATATATATATATATATATATATATATATATATATCAATATTACTTGATGCATACTTAAATATATATAATTTACATATATATAAATATATACCAATACAATATTTGTCTATAACCACTACAAAAAAGGAGATTCTACCTTTTTGCAAAGAAGGTGTTTAAAAGTATTCCTACCGTTATGAAGTTAGATTTACATTTTCAAGTTTAATTATTGGAGGTAAAATAAAAAGGGAAGAAAAGCCTATTTTTTGGTGTATTTTACAAATAAATGTGTATAGGATTACAGGTTTAAGAATATGTGATGTAGAATATTAATTTAACTTTTCTTGATTGTGATTGTGTTTCCTCAAGCTCATTACTGCAATAAAACGCGCCAACGTGTAACGGTCCAAGATATTTTATTTTGTGCAGTTTTTGATTCACACAATAAAAACTGTCTAGCAATAAAGTTAAATTCCTACTTTAGCATCCTACAACACTATTATTATTATATCTGGAGAACGATCTCTGTAATTTTACCATAGGTAGAAATAAAAGGTTATTTTGAATTCATGTATTTATTCACTCCAGAACCAAAATGATACGCCCTCGTCTCGTTCGAAGAAACACAGTATCTAAAAGTTTGAATGTCTGAAGCGTTTTTTTTTTTTAATTTTGATACGTTTCGTTTCCAAATGATAAATAACATTGATGACATCCAACATGTGGAAAAAATTTTAAATCCAACCAATGTTTTTGTACGCTCCTAAATGAGTTTTTTTAAATATACAATTAAGAAACCTTTTCCGATATTGCTGCGTTTGACTGCTTTTTTGAATCACGATAGTGGCTAAACTTAAAAGAATCGAATCTAGATGATGATCGACCACCAAAGTTTAACGCTTAATATAGGTATTTTTTTATTTCTTGGCAGGATTTTCCGGAATCTTAGCTATTAATGACGCAAAATACGTAATTTAGTTATGAAAACTTATTTAAATTGTCACGTAAAAAACACTAACATGATAAACAAATACTCATTTTAGAAGTCTATTGACCACATTACACAAAATCCATAAAAAAATGTAATAAAAAAATCGTAAGAAATTGTACATTTGAGCTTTAAAATGCATTTTTTATCAATTAATTTATTGAATTCTTTTATAAATCGAAATTATCAGTATTGAAGTTTAATACTCATAAAATTCAGTATTTTTTTTTAAATACATCACATATCTGATTTATGAAATAAAAAAATAGGAGTATAAATGATGCGTTTAGCCTTTGATACGATGCGTTTGAGCAGTAGTCCGCCCTTCTCTTAATAACTATACGATTACTCGAACTCAATATTTTTTACAATTCCTCGGTAACTGCCGTAGAAGATTTACGCATCTTGCATCTTTACGATATTTGGATACGCAGTAGCAAAATTTGTCGGGCAATGGGAAGGAATATTGTCTCCTCGAGTATATGAAAAAGCTTTAGTAGATATTTTTCATTACAAAGTATTTTATCACTTAATCTATTTTGCTTATATCATATTCATTTAGCTACAATTATAAACTGTCAAAAGAAAAAAATAGATTCACAAAAATTTGGAAAAACAAAGTATTTAGTTTTAAGTTTTATTATAATGGTAGCTGAAAACCTAATATTTTTTTAAAAAAAAACCAATATTGTTTTGATGAAAAAAAATCCTATTTACTATTTTTTTGTATTTCTTTAAAAAACTTTAATGTTCCATTTTAATTTTACATACAATGATTTCATTAAATTTAGATGTTTGAACACTTATAAAATCAATAATAATAAATAGATATAAATAAGAGTAAGTTATGATTATGATAAATTATGACATATATTAGTTATTATAGAGGTGTTGTATGTACACTGACAAGAGACACGAGTGAAACACATTTAGGTATTATTGAAAATCGTCTTAAAACACACAATGTGTATTTGTTACCAAAATAATATATATAATATAAAATACGTTTATGATATCTATCTATATATTGTGTGTGATGGAACGGTTGGAAAGGTTCGCTCTAGAAAATTAAGCACTCCAAATTGGTGGCATGTTAAATAAGGTACAAATTTTAAGCACCCGAAACCGACAAGCTAGCATGAAACGATTGATGGATGTCAGTGAAGCATGAGAGATTATTCATAGATCTACCAAGTGTAAATTTTTGGTTTCTGCCTACCATTTTGTGAAATAGGCGTTACTTTATAATAACAAAAAGCATAAAATAATACATTTTGATACAATCGCTTTCCTAAATTAATTCCTTTGAATAAACATAGTTGCTTTAGAATCTTAAAACAATAAATTTCCTACGAACTCCTGAGAACAAAGACATATAAACAATGAAGAACAATAATGTGTCATTACTGCTAATGAATTTGTGACTTCGTAACCTAGATACTACAAATAAATGGACAAAGGGTTCTAGTTGCCTAGCAACAAGGCAAACTGTCCTAAATTGCTATATTGTACGTGTAACCGCATGTAACACGGTTCATGTTTATATTGTATTGGCTCGATCGATCGCGGCCCCGTATATATATTTTTTTTTTACGTTCTGTTTAAGTATATTACAAAACATGGAACCACAAATACGTACTGTAAGAATAAGCCAAGAAAAGAAAGAAGAAATGGCTTGTCAATGTGAATTGGGAAGAGAGAAATTGTTGACGGCGCCCCCTTACAAAAAAAAGAGTCGATTACCATCGAAGATGCCAAGGCACGGTTTCAGACCGCGCCGACGACTCGCGTCGCAGAAGCTCCTAAATACCCCTTCAGCCATGTTCTAGTAACTTTCAGGTCTTCTTTGAATCCTAACGAAGTGTTCACTAAAGTCTTCCCGTCGAGTACTCCGATAAAATGCGTCAGAAGAAAAATTGCAAGATTACTTATGGTCTCCTTCAACGATCTCATATTGGCCAAAAACCGTACCATCTTAAGGGATGCCGTCCCACTGTCGGAGTTAAAGACTGATGTTTTGAGTAACATTAACATAGATATATACACAAGAGGTGGTGTTGAATTCACGCTGCCTCCATCAAATGTCCCATCTGATTTAGAAGACATTTTAGAATCTGATGTGCCTTTGAAGAAGGACGTGAAATTTGTAGTAATAAAATTCAGACTTCATAATCAAGAAGTTTTCACAAGGTCCTTTCATTCGTCGTCTACCGTCTACGAAGTGAAGAAGAATTTAGCTCTCCAATTTCAATGCGATGCTGACGGTTTACTGCTCGTGAAGAACAAAGCCCAGCTGAAAGATAGATCCACATTACTTAGTTTAGATCTGGATGAATATGGAAATATCGATGTCGAGCTGCACACTAAAGATAATATTGCCTTGAAACTCGAAAAAGTTAATAAACCTTTGCCCGTAGTGGACGTGCTAACGGTCGCAGTCCCCGCAAATGACGGCACCGAGAGTATTAAAGAAGTTACCGTAGAGATAATTTCGCAACCAATAAAGAAACCTTACTTGGGCGGATATAAAAACATGTACACAGGTAACATTGTGAAGTAATTTAGGTAAACATCGACAAAAACAAAACGAGAGAGCAATGGCAACGGACCCGATATTTTAATGTAATGAATTTACTTACTGGTTAAGAGTTAAAAATATATTTAACCATTCACTCCCGCAATTGATTATTTT
Organism: Eumeta japonica; assembly: GCA_005406025.1. Taxonomy (NCBI): domain Eukaryota; kingdom Metazoa; phylum Arthropoda; class Insecta; order Lepidoptera; family Psychidae; genus Eumeta; species Eumeta japonica. The sequence continues at coordinate 954,936 of BGZK01000018.1, forward strand.
TAAATATAGTGCTGTTGGTATATTTATCGAAAAAATTTAGAATAAGCTTTAGGTATATTTTACACTCGTGTACACTTTGTCTGTATCTTAATTTATAATTTTTTTCATGAGTAAAAAACTGCCCATTTATCGATATGCTTTTCACATTTTTCAGGTACGGAGTATCACCATGCTTATTCACAAACTCCACCAAAACCCAACAAGATCCCTTCGGAAAATAAAAACTGTAGGGACACCCAAACCGTAGAAGAGGTGGAAAAAAATAAGGTACCTAATTCTATTTCTACTAGTACATAAACATAAAAAATCCATCTAGTAATTATAATCTCAAAAGCTCATGTTTTCCTGTTTGTCGGCCCCGAAGACTTCGAGTCGGATTCGTTATTGGACAAGATTGTCTATTGGATATTTCGTCGACCTGGGATGGAGACTTGTGCTGGGCACAGACCATTTTAAGCCACGGCATTCGATTTTATTTATGATTTTTTAGGATACCCTTTAGATGACGGGATTTGGAACCTGCAACATTTGTATTGCTATTTATTGTCCAACATGCTAAGACCAGAAAATTTGCTGAAAGTCATTTTAGTCGCTTTTGCTGTGAAAAGATTGCGTCACTCTAGTTTTCCTTAGGTAAAGACAGGGCCAGAAATTCGCTTTGAAAATCAAAATTGACAGGTCTTGTATCGAACTTAATAGGTACATGAAAGGGCAAAATAAATGTCTAAAGTATATGTTATATAATCTGCATTATTCAACGCATGACGATGAGATTCTAACAATCCTGTTTAGGACACGCCTTACAGCAGAGCTACCCAAATATGCAACGAGAACGTGTTCATACCGAACGTAACGGACCGCATCGTTGCGGCCAGGCCCTACGAGACCTACGAGGAGATGGTGAAGCGCCTCGACTACGACCACCACGCGAACGTCATTCAGAGGACTTTCAGGCACCATCGCTTCCGACAAATGGTTAAAAGATGGCTGTCTATATGCATGTAATTATTTATCTTAGTTTTTTTAAAAAGGAAATATCGTTCCTTTCCGCATTTCCACAAAGTTATGTCGAAATAAAAGTAAATCTCTTATAGAATGTTCAGATAAAACTAAAAGTCCGAAGCAATTTAAAAATGTACAATTTTATATATAAAAAAAGGAGTTTTTTTGAAGAACAACTTTACTTTTTCATTTTACTGCTAACACTATCACCAAATAGTCGATTTTTTTTTCTATGCAAAACAATAAATTTTTATTTTTTTTTACCATTCAATAGTTTTGGAGGTCTATGGATATATAAAAAAATTAAGCGATAATTTTTTTTTGTTCAGTCGCACGAAATTTTTTATTGGTTTTTAAAATTTTTGGCTTACGCAATTTTTACATTGTTATTTTCAGTTTAGTAAAAACTCGATTTCACAATTACAATGACCAACATATTAGATACACTTCTGGAAATTTATACAAACATGTAGCACCAGACCAAATAAAATGTAAAACCATATGTGAGGATCTATCTATTTATTTCCATAAATAAAAGTTATTTAAATCATACATTTTGTTAAAGAACGTACCAAATGGATAGCTGTGGACGCTGTGGTTATAGAGAACATAAAAGTATCTGGAAAGCGCTTGACCCTATAGGCCAAATCCAAAACTTTCCTCTTTTCAATTTTGTTGAATATTAGCTCATTATAATTTGGAGTTAATCGATTTAATACTTTTAAGATTATTAAAAACAATTCTTTGGCAACTTTATTTTTGTTGTCTTTTAATTAGTCAAGCAATCAAACTGCGTTTCTCAACAATAGGACTTTAAAATTTAGTCAACCGAAGACTGCGTTTCTCAACAATAAGACGTAAGTGCCACGAAGTTACGCTCTTCTGTTGGTGCACTTTTTCAAGTCATGTTTATACATTTTAACAGTAGTGTTTCGTGTTGAAACATAAAACTGTAACAACGTAGTTTTTTGTCTGTAGTGCATTTCTTTATAGTAACACGTATGAAACCCTACACTGTACATGGTCCGGTTTATTATTTCTATTTTTGGTCCACTATGTAATTAGTTTTTAATATTAACGATAATCTGAAAAATACTTGTTCTTATTTTTATCATTGTTTTATTGATATAATCTTGTAATAGATTTTGGACTTCGTTAAAGGTGAATGCAAACCAGCTTACTAATTTTTAATTTACAACAATAACTAGGTTTTGCACACAAGTTCATTCGCATGTATTAAATGATAATGGCCTGTAAAGGCGATCATGATCAAAAGCAATGTGGCCTTCTATAACAAATTTATTACTACAAGACGTGAGAGTGATTATACTACAGTCACTTAAAACATTCCAAATGGGGTAACTGCCACATAGGTTAACTTAAACCAATTTTCCAAATAAACAAACATCGGTCTGATGAGTTTGGTAGTGTTTTGCACCGTTGTGCAAAAGTTTTAGATTTACTTTTTTTTTTCATACGTTTATGAAAAAAAAAGTAAATCTGAAACTACTGCCCTTCCATCACAGATACCACTAGGATGTGAAGTGAATTATAAGCTATCTACACAAACCTGATCATACTAATATTTGGTAATCGTAAAAATAAAATTTATTCAACTTAATAAAACAATAACATTTCACAGAAGTCGGGAGCAATTAATTTAAAATTGCATTAAATTACAATGATTTTATGTATGTATATGTGTAATAATTAGTTATTGCAATATGTGATTGCAAGCTAGTCTGTTGATTATTTCATATCGAAAGACTCCGTAAAAAACTGTTTACAAAAGCTAAAAATGGCTATTGACGCCGAATTTTTCTTTCAATGCTGTGTCGATAATAAATAAATAGCGAATAATAACATTTTTTTCACACCTTGATAGAAAATTCGCTTTTGGTCCCCAATATCGGGTAGGAAAATGCTACATTCTCATCCGGCTCAGACCTTGATGGAAAGTTCCGTCTCCGAAAAAACATTCCCGCCCGCGTGATGGTCATGATCTGCGAGCGGGAATGATAGCGGGGATTAAAAGCGATTTCTCATCAAGGTGCGAGCCTGGCAAAATAGTCGCACTTTTCTCCCCGACATCAAGAACTTGTCATCCTGGTGTGAAAAAAATTACACTCACTACGGGAAGAAAGTATGACATCCTAAAACATATAGCATTAAAACAATATTATGCGGAATGTTGTCATACTTTCCTCCCTAGGAATTAATATAGAACTCGTACTGTACTAATTCTTGACAGATTTTGTTAACAACTTCCATTCGCAAAATATTTTGGGTGACGTTTAATACATTTTTTCTTCTAAATTTCCAGACTGTAATAAATGCCAAACTCTTGGCAGTCAGTCATGAACTGTGGTAACATAACATTTTCGCATTTACAGGGAATATTTAATGTAACACTATATGGTATTAGGCCTATATTTCTATATTTAATGGCCTCAATTGCCATAAAATTGTGGATGTACTATGCTTACAATTTATATAGGGACGACTCGTACCTATTTAGAAAATGAATCTTTGTTGCTGCGGGATGTTGAAATTAGATCAGATTCTGTTACATTTTATATCCCTATTCTTACACATCTGACTCGCAATTCTGAGTTTTCTTTTCTATAAAGGCTGATTTAGTTAAATACCATTATATTTTTGCTTCGTCAATTTATATTTGTATATTTGTTAACTGCAATTTCTATGGTTCCATGCAAGTATTAAAATTTTCATATCTTATTAAAGTAATTGTTTGATTTTCTTTTACAAGTATATATGTAGAGCGCACTGAAAATTTCTGGAATGAATGAGAAAAAATTACTGATTGGTCAAAAAATAAATTATTGTTTCTCAAAATATTCTCTGTCAGCGTAATGCACTTTTTCATATGAATAAAGCAATTTTGAAAACATTTATACCATTTATCCCTGGTGACCTCGAAAACATGTTTTATCATACTGCCACTTCTGGTGGTGAAAATCATTGCTGCGTAATTGGTTCTTAATTTTTGTGAACAAAAAGAAGCACAAGGTGCCAGGTCGGGGTTGTTGAGCAGGATTGCTCACAAGTTCTACGTTTTTCTCATTCAAAACTTTGTCTGTTTGGCCGTATGAGAATTAAACATTGTCGTGGTATAAAATGTACGACACTTCGACTATCTTTACGGAGTTCGTCAAACAAATGGTCGTGTACCAATCACTATTCACGGTACAATTCTCCCAAACAACAGCAGCCACGTATAGTTTAAAAACAAACAATCATCCGTTTAGGGGTACTTTGCTCACGCGCCATTTCGGTTGGTTTCGATTTATCACGATAGACCCATTCTGTCGATTGCTACATTGTTTTAGGGTCGTAGCAATAAATCCATGCTTCATCACCTATTACTATGTCCAAAACTAAATTTGACTCCCCTCCCTAAATTCGGTAAGCATGGCATTGCATCAAGTGAAGCGGTCCGTTTTTTGAGCCTCAGTCAAATTGTGTTTTTCCTTCCCAAATGTTTGTGTAGAATTGATTGTATTGGACTCTTGCCTATGCCTAAGGATGCCCAAAACTCATGGTAGATCATATACCTGCCCGTTTCGATCATACGGCGCAAAGCATCGATGTTTTTGTTCACAGCGGTGAACGGGCGACCATCACAAAATTCGTCACTGAGAATGACACGACCGCGCTTGAATTCTGCAAAACAGTTATAACCAGTCATCTTACACGGTGCTTCATCGCCAAAAGTAGTTCGAAGCCGAGCAAGCTGTTAAATTATACTTTAAATCGTAGAAAATCATACTATGAAATTTTTCAAGTTTTAAATCCATAGTGAAGACACGCACTTTGTAAATTGACGCCACAATGTAAAAACAAACGGCAGCTGAAACAAACTAACTGTATTCTACAGCCAGAGTTCAATTTTCAAATGTAGTAATTACTTTTTAAATAAATTTTCCAGAAACCTATAGTGCGCCCCACGTGTTAAACACTTACTTAAATACATTAGAATACATTTTATTATTACTTGTATGTATTAGTGAAAAATAAGTATCTGAATTGTTCTAGACATGGAAAATACTAAACTTCTTTTAGTCAAATTGAATTGGAACTTCATAAAAATCTGAGAGATTTAAAAAAGCACCTTAGTGTCACTTTGCTACACAACTTTTTCAGAACAAATAATTTTAGGAAATTCTGTTTTATGTATTTTTAGACATGATTATAAAGACAGCTTAAAAATTATCAACCTCGGGTTTCATTAGAATACTTGCTAGGTATTTAGTTTAATATCTGTAAACATTTTTCTGTTTTAATATCTCTATTTCATATACACCTGCAATAATTATTTTTATGCAGATGGTTTTTTTATAGCTATATTGTATTGAAAATTTATTTTCAAATTTTCTATTTTAGGGAGAGGTTGACAAGAATCAGAGAAGAGGAAAGATTAGAAAGAGAAGCGGCGGAACGGCGATTGAAGAAAGATCTGATAAGTAAAAGCTTTCCACGTACGAGGGAAGATTTCGATCAGCTATATGCTATGGCACGTAGTCTTAAAATTCTTGAAAAACTATTTTCAATTAAACTATAAATAACAATTATTTATTTTTTCAGGTGGACCGTTGGAAGACATCGGAAATTGCAAGAATTTCGAAACTCCATTCGAAGGGACCCAAAATTGCTGAATTCAATTTGTTATTAGATAAAGAGGTAGAACTATTGCGCTGCATCGAATCGTATAGAGTTAAAGTGAAAGAGGACACTCAAAATGCGAAAGATAAACGATTCTTGGACGAGCTTTGCAAACCCATAGTGTGGTACGCCAGAGACGGCCGGCCGGTGGGCTTGGACACCATAGAAATACAGAAAGCCAGACAATTGAGAAATTGGTATTTATCGTTCATTCGCAACGACATGTCGCCGGAAGAACGTCTGAAATTATTAGTGGACGCCAAAACACTTTTACAAGAATATGTCCACCCTCTTACTGAAGAGATCACAGCGTTGTTGGACCAAGAGTGCGAACTGATCGTAAGAAAATATACCGATAAACAACTTGAGTTCTTGAGAAAACGTATCGCTAAATCCATAATGCAGTTCATAAAATCCTGGGAGCTGAATTCGAAAGTTACAGAGGTTCCCGATGTACGGGAGTTCAGGAAGATGGAACACGGCAAACTCTACTTCTGCCAGTTGTGTCACAAGCTAAAAATGTATACAGACTTTCCCTTCAAAACGAAGATGACCGGTTTGACGGCATGCAAGTCTTGCACCTGGAAAGATCCGACAGAACGATGTTGGGTGGACATGACGCCTTATAAATTTATATTGCGCGCGATCCAACGAGACGAGCGCCGCCGCAAATGCTGGGGTTCACTCGCATTCGTATTACAAGAAAAAGACATATATTTCATAGTAGAGAAACTATGGCATTCTCATTCAGCAATCAGCGAGTGCCGGGACATGATGGAGCTGCGCCTCTGCCGCTGGAACGTGAATGAGGATTGGTCGCCTTGGAACTGCTTCCTGGTAACAGTTACGGAAATGAAAGCGCATTTGAAACTTGAAGACCCAGAGAGTGTATATGATGAGGAGTTAGTAAAAAAAGTACATAACAAATTAATGCTCGGCCGGGCTAACTTCCAACAGCTGTTCGATATCAACAAACAATTCACTGGAAGTGGTGACTGGCAGACTATCAAAGCCAGTGCCATAGACCACGTAGGCGGCCTAGGCGTGGATCCTATTTAAATACAATGATTATAAAAACCTATTTAATAATGATCCCTTAAAAGTCAGTAACTGCATAGTTTGGTTAAGGTGATTTTTTTCACACCAATACCAATGTAGAGTCGCACATTTTAGAAAATATTTTTAATATGCTTATTAAATTATATGATGTAATTTTTTTTAATGGAGTAAATCAGGTAAATTACACTTAATTTGTACTCGTTAATCAACATTTCAAAGAACTGCCCAAACAGTCAATAAAAAAACAAAACATTTTTAATTTAAATTTGTCCATGTTTTATATAGTTACACTTAATATTATACAATTACAATTTACATGTACAATAAAGATTTCATTAAGATATCAAACTCTCGTGAGAAAACAACATACTTAGGTCTTTGAAACAGTTATAATAATAAGGTGAAATTCATTAACAAAATGCACTTTACAAGCTATTCTTAGCATGTACATAAATCAATAAATATAATTTAAGTATAACTCATAAAGGATATTTACACATAGCATAGGTATAAAAAAAGGAATTCTCTAGTCTTTTAAATAAAACAGTAGCTTCACTCCAAGACCATTGACTGCGCTCATAATACATAATCTTTCTTATATTTCTATTTATTGCTCTTTAAGTTGGTAAAAGCATTAAAAACGCTAGACTCGTCAATTTTTAAAATTATTTAATAGTGCTACTTTATTCTTGATTAATCCAATTTTGTGAAAATCTTAAATGATAAATAAAAAAAATTACATATTTATGTATGATACATGTGTCTGAATGATGCGCCCAAATAAGTATTGCTGTCGATTTGAAGACTTCAAGTCTTAAATATCTTAATTCTAAATTTTGTTGCCATCAAAGCATAATTTTGCTAAAATTCTACATATTATAGATTTCCCCAATTATTACATAATACTGAACAAAAAAAAATGTTTAAAATTTTTATATGTCGATAAGTCCATAATACATAGGTTTTTAAAATGTAAATCTCTGTATAGAAAGAACAAAGCAACAATTTAGGATTGGTTACCTTTGTTTAGATGAGACTGCTCAGATGCTTCACCTGCGTCTCTAGAAATACGCACTGTCTAACCGTTCGTGTCACAAACATGCTCTCTTCCATTGCCATAATACTACATAGTGACAAAATTAATTAAGTATAATTATAATATTTACAAATATAATTGTGCCTCTTAAAAAAATTTCCAGGGTTCATATAACAACTTTTGACTTTATTCACATAGGGAATGAATACTATACAGTTTCCCACACTAAGTTTAAGCTTTGAACTTTCGACGGCCCGTAACGATGACCATAATTAAACACATTATTTTTTTAGAGTTTATAACCCACATTCACTTTCCACACAACTATTCATAACAGTCTGCGAAATATTTACAATATTATAACTCTTTTTTTCCTGAAACTGTAAATTTCAGAAACTGCTACATTTATGAGGTACAGCAGCCATATCTCGACTATCACAAGGCTCCCTTCGCTAAAACCGTACTTATGGCGTTTGGCGGGCGATTATTTTACAAAATTTCTGGTCTGTATTTACATTTTTAACAAATATATCACAAAGGTGGGTGACCAGGCAACCGGCATCTAATACATTAGGCATGACGTCTGTGGTGGTATGATTTTGACCTACAACACATTACCTCAATAAACAATCGACTCCATAACAGCAACTTTTTCTTTCCCATGAAAAATTTCACTATAAAAATTATTCATTTTTCGCTATTCTTCTACTACTTAACTGTTATTACAGATTACAACACATAAAACACAGTAAAAATAATAACTTATTATTATAATCTCTACAACCAATACTTTCTTTTGCTTAGTATTACAGTTTTAAACATTTTGAAATTAATTGTCAAAACGCGCTTTGAAATGTATGCACACTACATGACACAGACGCCATGTCTAATATTTCAGTGGTAATTATCAATTTCCATGGATGAAGACAGTCTATCGGAACTGGAAGTACTATAATTCAGATTGTCATATGTAGCAGCCAGGTTACTTAGGGACATGTCCTGGGGCATATCCGAAGGGGAGTTGGCTGGAGGAGGATGAGGCGCGACAGGTGGGGGCTGGTGTTCTCGGTCACTCGCTTCCATAAAGTCGATTATTCTTTGCGTAGCTTTCACATGAGCGACTATAGTTGCTTCTGCCTGCAACACAAATAATTGTTTATTCAACAAAAATGCAAAATAAATATTTATACAAAATACTTACTTCAAGTACAGTTACAGACTAAGAGTTACAGCTTCATCCTCTAACAAAAGCTCGCATTGACACTATTGTCGACAGCATACCCAAAAACACTACTGATTTGGAGTACACCTAATTCCAATATATATATATTCCAAAGAAATAAATTCAATTATTTCAAATTATAGACCCCATGTATAGACCTAATTCGATTTCATGGAATACAGTAAGCTTTTTTAAATAATATAGTTTTCAAACCTGAATAATCTCCATAAAATGTGTGGGTATACATAGGTTTTAAGATTCCATGAGATGATGTCATAAAATGAAATACAAAAATTACTATGAAAATTTTCATATTCATATGGATATTTGAAAAACATGTTATATTTATGTTTAAGTTGTTTTCAATCACTAGACACTCACTGCTTTATAATTTTAGTGATTTTCAATAATGATATATAAATCAATTTCATTAGATTTAATTGTAAATAAAGAAAATAAAATGAAATCAATTTTTCATATATAAATATGAAACAAATACAACACTTGATCTAGATAGTTATTGTCCTCCTACCTAAAAAAAAATAAAATTGTTGATAACTACCTCCTTTACAACATGTAATTATAATAATATTTGTCTTAGTCTTAAATTTTTATGTCATCTAAAACTATCAAATATAAAATATACATTGACTATACTACTTTAACATTCTGTACAGTACCGAGATATTTAACCAAATAAAGTATATATTTCATACAGTGTAAATTTTTTTTTAATTATTCAAATACAACACAAGCAGTGTCAACCATTTCAAATTTTTGTCAAGCATTTGTCTTCAAATTTTTATCAATACCTCAAGTACAATTTAACAGTTGTCTAGTGAATATGAAATTGTTTATGCATATACAATTGTCATGAGTAAATATTATTAAATCTACAAAAAAACACAAAGAGAAGTGCTATTTAAATTTAATGCATAATGAAGTTTAATTTGAAAATAATTATAAAAAAAGAATTCAAACACGTGAACAAAGCATGTCAGAGTTTTAAAATTGAATATTCACATATTGTCATCTGTAGAGACGACATAATCTACATATATAAGTGAAATACTGCTGACCGACTGACTGACTTATCATGAGATCTCCGAAACGATAGTTCAGATTGACTTTAAATATGGCTCAATTCCCTCTTTCGAGATGAGAGATGTAGATGCTCACTAAGAATCGATTTTACGCAAATCCTATTCAAAAAAACATCATTTTATGAGATCTCCGAAACTACAGGTCCGTTTGACTTGAAATAAGGCATAATTACTCTTTTCGGTATGTAGACGCTCACGAAGAACGGATTTTAGTAAATCGTATTAAAAAAACAAAATATATTATGTCTACGCAGGCAGAGCCACAGGCAAAAGCTAGTATGATATAAAATAATAAACTGACTGACGATGTGATATAAACTTACGCCTATCTTCCAAAAGTGTAAGCAAAGACTTCAGATTTCCACATGCTAAGATCCTTTGCACATCTCTCTTGCTTCACTGGCATCCATCGATCTTTCATGAAAATTCGTCAGTTTCAAGTGCTTAAAATTTAGTCCTTTTTTTTAATATAGCACCGATTTGGTCTGCATTAGATTTTCTAGGGCATACGCTTGCCAATCTTTCTATCACACATTCACTCTACTTCCATTCATTCTTTCCAGATGGTCAAACCACTGCAAAATACCTTTATTTACTCTAGTCACTACATCTTTCTTCAAGCCACACAGCTCTCTGACATCATTGTTCCTACATTTATCTTTCAAAGACACTCCACACATGCTACACAGAGATACATCTCCACTGCATTTTTTCTATTTTCACTTTTCTTTTGCCATACCTAACTTTCATTACCATACACAAGTATAGGGGATCAGGACCCCACTATGGATAGCCAAATGACATTCATCAAATGAAAGTTTCAGTCCAGCCATAGTAGTGCTGCGTCGCGCGCGCGCCGCCGCAAGCAGTTGGTTGCAGTGCACACGGTGCGCCAACAGAACCACTAAAGGGCGTTCCGAGTCCCTCGAGTCCGTATGCTTAGTCATACCAACACGCTCAACACACGACATTCTGCTCATCTAAAGTGATACCTAATTTAATGGCAACACTATGTATAAGATGCATAGATTTCTCGTTTTTTTCCGGAATGCCTGCCATCTTCAAACCATTACAGAGCATCTCCTGATTGCGGTTACTTAGCTCCGATCTAAGGCCGGCGATAGTCCTCCTCCCCAAGCAGGTACATCATTGGTAACTTGATGGCACTGCCGCGATTCAATTGCCTCCACACTTGCGACTAAATCGCTGATGTGGCTACCCCAGGTGCCAACAGCTGATGTATGTTTTGTCGTGAGACGCTTTTATTATTTATAATACCAAGCAAGGCTTCTTTCAATTTATTTCAGCATTCGCTCTCCTTTCAATATCTTTATCATGCTTATTGTCATTTGCAAACAGACTACCAAGTATACAAACTCTATCACTTCTTTAACTCTCTCGCCTGTATATACATATATTGCATTCAGTTGTGCTTTCGCTCCTTTCAAACACCATGACCTTAGTCTTGCTGACATTTACTTTCATACTTTTTTTCTCTTAATAGAATCATTCATTTTAGTTACCATCATCTGCAATTTGCACTCCGACAGCGCAAGGATTGCTTGGTCATCAGCACACAGTAGGCATTTAACAGATAGCTCATCTATTCTTAGTTGAAACTTATACTCTTTTAAATCATAGAGACAGCTATCCATGAATAGGTTGAATAACCATGGTGAAACTACACATCAATGAAACCCCAGCGGATATCAAACCAGTTAGTGTTTGCCCTATTTATTCTGACGCAGGCACTGGAGCCTCTGTATAGTACTGCAATACCTGTATCAATTCGCTACCCATACCACACAATGATAAAGATCGTTCATTTTAATACTATCATAAGCTTTTTTCAGATCTCTGAAAGTACGAAAAACCTTTTGGCTGCTCATAGCCAGAAAATATGCGTAATGTTACGCAGAATAAAAACTTGGTCTGTACACTCCATCCTTTTTCAAAATCCTGCTTATATATCTCAGATCTTATTTTCAATTTCATTCACAACCCTTTTAATGACGATTTTCGCATAATTTGCCAACGAGGCTGGGGAGATTTAAGGGATGATAATTTGCACAAATCTGCCATGAGATACCCTTTATAGAGAGGTACAATGACAGCTCTGCACGTCAAGTACACTTTGACTTTCCCAGCATTTATTAAAGAGCTGGCACAGCAGACTTGCCGCTTACTACTGTATGTCCACGGCCCCTCAACATTTCAGACGAAAACCTAGCACATCCAGCAATTTCTCTTATGTACTCCGCATAACCTTTTTGTGGAGTATACAAAAAAAGTATACAAAATACTAACATAGATTTCATTACCTTCCACAATTCGTCAAGTTGTAGACATTCATACTGTTTGATTTAACCTAAGCTATTTTTTAATCATTATTTATTTTTCTAACTCTATGGACTGATTGATATATCAATGCACAGCCTAAACTACTGGGTTTGAAACTTGAAATTTTGTATAGAAGTTCCTGCATGATATAGGCGAGAACTAAAGAAGGATTTTTGGAAAGTCAATGCTAAAAAGGTGGAAAGAGTGAAATAATGTTGTACAAAATATAAAAAGCGTTAAAGGTTATTTATTATACACGTAAAACTTAACATTTTAGTTACTCAAAGAAATTAAAAAAACAAAACATTTAAATTAATTTATAAAATTAACCATGAAAAGAGTAAAATAAAGGATAAATTGTTGTATGGCAAATTGAAAGTGCTAAAGCTGTTTATGTCAAAACTTATAATTTATGTTTTAGTTAACCATTACTAATAAAAAATAATAGCATGCATTGTTTTTTTAAAATTAATCCTAGAAGGGGTGAAATGAGTCAAAATTTTTATACAGAAAAATGAAACCGCTAAAGCTACGTATGCCAAATTTTACACTTTGACTGTTAATTTCTCATTTATAATACAAATCAAAAATAATAATGGATATTTTTTGGAAAAGTAGTTATAAAACAGTGAAATAAGAGATGAAATGTTGTATAGGAAATTAGAACAGCTGAAGCTATTGATGTTTTAATTTTTATTATTATTCATCTATATTACTATTAAATCTATAGTCTGTCTGTACAAAACATATTTATTAGTAATATTTTTAATGATGCAATATTAATGAAATTTGGAATCAGTAAGAACATGAAGTTGCACAATGAATAGTCTTTCATATCATGTTAACAGTGCCTGTTTGTCCGGTCCAGCCTTCAAAACGGTTGAATGAATTGTGATGAAATTGTATTATACTACAGACCTTTTATAGGTATGTATTTTATTCATTTTCTTTATGTGCCTAACCCAATCAATCGATCACTACGCTATTGATGTATTATAGTACATGTGAACGGGAAGGATTCTAAAAAAAAACTAAAAACTTTATAGCTGACGTTATTTGTGTACTATTGAACTGATCTACTGAACTGATTCTAAAAATTCCTTCACTAATAAGAAACTTCCTGAGTAAAATGGAAAATTCAAATTTCATTTTCATATAGTAATATCTCCAAGCAAAACAAATTTTCCTAAATTTGCTTGTGAAATTAGCTTAAATTTTCTTTTGATAATAGCATTCTCTCTGGCTTCGTCCAAATCAAAATTGTAAACAGTAACGTAATCAAAATTACAAGCGTAATGGGGAGCAGAATCGAAAGTCGAAACTGGAACCTATATTGAATTTGAGATTTTAAGAAAAAAAACTTCTGAATTTAGAACCAAGAGCGTGACCTGAATCGAAATAAGGAACAGAGTCAAAATTAGAATTGAGAGTGGAACCAGAATCAGAATTAGATCAAAACTGGCTTTGAAATGAAAAGCGAAATTGAGATTGGGAATGGGGAATAAAGCGATTGGCATCCAGAGTGGAACCAGAATCGAAACCCACTTAAAACAAGACTAGGTTCTAAATCAAAAGAGAAATCGCATTAAAAATCAAAAGTAGGATCGGGATAGGAATTAGTACATATACAATATGAACATCGTTTTATATCCAAGACGCAGAGCCTCAAGCAAAAGCTTGTTGATTTGTCGACCCTTTTCAAGGAAAAAATCAAATTTCCTTTAATATCATTTTTCGGTAAAGTAAAATTAATACCTCCTTAATTATATTGATTACTAGAACACCAATTTTTAAGCTGAAAAATACTGATAGCTATATAATAAGATTTGTATATGTTTTCAATATAATTTATTTTAAACACAAACAAAGTGGCATAATTAAAACAGCAAAATATACTACTGTTTCGGAAAATAAAATAAAAACATATATATACTATGGCAATGCAATCAAAGAATGCAACAACACATCAACAACTGATTGCATATAATGGTAAAAAAAATATGTGTATTTATCTATTCCATTCTAATTTATGCATCAAAATAAATATGCTACATTATAAATTATATGTCCTTCTGTCTATTACGTATGTATGTATCTACTTCTATCCACTTGACTCATCTTACTAACATGTTTTTATCATATGATGCACTCTCCAAATTAGATCAAATGTGTAAAAGTAATTTCTACAACAGGAATCAGCAAATGACCATAAACACTCCAAAAACTGTTTTCTTTAGTATTACTTAATATTTTTTTTTGGAGAAAGTGTGTATATCTTTTAAAAATTACTCATTTTCAAACAAAACATTGCATGAAATGATACTTACGCTAGCAGTGAGTGCGAGGAAAGTATAATACTTTCTAAGTGTAGGCAGGAGAGGGGCGTAGCATCCTATCCGCCTGCGCACGACTTCCGCGAGCGCCGGTGCAACCACCGCTACGTGTCCCAGCAATAACGCTGCGTACGCGCCCACCATCGAGTGCTCCATGTGCGCGCCTGCTTTAGCTAGCACTGACAACACATGTGTAACATTTATTCATCTTAAAACATATCTATGCTTTTACAAATGCTCTTCCTAATTGGTGTTTCGATGTTGCTCAAATACATTGTTCACAATTAATGGACTTAATATTAAACATTTGTGCTGTATCTATAGATTATAATGCAATTTGTTAGGTTACTCTCATATGTATAAATAATACTATATGACGTCTTAATTAGTCACCACCATCTATCTACTTGTCTTATAAGTAATGGCTGTTTCAAAACTAAAATTCATATGCTTCTTTTTATGTATGTCATAACTTACTATGACAGGTTTCCAGTGTTTTATTTTGTTTTAATGTTAATGTCCATGTTAATTGATGGGGAAAGATGTTTCAATAATAAAACTTATAAAATGCAATAAATATGAAATTCATGTACTGTTAGTATATTACTGGAAACAAGCTTATTTACATCACACTTAACATTTTTTGAATAGACGGAAACTGTAATAAAATATATTTTAATTTCAAAAATGTAATTCTTTGCCAATCTCATTATGTGTATTGTATTAATTTGTCATTTGTGTTTACAAATTGATGGTAAAAAGATTTTTTTTTGTTTAAGATCAATATGAATGTACTATGAGAAAATTTTTGTGCAATGTTTCTATAATTTTCTTTGACATTTAAATGCCAAAGAAAGTTAGCTTAAGTTAACAAGAAAGTTATAACAGACTTCTTTTGGCTTTTGATGATGAAGTTCCATCCTTTGTCACTGTTTATAGCTGGTTCAACAAGTTCAAATATGGTCACACTAATCTGATTGATAATCTGCGTGAGGTACACACTTTTACTGTGATGACTAAATATAACACTACTGCTATGCAGCTCATGATAGCTGACAAAAGAATCTGGCAATTTTGGACAAGCTTAGGCAACAGTATTAGTCAAGTTCACAAAATCCTTTATGAACATTTAGCAGTGAGGAAATTTATACTCAGTGGATAGCTCATTATTTGCTAAAAGCTCAAAACCTCCAAAAATTGTCTACTAAAGTAAAATGAGGTTAAAGAGTTGAAAGAAAGATGGTGACATGTTTCTTCTGAATGACAAGTCATTATACAATTGTTTTAGAAGATAAAAAACAATCACTACAGATTGGAACACTAACAATTGTTTGCCTCTTGTTTTGAAAAAAGGTTCAAGAAAAACAAACTCGCAATAGGATTCTGCTTCACCATAACAATGTTTCACTACATACCGCTAGAGTAACATCTATCAATTTGGGGACGTAAGTTATAGAAATAGCGGCTCGCTCACCTTACAGCCCGAGCCTCTCACCATGTGATTTTTATTTATTTCCTAAAATAAATGAAAAACTTCGAGGGAAGTGGTTTATGGATGCCGAGAAAGCAGTGGCTTCTATGAAAAGGTTGTCAACGCAACGTCAAGTTCAGGTGGGCAAAGCGTTTTTCATAGTGATTCCATCGAATGCAATTGATCTCAATGGACACTATTATCAAAAACAATAATAGTAAAAGTAACTAGCTAGTTTACTCAGCTTTTGATTATCTAAGGACTTTGTTTGACTACATGGGTCAAAGTATAACATAAGGAGAAAAAACATCACACATAAGTCTAAATTTATGTCCTAGATCAGAAACAAGAGACCAGACCAGAAATGCAGCTAAAACGACTCGGTATGATTTTTACTTGCTTCACTGATACATCTCAAAGTGTTTCATGCATACTTATCAGTTTCTAATACTCAATTTTGTGTGAAGTAATTTACATAATGCTCCGGAATAATAAAAAAAGAAAATAAAATATAAAAATTGAAGATGACATTAATTCTACATATAAATATACCTAACCCACAACATAAAAACTATTTCTATGATTAAAAAGTGACAGCAGCGTATGTGTAAAACAAAATGTATCTCAATAGGTTCCACTATAATGTTGCATAAGTTAGAAGAATGTGTAAACTCCTATGACAGTAAGTGAAATATCTCAAATTTTCATTAGACAAGTTTTAAGATACTTACATTTAGCTACTGTTTCATCAATGTCATCCTGAGACTGTTTTTTCTTTTCTTTCTCATCATTTTTCATCTCTTTACCCTCCCCATCTAAGATGGCATCTGTATTCTCTTCAGCCCGTCTGAAATTATTTTACAAGTGATTTGATAAATTTTTTACGGGTGTAATTCATTATAATATTAATATTTCAAGTTTTCAGAATTTCACATTCTATTTTATTATGTATTTCTCACTCAGTCAACTCTAAAGGAAAATAATAAATACATTTTTAATGATTTGCAAGTGCTGTTGAGATATTAAAATTCAATAGATAAAAATTTATAGTGAAAGTTTTAATTTTTTTGTAAGTTTCACTTTATATTTGGCATTTAATCTTCAAATGTCCACTAAGTCTTGTTCCAGTTAGTTAGCCACAATATTAATTATGTTGTTTACAATCAAAATCACAAATTGGATCATGAATTCCGTTTGTAATTGAGTATTATAAGTTTTTGATTAAAATATTTTGAAAAACTATATCCAAAGTTGTACCAAAGAATAAAAAAATTTACTATTATCACTAAACACATTACAAGTGAACTTTTGGATATTATTATAGACAGAAGATAGATAATTATTTTAATTTTTAAATAATTTATTATTTTGATAAATGATTAATGATTTTTTTTCATAATATTCAAATTATGCTGTTCTTAATTAGGATGATCTTTACAAGTATCATCAAAATGATGCATTCTCTTGGATGTAGTACTTAATACACGATAAACATTTGAATTTATTAAAAACATGTATCACATAGAACTATCTAAAGCTATGGAACTCAAATTTCAAATTTCGCTTAGCAAATAATTTTCTGTCAGTCGACATACATCACATACATAAACATTATGTTAAGTCACATACATTGTTAATGATCATTACGTGACGTATAAAAATTATTAAATAAATAAACATACTTAGCAAGCTCTTCCCTCTTGTAGAAATGCTGTACAATAAGGTCTAACGCAGACAGTTTCGTTTCTATACCATCCACATCAAAATGTATCTGTAGTTCCAATAACCGTTCGGTGTTCGTTAGATTGTTTTGTACAAGATTTATAAGGAGTAATAAAACCTGCAACATTATAAGAATATATATTGCGACTGGTATCACCCCCTGTCAAATATAATCAATATTGTAAATTTGTGATATACAAAGAAATAACTTTTATTAATAAGTAATACAATGTCATGTACTCTTGTAAAAATGATGTTTCTTTAGTCTACATGACAAAATGAGTATCAAAATTAAGTTCACACCTCATAAAGAATAGAGAACTAAAACACAACTAAACCAGTACTCCATTTTTTTATATAGGAAAAAGTTATACAATAGCTAATCTATGCATGTAAATAAAATTGAAATATCTGAGATTTCAAATTAATTACACTTTTTGATTCAATAGGGTTATTAATATTGCATTACCTTTACCCTAAATACCCTTTTTATTTTGTTTGTCTGTTTGTTCAAGGCAATTTTTGAAATGGCTGACTCAATGTTGAGACTTTCATTGGAAAGGGAACCTACCCATACTATGTGACCCATATTTTACAATTTTTTACTCCCACCCCCCTCTAGGTGACCAATCGTAGTGTATGCCAAGACCCCCCTTTCCTCTAGTTTTCACGTAGTAATTCATAAATATGATTTTAAATCATTTTTCTGCTAACAGAAAGTTAACATAATCAAGGAAAAAAAAACCTTTGTAAAAACATATTGTAACAGGTACAAGTTTTACTACAAATAGAAAAATGGAATATCACATAATCACACCAGAATATTAGTACACCACTTCCAAATGAATACAAAAACTATCAGTTTTAAATCAGCTGGCATCCCAACATATTTGGGTTAGTGTTGCTACTTGTGAGTTTAAAAAGCACTGAACACTGAGCGCCATAATTTTAATATACTTAGAAAAAGCGCGAGAATTCTATGACTATGTAATGAAACCTTAAGCCTCCCACCCCCAGTCCTATAATCAAGCATGGTTTTTTTGAACCCCCTCCCATAGGCTAAACATGGCACATTTAATCATTATTTATCGATAACATTTAGAATCTATGTGACACTATTGTCACATAGACAATAGTGTCACATAGATTCTATAGTTCACATAGATTCATAGTTTTTTCTATAAAAAACCCTTAACAATCTGACAGCTTGAATTTACGATTTAGTTACAGGGATCAGAATTGAAAGGAAAACCAATCTAAGGGTTCTGGTTGACGGCATGATTGGATTCATAAAATATAAAGGAATTCATTCTACATCTATGCGAACATAGCTACAGACGGAAACTAGAACATAATAAATTTCTTAATTGAGATATAAATAATAATGAGAATGAACACAATTTCTCTTGTCAAGATCAGTTTGGGCTATAGAAACAATTGAACAATTGTGAAATATTATCAGATTGTAAGGATGGTCAAGGTTACATACGACATAAGGTATTCAATGTTTTACAGATGTACATACCGTTTTATCAAAATTAACACCAGAACTTAAGAAATGAACTTTCAGAATCTATAATACTTACACAAACACTAAACTCGAAATTACTATTGTCAGGTACAAAGTTCCCAGGATTGTGTAATATTATAAGGCAAAGCTCCATAATTGACACATGTTCTCCTACAATACTCGCTCCCAAAGATGCTAGAAAAAAATAATACATAAGTCAAGAACCATTATCAAAACATGTCTTTTTTTTTAATTCTAAAGTGTTGTATGAATAATGACTGTAAAAGTTTACAGTGCATCATATAATTGCTTTTACAATTGTCGATAAGAAAAATAGTTGTCAAACGATCTTGCTAGAAATGGATCTTTTACATATAACATTTACCTTATAAATTTTATATATCTATATTATCTATGTTAATTGTACTAAGTATAGTAAATATACTAAAGTATAGACTACTATGTATTCCATATTTATTGTCTGTTTGTCTAGCCTAATCTTCTAAACGACTGAGCTGATTTTAACAGGAACTGCACTGGTAGATAACTAGACATTCAGATAGATATTGATAAATAGATAGATAGATATTCAAAGCAAAATATAAGACTACTTTTAACCCGTATTTGTTTAGGGTTCCTGTATAAAAATTAAAAGAAACTGTCAAAGGTAGGGTAATTTTCGTTAAGACTTACATTCTTCCTTCCCATCAAATATACCATTGCTTTTCACAGAAATCAGTAGATGGCGCTGTATTAAATTTAGAAAAAAATATATTGAACCCCTAAATACATGTGTTTAATTAAACATGTTAAAAGTAACATAAAAACGAGAACACCAAAACTAATATAATTTCCAACTATTCAACTAACCAGTCAAGCCAAATGAGTGTGATAAGTTGACCAACACTTTGATTGCGGGCAGAGCAGCGTCGAGTAATGCAGTAAGTACCGTAGGGTGCGCAGGACTTCGAGCAGCATTGACACACAACCTTAAAAGCGAGGCTAAAGTTCCCGCCACGCCTACGCGCTCTCCCGATACTAAGTATAGTTGATTCTCTTCATTCTGTTGCGTCACCTAAAAAATCATATATGGATATTTGAAAGTAGTGTTTTTTTTTCAATAAAAATATCAGATATGTTATGAAAAAAACATTTACATAAATAGGCACATAGATGCAAAACCTTCTTTTAAAAATTTGTAACTTTTTAAAAAGCAATTACTCTCAAAAATATGTTTAATTATCTCCAAAAAAAAAGCTATAATTACATAGTTACAATAGTTAACAATTAAAAAAAATGCAATGTAAGGTGAAAATTTAACTAAACATCAAAGTCCAGCCCCTTTTTAACCTTTAAAATGATGCAACTTTGTATAAATATTGTAATGTTAATATTTTGCAAACATTAAGAAAACAATTTATTTTAGTATGACATTATAGAATATAATTTTTCAGCATTTAAAAAATATGTATACTCATTTAAAATAGCTTATTCTAGGAAATATTTACTTTGAAAAAAGAGCTTTTATCTATAATTTTTTTTAAATTATCTTAACAATAAAAATTGTTGTAGGACTTTACTGGCTAGTGTACAATTGTTAAATGTAAAAATAAGAGCGATTGTTAACAGTGAAATTTCTGTACAAAAGGCAGAAATATAAATCAAAACAAATGCAATTGCAAAAATGCCACATAAAAAAAAATAAGCAACTGACATTTTATCTAATATTATCTTTTTGCCTGATCTGACTTGCTGTTTTGATGTCATGAATCTTGTGTGTTATCTATTGTTCATGAGTTACACAACAGTCCATAACTGATATTACAAGATAGATATTCAAACATTTGGAAAATTCACAAAGCAGCATATGATTACATTTTACAAAGCTTTCTCATCCAGATTTTTTTAATGAAAGATTGTATAAATGTATAAATATTAATAGCTGTCTGTTAGCACCTAAGTTTTTGTAAACACAGACTTAATTTATTTTCATAATAAATATTATTCAAGTCCTTGCTCCTGACGCCGCTCTCGGTTCTGGTTTTAATGTTGGTTTCTATTCATTTTAATCTTTATCCTGCTCCTCAATTTTTATGCCAATATCACTTTCGGCTCTCATCACAATTTTGTTCAGTTCGGATACCAATTCGGCTTTTAGTTTCAATTCTGGTCCCATTGAGGTCAAAACTGAGATTCCAAATAAAATTTTATTGCTTTTGCTTTTGACTATGGAACCTTAAATATTTTTTACACAATTTTGTGCATTCAAAATAACTTAAACTCTACACATTTTAAAGAGTAACTGTAGTCAAAAATGAATTCATTGTACTGTTGAAAGATAAATTCCCACTAACATAAAGAATAACTAGTCTTTTAAAGTTTAATTTTCATTGATTGCTAAAAGTACAATAAATAATTATATTAAAATTCTATCTTCAAATGTAAATACTTATAAATTTAATACATATTAAAACTTACCCCGAGTAAGACTTTTTTATTCAAAAGTAAAATATATTTAAGATGGTTTAACAGAGTTATTTCTCAATAGAAAATGCTACATTTCTATTTTGAATACGGTCACTTTGATAGCTTGTACAAACAGACAGCTTGCTCGATTATATAAACCCATGGACAACATGACTCATTGTTGCCCACTAAGAACCATCATTTAATAAGGTGGTTATAATAGTGAATGCGGGGCGAGTAATAAATCTTTGTTAGGACAATTCTTAATTTAAAAATTTCTTATTTAGGAATCTCCTAATAATCGCCTTATTTAAATAGCCGTGAGGCTTAATATAGCCAACTTTCAGAATTCTTTCAATAACTATATTTCTATAGTTACTCTTTCTGGAATTTGGATTGATTTTCTAAACGAGGACACACTGCATTTCTCATCGAAAACAGATATAACTATGATTGTGATTTCAAAAGAAAATACTTTCAGACAAAGTTACCTCCCTAAATTTACCACCTTACAGGATGAATTTTTACAGAAACCTTATTGCGTGCTTAGGTTATGAAAAGAACTTTTTGAACAGAATAAATTTTCTTGTATTCTTAGTAGTTTTTACACTGTTAGTTAATGAATGAGTACTCTATTTATGTAAGTAATACTATTGAATTTATGCAGCAAAATTTTAAATAAAACATGTTTATTAGTATCTACCTGTATTAATATAATAAAAATATTAATAATAATCCCAAATTAAAGAATTTGCAAGCACAACACAAATATCCTGACAATTTGTATTTGCAATAAAAAAATTAGTGTATAAATATGACAATAAATTTCATTAGATTGATGATTTTAAATGTTAAATCTGTTATTTTTTCCAAATTTATAATATTGCTAAATTAATAAAATAATTTAAGGCATCACTAACTCCCAATTTTAAATGATTACCATCCAAATCAAATTAATACCAGGGAAGAAGTTAATAAGTACTAATAAAATAAAATATTATAAGAAACATTAATATCTAATACATGCTTACAAGAATGAAAAATAACACAGGACTTAATACAAAATACTCACATTTTCTAAAACTCGCATACATCTGTCAGCTTTCCTTAAAGTATCCAGGTCTGCCTGACTCCAACAGAGTGTTGATGTGGTAAGCCTTGATGCACAGTCTTGTATTGTTCTCACAATATGATCAACTCCCCCTAGCACGCGTAACTCTTCTTTAAACCATTCACCAGCACGTTTGGATGTTAAAGACAGTAATGTCTCCATTGCTAAATGACCCACCTAATAAAACAATTTCCCCTTAAAATTATTTGTATAATTTGTAAAGATAAAGAATTGAATTCTAAAGTTGACAATATTCATTACTTTTTCCCAAATATTTTATGACTTAAAAAATTAGATATGCCAGTACTAGTGTATAGTAGTATTTTTTATTGTAATACTAATATCGTATAAATAATATATAAAGTAACGATAAATGCTCTTGTCTATTATCCAGAACCAGGCAACATGTGAGTAATATATATGTTAAGCATTTTGCCCAATTAGGAATTCAACCCTGAACCACAGCATGGGACACAAACCTATTATACAAAGCAAATTAACTTTATTTATGAATTGTTCAAATTTTTTGAGCCTTTATTTTGTTTTTAAGACAATTTGTCTTATCTTACTTAAGCAAAAACTTATTGGTGAATTCATCCATAATTGAACCCAATACCACTTGGTAGGATTGTAATTTTTTAAATTTTGACAATAATGAAATCACTAATTAAATATACCTGCCTACATTTTTTTATTTTAGATTGGGCAACTTTAATGTTAAGCGCTCCATGGTGGCACAGTTTTAAATATTCTACTTGATAATGTATTATAATATTACCGTTATATTGTCCAAGTCTAGATGTTGAGCTTTTCCTTGATTTTTTATTTCAGCACAAAGCTCTCTAACTCTCTCCTGGGTTTTTGTCAGTTGTGCAGATGTTAGACCACAATCATCCAATGCATTTCTGTAAAATAACAATTAATTAAATACATAAAATTTTAAATTACACACATGACTATTTAGTTTGTTACTTACTTATGAGACACATCAGATTCAAGCAAGTTCAGCATGAGCTCCAGCGATTCTCGATCAAGATCCATATTCAATCTGTCTTGTGACAATACAAACATTACTGTTGCAGTACATAGTCCTAAACTCTGTAACAGTGAAAAAAAAATATGGATATAATTACCATATCTTTTATAAATTACTACACCCTAGTAATATTATAAATGTGAAAGTTTATGAGGATGTATGGAGCGATGTTTCTTATGCTTTCATGCCAAACTACTGAACTTGAAACTAATAAGACATTGGGGCTATAATTCTACTATAGGCACTAGCTTTTTTGCTAATGGTTGCACTTGGGTGAATGTAGCAAAGCCAAACAATGTAATAAGTTGATATAAAAAAATTAATTTTATGTACATGTGGGCAGTCGCGAGTGAAAGCTTAATAGCTTTTATAATACATTTTACATTAATTTTATAATACGTCCTTGTTAAGCAATTTTGTACTATAAAAAGAAATCTCATGAAGACTGGTCAAATACTGTCAGAAACAAACAATATTGGGGTATTCAAGTATTAAGTAAGCAAATATTCATCAAATCATTCCCCATCTTAAACAAAGTTTCATTTAAAAGGACTACAACACTTAACAGTGTACATTTTGATAACTATAATAACTATGATAATTTTATTGTTTTGTATTTTTATTATCTTATATAAAATACTCAATACACACACAAGTTTGTCAGCAAAAGCTAGGAAAAAAAAAACAGAGGAAAATTTATTTGCCTTGTCAAGTCTGTTTGAACAAACCACACTTGAACACCCTCTTCTGGGGTTAAATATTAAATTGTCATATAATATATTGCCTGACTAACTTGAATATAGGGACATAGTAGTACAAGGCGAAGGAGAAACTTTTACAATAGGGTTTGACTGCATATCTAGATTTTTAATTTTATGTGGAGATATGAATAAATACAAAATTTAAGTGAGATTTTTGATTTTAAAGTTTGACAATGACACAAATGTTGATCAATTAACTTGTACAGTCAATGTAACATTTGAAGAAAGTATTGTACTTTTTGTTTATAATTTAATTTCTTCAGTAATAAAATGTGTTTATAAAATAAGTCCGGCTGCCCAAAAGCATAGTGACATTTATTTAGTAAGTTTTCTCTATATTTGGGCTTCGCATCCAATAACAAACATTACTCTATTTTTAAGATGTTTTTATTTGTTGCACAGATATTGAAATTGTCAAATAAAGTAACTGCATGTGAGATTTCGATTTCCAATAAAAAAGAAACAAAGTACAAAATATGCAAATAATAAGGAATATTTAATGCAATTAATGTGTTTTTGATTTGGACAGTCAATTCATTGGAGAGGCCACAAATGTATAATGTACATGCAACCTTAGAGCATTTCAAAAACTTTTAATAGTGTATGCAACTATGCACACACACAATTACACAATTTTTCTATTTTATGCATACATAATTTCAATCTGAACAATTTATGGACAAGACCTATTGTTTTACATGTTTTAAATTACAAGAAAAATCCACTAATTATATTTCGGTACTTTTAGTGTGGGAAGTGCCTCACTTGCAAAAGTTTGCATCCACAAAATTAGGTCATGCTTAGTATTGTATAAAAATATTGTTTGATTGGTCTTAATTTATTGTCATACCTGATCGTTAGTGGCATCATGTAGAGCACTGAAAAATTTCTGCACTGTACCATGGGCCCGTACGTGCATTCGGAAAGCAGGTGCCGTACATTTACTTGCCAATGTTATAGCAGACAAGCAACGAGTCGACATTGGGTTATTATCCTGTAAACCATATAATAATTTGTCAGATATATTTTGGTATAGATATGAAAACACTACATTTTAAATTAAATATTTAACCATAATTTTTGTTTAGTTTATTTACAATCTTCTGCATATCATTATTACTTTCCATTAATAAGCTACTAAACTAAGAAGTGGAAACAGAACATGTGAATGCAATAAACAATGTAATACTTGATTAAAAAAAGATTACTTTAGTCTCAAGAGAAACAGATTGTACAAATAATATGAGATTTGAACTTAATATTTTATTTTATTTAATCATTGTTTCTTTGAATTCAAGTTGTGTATGTATACTTTTGAAATTCAAAATAGCATTACCTGCAAAGCATCTAAAAGATAGTCCACATCATCATTAAACTCTTGAAACTCTCCAATTTCTTGAATTTGATGTGCCTTTTTAACATTTCTTACCACAGTGTAATACTGTAAAGAATTTGAAATTATGAAATTTACTGCTTGATATAGTATTTGGTAAAATATTATGAAATATCAAAATAAAGTACACCTAAAAGTGGATCATTTTCTTAATTTTTACAACTTAAGTGAACAATATGAAATGCAACAAAATGAAACAGAACTTCTTTTCAAAAATGTTATATACAATTTACTTCTAAGTTGAATGATGCTTGGCTTTAAATAAATGACAGCAATCATTTTTTAATATACGTTTATAACAGTTAATATAGTGATAAAAGAATAAACAATATTGAATAGTACATTAATATGAAGACATCATACCTCCTTTGCTTCCTTGGCACACTTAACGCTAGTGTAGGCTTTGACTGGTTCTCTGGTAATAGTGTCATCTAATACTGGATCAGGGACACGATATCTTGTCACTCGAATTAACTCTTCAGATACTGGTGCTGCTGTGTTTCGAATTTCTTGATTATCTGCTTGTTCAGGATCTCTTCTTGGAGTTTCATTTCCTTTACCCTTAATATAAAAATAATCTTTATGAGCATATTAATATTATCATATTATGAAAAAAAGAATTATTAATATAAAAAAGGAAAGATCAGGTTATCTTTTCTTTTTCAAATGTTATATTCATTTTTAAAAAATCTATTTTAATTCCATAAATAAATTTGAGTTATATTTATAAAAAAAAAGGTAAGTAACATATTCATTGTTACATAAATTATTTATTATTATAAGAACTCTCTCCATGTAAATTCACCTCGCAAACTACAAACAAATATGCTAAATCATATATATATATATATATATATATAGGGACAAAATTGTACTCACTATGTAAATTTACATGTTATATATATTAAACAAGCTTTTGCCTGTGGTTATGCCCATGTAGACATATAATTAATTCATTTTCTGTATTGAGTACTCTTACTATCATTGATACCAATCCTGAGCCTGTTTTCAACTTAATTTTCCATTTCAGTTACTACCAAATCAGTCATATCCTCTATTCCAAACCTGCATTTTCCTCCTTTCCGATTGCGCTATCACTCTCAATTATGATATCGATCCCGGTTACTTATAAATTATTGCACAGGAAAGTACAGTGGGAGGTATAAAAGACCATGTGTATAATCTAGAAAATATTCTATGTGTGCATAGAAGTTTAATCTAAATCTATCCAGCCATTTATGCCGAACTGAATTACAAACAACCAAACAGTCTCATATTTACAATACTACATAACAGGTTATAGTACTGACAAAATACTGTGTAAAAACCCTATTATTCATTTTAATTTCCTATGTCTTGCTTATTATGAAACCATTTTATTATTAATTATACAGTTACAATCGGATTTATTTGACCTATATGACTAATAATAATGATATATTTTAGACCACTCTAAAACTCTCCTTTTCTAAATCAATGAAACAATAAGCATGGTTGAAAAAATAAAATAAGATTAATGAGTATTAAATCTTATAGTTATAAGGAGTTGTAAATATAGAAAAAATAAATAGTAACCTATATTTTATGCGACAATGAGATCTATCAGTTTTCACAATTTCATCAAAATTGGTTAAATAATTATCAAGTTATAAGTAGGCATACAAACAGAAAAATAAACATACTATAGCTTATACATTACAGAATGGTGTGCTCTATTAGTACACTAAAGTTGATTAAAATTAATCTAACTATTGCTGAGTAATAGTTAATTTTATTAAAGATAACAATAAAATAACATATAAACAAAAAAAAGATACCCCACGCCATTCTCTTTTGTCAAACTACATTCGTACTCAATTTTATAAAAATTAATACATCGCTTTAGGTCTGAAAAGTTAACAGAGAAACTGAATTCATAAACATAGTATGGATATATCAAACTAAGCTCATCTTGTATATTTTTGGGTAAAAAATATTTAGAAGTGTTATTTTTACGAAATAATTCAAAATTACTTACATCATTTGCCCATTCATGTTTATAAAGATGCCGACGTTTTCTTGCTGGCAATGGTGAAGGATTATCATTAACCAGAGATTTACTTTTAAATATTGATCCCTTCTTTTTAGTTATAACTAACTTAACACTGGGTTTATCCTCATTTGATCCTTCAACATCACTCATACCTCGAGGAGACTTAAAAACATTATCAACTTGTAAGTTGTCTTCGGGAAACTCATTACCACAAGTATTGTATCCCGTATCAGGTGTATTTGTCTGAGACTGACTTTGACTGTGAACAAAATCTTGATGTTCTTCTTCCAACCCCAATTGATTTTCCATGTTTAGTTGGTCCTGCAGTTGTAAATCAGATGCAGATTCGCCTCTTTCCTCTAAGTCAGAATGGGATCCTTGTGCTGTTTTCATAACTTCAGGACTAGCCTGTTTATTTTTATGCCTATGTTTTTTGTTAACTTTCAATTTTTGAGTCTCAATATCAGATTTTCCATTTTCATCTGGTCCAGATAAAATGTCTAATAAGACATTTTTACCGGCTTGAGATTCAGTTTCATCATCAATACCGCCTACTTCTGGAGAGCTTGAACGTGTCGAAATTTCTGTAATTGCTTCACTCTTCTTTCTTGTTTTTCTAGTAAATTCTTTTTTACTGCTATCAACATTAGATTTAGAAGAATGTTTTGTTAAATGACCTGATGTAATAACATCCAAATAATCATCATTTTCATTATAGTTTATGTTAGGTCTATTTCGCCGTGATCGACCTGTAGAATTTTCAGGAGGTTTTGGTTCTGGAGGTGGCTCAGTTGGTTGTACATCCAAGGAAGGTGATTTATCTAAAAGATCCTCTGAATCTAATTTAGCTAATTCAGATTCTATTTCCTCATAAACTTTTGGTTTATGTTTTGAAACACTGTCTGACTCTTTAACAGGAGAGGCCAATGTTTTGTACAAGTCATAAGTGTCAGAATTTGCTACTGGTGATGACTGTTTCTTTATTGATTCGTCATCTACATTTTTATGATGACGCTTATGTGATTTGTGACCTTCTCTCTTTTCTTTCTTTTTATCCTTTTTACTAATTTCTTGATTTAAACCAGAGCACTTTATTGTGATTTTTAAGCCTTCATGTTTAGGTGAACAAATAGTTTCCATTATAGGACTTTTTTTATGATCTGGTTCTATATGCATATCCATAGAAGAATGCCTATCAGAACTTGGCGAAGTAAACCCTTCATTTGAATCTGTACTAACAATCCTTGATGTTCCTTTTGATATCCTAAGAACTATGGGTGGTGGTTTTCGCTCTTCACTAGGATCCTTATGTAGTGGACTTACAACATCAGGTTTTACATCGGGTTTAATATTTATAGGGCTAGATACTATAGGAGTCTCTTTAGGAGGAGGTGCTGGAGGAGGTGTAGATGCATAACTAGCTATATCTGGTATTGGACTATTGCTCCCATCTTCTGCATAGTTTATTATTTTATTACGATTTCGCACAAGATAACGTTTATTAGGCGGTTGAGTATCTTCGGATGAGTGTTCTTCTTTTCTCGATGCTTTTGTGGCCAGTGACTTTTTTGTTTTAGTCTTTTCTCTATATCTAGGTATTTCAGGTGAAGAAGAATCTCTGTTGTAGTTTTTACTTCTTTTATGACTTCTTCCCCTTTCATCTTTTTTACTATTAGAAGGATGCTCGGGTGAGAGTGGAGCAGCAGGTACAGGTGGTGCATAAGTAATTTGTGGAACTGACGGATATTGTTCAGCATTACGTGATTTAAAAAACTTTTTCGGTTTTGGTGCAGGCTGCTCACTTTCTACAGCAGGAACTGTTAGTGGACTATTTTGGTCCTGTACTGGTTTTTTAACTGTATTGTTTGGATATGCTATAATAAAAAGAATATAGTTAAAATAAATGCTGTTATTGATAGATACTAAAATATGATGGATGATATTAAATATATTTCCCAAATTTAAAAATGTGACAAATTGGTAAATAAGGGCAAGCTAATTTATTCTCTACCTAATGGTTATAAAGCACTATTCATAACTACAATCCTCATTTCATGAACTTTTAGTGTGATAATGACTATAATTTTAAGTACCATTAAATGAAATACTTTAATACAACCTATCAAATATGCTCAAAATAAATATAATGAATATGTGAATAATGTATAAAATTATAACATAAGAAATATATACATTTTTTCATTTAACATACAACTAACCGAGGTCCACAGAAATAAAGTAAAAGACTAAGAATCATTTTCTTTCTGCTATTTTTGGAAAGTATGTATGAAGTATGGATTTATATTAGGTTATATTAACTTTTCAATTTCTTTAGTATCATAAAATTCCACAAACAACACATGGTATTTATAATTCTATACTAATGCTATGCTTTTAATTAAAAAACAACTAAATTACAAGTCTGAAATACATATTCAAATATATACTAATAATTATTGTATTTGTGTTATGATATTACTACCGAAGACGTTGGATATTGCCCTTACATTAATTAGTTTACATTACCAAAAAATACCTATTCAAAATAATACTAAGGGCATGTTGCGAGGGAATATCATACACAATATATCTTTAATTTCTTTCACTTTCGAAATCTAGATTAAACTATAAGGATTTTAAAATGGAAAGAGGATGGATATTATTATGCCAAATATTATAATTGAAATCCATCTTACCATAGGGAGCACTTCTGATAGAAGTAAAGCTGGTGATGCCCCATTTTCCAACGGTACCTGCTGACCGTGCAGCAGTAGGGCAATTGCTATTCTCTCTAAATAGTGCACTATCCAAAGGAACAGCCACGCTTCCACCTCGGCCTCTGCCCCAACGCGACATGCTGATATTTTCATTAAAAGCGATGACACTGACTCCGTTTTGACAGTACTGTGACCGATCGAACGTATGTCAACACAGCGAAAACATGCTGTTTTGAAATTATTAAACTCACCAATAAATCTTATTGGATATTTTTTGATTCTTCGGTGTTTACAAGAACATCATGTATTGAAATAAAAACACAACCCAAATAGACAACCGCCATTTTTATATGAAAGATATAGGTACTCTATCTTACTGCCGAATAAAATATTTCACTGACAAATTTTTTAACATTGAACCAACTATCAATATAATAATGTTTTATCTTTGAATTTCTGAGGTAGATTATTTGCAATAAATTTATATTTAACGATAAAGTACAACACAAACTGCGATGTTGTCATCTCATAACACTAGCAGCGCCATATTGGCAAACAGCTTCCCCCGCCTTCCCGCGCCCTTCAACGACAAATGAAAGCACCAATCAGTGTTGTTATGTGTATGTTCCAAACAGAAATAGATGATCGCTAAAGTTAATGCTAATGAAATCAAATAACTTTGAGATTAATTACAATAATTTGTGAAAATAAATTCGCAGATCTTGTGCTCTACACAATCTTCGAGTACATTAAAATTGAATTCAATAACAAAGGTAATAAAATAAGAGGAATAACAACAAAAATTAAACATAATCGCCAAAAATTCTAAAAATTAATATTCATGTAATTTTACGTAAAACCAAAAAAAAATTGCCATTATTACTACCATAAATATTACCATTTTTAAGTATAATAAAACCATACTAGTACTCCCATTCACATTTTACGAAAGTTGTAAGTCGTTAAACAGTAAATTTTAAGTCGAGATATTGAGTCAATCATTAATACAAACTTAAAAGACTATTAAAAAAAATCATCTAAAAATTTTTAAAAGTGCCCGTTAGTGCCTAAATACACACATTATAGATGATTTTAACGATTATCTTTTAAAATTATCAAATTGTTTTTCATCATCATCTATGCTTGCGTAAAGACACATCTTTTTCATACGAATCTCAATCATTCACCTAGACCTAAAGCTCACGACACCAGAGCAAATACGCATTTTCTCTGAATATGAAATCTCTACTGAGGCAATCGAAAAAACATTTTCTTTATTAAAGAATAATATGTAGGTACCCATCGCTAAGGGTAATCAATGTACACAAATGTCAGACTATAATAAACACAGAGTTTTCCGAATAAACTAGTACTATTTACACACTTTTGCATTCTTATAAACTTTTTAAAAAGCAGATGATCCAGTCTTTAGGAACGTCATAACTGGCCTCTTGGAACACAACCACCGCTTCAGGGCTTATAAATCGTGTACCTCGAAGGTTATCTATAATTTTAAGAAAAAAAATGCAAGGTTCACGGTTCAGACTATATGTTGGATTCGTTATTAGTTCTACATTTGTAGCCTTAAAAACTCATTCTTTATCTTAGTGGAAAGTTTCGATGCGTTATCGTGGTGAAAAATGACTTTGCTATGAGAACGCTTTTCGCAAACTTTTTCAAAGACTCTGGGCAAGCTCATATTCATGTATTATTTTGTAGGTACTATCCTTTGGTTTTCAAGTGCTATTGTAGTATAATTTTCTGGCTTTCCGAAAAAAGGCAACTGTTTTTTGCCAGGATTTCTAGTGTTTTAACTTTCGTCGGAAAATATTTATATGCAAAGATCTATTCTGTCGATCGGTTTTTCTCTTTCAGGTACAAAGCACTTCATCTAGCTCTATTCGCTGGTGACTCTGTTTTATACAGCCAATAATAGTTCTCCGTTATATTTTTATCATTCTATAATACTACTATACCGCAGATGTTTCTGATCATCCGTTAAATAATGTGCTATTTATCCAGTGCGACGCTTCCGAACTTTCAAATGTACGTGTAATTTCTTTTGCATTTGGCTCAAACGAGTATCTAATATAGTACCAATTTGCTCACAATGATTTCTTTTTCAGTTTGAATTTGTTGTAGTTCAGAATCAATATGAGTTTTGTTAGCTTCGACAATCTTCTATATTTCGTTAATTACAGCTAACCGTCACGTAAATTGTCAAGAAGATAATTACGTCTTCATCTAAATTTACTGAACAAGGAATAAACAGAACTACGAGATGGACCTTCATTACTAATTGAAGCCTCTGGCAACTTCTTTACTACTAAACCACAGTAAAAACCTTAAATCATTACAGCGCAAATATTTTCTCAGTTTAAAGTCATTGTAATTCCGACACATACTTTAAAAAATGACGTCACAATAAAAAACAAATTACAATCTATACAAAATAAAACGTAACCTATTCTCAAAAAGTTCCATTTTCAAAAACAGTAATTGTTTTTTTATTACTCTTATCAGAAATGACCAGTTTCAGAAATTTTCAATGTAACTTACGTGTATATAATTGTTGTGTTAAAAAACCAAAAGACACCTTTTTGAAAATAATAGACGCTAGACGGTTCTGAACCTCGTATGCAAGTTGTTTTCAAGGGCTATCATAAGTAAACTGTCTTAGTACAAGTTTTGTTGATTTCCAATCAATTGTATAAACCGGTTTTGTTAAAAGCAATATGGATGACAATCACAATTTTCAGCAAACTGTATAAAATTCTGAGAATATAATCAGATGCTATATTTGGCTTACATGAACTCGAATGAAACTTTAATTCAGGTGATACAGTGTCTCCAGTAGTATCACATTCACTGTTTTTATACTGAAGTTTTGCACTTTGCCGGTCCAAATACAGAATGAATGATATGTCATATCTCCGAAACTATTCACCGTATCTTTAAATTATATTTTCAAGGTTTTGAATTTAAAGGATACGGCATCAACATCAATGGAGATTTTATTACTAACCTCGGGTTTGCTAACATTGAGATCATATGACAGAATAGCTGAATAATATCAGTATCATGCTCAAAGATCTTAAAAGAGTTTCTCAAGAAATTCTTAAATGAACACAGATAAGACAAAAATTATATTGAATTCTCATGTTGTACTTGCATCAGTCATAAATATTTAGAGAAGTCTACATTCAAAGCTGTTGAAAAATATGTTTACTCCGAACAAAAACTGCCCGATTAGGTAGTATTTAGTTTCAATAAAAAGGTTATATGAAGAATTTAGCTCGGCTGCGCAGTATTTAAAAAATTATGTGGCATCTTCTGAACTGAAATATTGCATACATCTTTGGTTTTCATGGCAGTACAATAAAATGTAATTGTATATTCAAAATGGCTGCTGTGTTCATAGAGTGGATTATTTTTTTTAAAACGAAACCTCATCGTCATGGATATGAAATGAATGATCATGAAAAGTTGGCAACTACAAGATAGGCAAGTTTTTTGTATTCCGTCCTCGTTCACTTCACGTTCACATTCCCGTTCTCAAGGAATATCATGTTTCTGAGGGAAAGTACAACACTGGAGGGGGGATAAACGTTTAAGTTGAAACCCGAAACTTGCCAGAAAACTAGATCATACAAGATAAGTTTATAAAGTATTGCTAAGTGGTTATAGAAAACTACAGAACAATGAATAATAAAGGACAGAAAAAACTGTGATATAAATGTTTGACGAAGCAAAGGCAGTGATGATTGAAATAAAATGTAACAAAACAAAAGTTTTAGATGCAATTAGAAACTGGTCTGCAACATGTATTAAGACGTAGCATGTAACCCACAGCTGACCTTGGAATCTGTTCTTCCATTACGAATTGAGTATCCAACGAATTGAATATTGATTCAAGAAAATTGACAGATATCGAACTGTTAAGCGAGTGTTAATATTTTGTTTAACTTCGTTGGCCAATTAATTAGAACGTAGTAAGTCGTGTGCTTCGGATCATCTATATCCGCATGCACGCTTCGGATAGTGAAAGGGTTACCTAGCCGTGTGAACGACAATCTCGCTGTTTAATGCTTTCGAACGGTGTGACTTTTGGGGCGTGGTCACCGGTGTTGAGTACTTGTGAAATCTCGACTACGAATAGCCTGGCTGCATCGATACGCATGCATATATAGCGGCCGGACTGTAGACACGCCTGGCGTCGTTAGCTCTCACCGACGTTCTATTGTGCACCCTGTTTCTGTCTGTGTCCACTATCGAGCCGATCACACCTATAATTCCCGTTTGCATTCCCAAACCGAGCATCTTTTCGAGTGGAGGCCCTCGTGCAATCTGTAGGGACTGTTAGGGATTGTGCACGCGCGTTACAAGAGCGTAAAATGGAGACAGGAATATGAATACAGACGAGCAAGAAAATGAAACGCCAATGAGTGAGTCGACAAGTCGATCGTCGGGGACAGATTCGTCTAGTACGTCGTCGACGTATATGTGGAACCACGGTTAGAACATAAAATAAATATACCTATAAGGGCATATTCCTACATTCGCCCGAGCCTTAGAGCTGGTTGGTTCCGACTTTTGTAGAATTGTATTTTAAGATGTTTTTTTTATTAAAACATTATTTTACGTTATTAGAAGATAAATAAATTTATTAATAAAAAATAGTGGTTCTAAGATATTTCTAGAAAAATAAAAATATTTTTGACAAAAGAGCAGACCAATATGGATAAAGTAGACACTTAATTACTTTATACTACATATTCGTGATAGGAACGAACTATATTGTACTTTAGAGCATAATAAATTTTCATTATTAAATAAAATGTCTTATAATACACCACAGTAGAATAGGTACAAGGCATAGAAAAGACAGGTTTTATATTATTTTAAGAGTTCTTTTAAAATTTGACAATTTACATAGTTTATTTTAAAGAACTGCAGAATTAACCCTCTATTAATTCAACAAATCGTTCAAAGTTTATGCATTAACACTTAAATTAAAATTAAATTTATGTAGTTACGCAACAAAAAACTCTGTTTCAAAACTTCTACGATCCTTTTAATATTGTACATCGGTAATAAAAGTTTTGGAACAGTATTTTTTTGTTGTGTTAGATCTAACAATTTTAAAATAGTTAATATCAAAATTATATTCGCATACACGACAATGGAGCGAGGGTCTATACTTGAAGCATTAATGTTCGTATGCAAAATCAGAAGATTAATTAATATTTTTTTAGTTGCTTACTAATACGCGGGTAAATTTGAGGAAAATTCATAAAATAAGCATTTTCGATCCCGAAAAGAGTATTATATATAGAAAAATACTGTTTTCTAAATATTTCGTATTAATGAGAGATATTTCGTAAAATGTAATCAAACTCGGACCTCTATTTTTCAAGATTAAGTACTAAGAAAGTTTCTTTATTCATTATGTTAATGTAGACAGTATAGAGTAGATTATATTACTATTTGAATGTAACGGTAGTATTTGAAGGAACATAGTTTGAATATCTACATAATAAAGATTTTCACAAAGCATTTTTTTTTTATTATTACCTACCTTTCTGTACATTAACCAGTAAAGAAAAAAAAAATACTACTTATTTAAGCATCCCGATATGTAGCAATCATAATAGCTCTGCTTAATTGCAGTAATTTTGTTGTTGATTTATAAAAAAAAAGTATTATCTCTACTATTTTCTCGTACGCACCAGTCGCAACTGACACGATTAGGATGGTTTGGGAATCCTTTGTTCGTCCGGGGGCGCATGTGCGTCATCGTTTGGCGCGCTTTGTCTGCAGTGGACCTTCTGTGCTTACTTATTTTGTGGTACGAACGAAAGTACGAGTGAAAGTTCATCCGGACAGGCGAGGATCGACGAGGAACTTGAAAACTTGAATTCGTACACGAGATTCGACCGCATCGACGCTCCGATCGCAGCTAACGAGCCCGCCACGATACAGATCCCTCTAGCGGCAAATACACGAAACCGTGCTCACGAAGTGAACATTGGCGTTTGTAACGACTTTATGTACATTCGTTTATTCATATGTACATATATGTAACAACAACGATATCCAGCGGCTTAACTCGTGTGAGATCAGAGAATGAATTCCGTCACCTTTCATATCTACTAATCTTTGTGTTAATAGTCACCTTGAACTTTCTTTATGTTCTTGACTTTGATTTCGGTTCCACTCTCGGTTTCGATTTCGATCTCGTTCTTAATTGCAATCCCTATTCTGCACTAGACTCCAATGTTGGTTCTGCTGATTTGTTGAATTGAATATATCATTTGTTTAGGTTGTATGTGGGTAACAATCGTCCTGCGGGCCACATACGGTCCGCGAGACATTTTGAAAAACGCAATAAAAGAATATATTACATGACTTATACTCACGGAATTAAGTGAGCGGGCAAGTCGAGAGGCGGCAAATATTTTGATGTTTTTGCTGATGATGTTTTTGATGTTTGCCACTTCACTGGCTGCGTAGCAAAAGATTATTGGTTCGCAATTGTTCTACCCTAGGCGATTCTAGATCATTCCTTCGTTTTGCCTATAGAAGCGGGTGGATGGCCCGAACTTTAGTTCATTTCTATTTGAGCTACAGAGGTAATAACTTCGATAAGCGATATGTTATCGAACTGCTAGTGCCGTCAATTTGCTTTGTGACTTTGTGTGCATTTAGAGTGCTTATTAATTATATTTTGTTATTAAGTTTATCGAACGAAAAGTAAACATAATTATGTCTGGTGAAAAGCAACGAAAAGTCGATGCAAACGGTCGCCAGTTTCAACTAAAATGGACTGAGGAATTCTTTTTTATCTTGCACAATGGTAAGCCAATTTGTTTGCTATGTAATGAATAAATTTCATTCATGAGACAATTCAATATAAAGAGGCATCACTCAACTAAGCATCCTATTTGCACTCACTGACTGGTCAAATAAGAAAAAAACAAAATCCAGAACCTCTTCGCAAATTTGGGAAAACAGCAGCAAATGTTTCATTATTAAAGAACACAACTTGATGATGTTGTGAAAGCTAGTTTTATAGTAAGTTCTAAATTGGCAAAGTCATTAAAACCATTTGCCGAAAGAGAATTTATCAAGGAGTGAATGTTAAAAGTTTGCAGTGTTTTGTGACCTGAAACGAAAAATTAAGTTGAAAAAATTTATTTATTAAAACGATCTGTTGTCCGATGCATAGAAATGATGGTTAATGATATAAAAAAAACATTGACTGACCGTTTTTGAATCATTTTGGCTGGTTTTGTATCGTTTTCCATAGCATTAGACGAGAGCACCGACTTGTCTGACACAGCTCAACTGACTATATTTATTCGAGGTGTTGATAAAGAGTTTGTTGTTACTGAGGAATTGCTTGCTTTACAGCCGCTAAAAGGAACCACTACAGAAGAGGACATTTTTAATGAAGTTTAAAATGTTTTCACAAGTTTTGGCTTGCCATGCTCAAAATTAATTGGAGTATGCACAGATGGTGTACCTTTTATGGTCGGCTTGCGTAAAGGTTTCATCGGAATTTCGAATGAAAAAGCAACTGAATTACATGTGCAAAAAGATGATTTGATAGTCCTTCATTGCATTATCCACCAACAGAACTTGTGTTCTAAGTCCATTCGACTCCAGAATGCTATGAATGTGGTAGTAAGAACCATCAATTTTATTCGATTCCAAGGGCTTAACCATCGTCAGTTCAAGGCGTTTTTGGATGGAATATCAGCCGAATATGACGATATAGTATTTTATTGTGAAGTCAGATGGCTAAGCAAAAGGAAAATGCTGAAACGGTTTTACGAATTTAGAAATGAGATAGCAGATTTTATGCAAATAAAGAATAAACCACTATCTGAATTGCGTGACCCAAAATGGATATGTGACTTAGCATTTCTGGTCGACCTTACTGGCTATTCGAATGATTTAAATTTGAAATTCAAAAACAAGGACGATTAGTAAATTAGTAGTACAGCCGTTTGAAAGCGTTTCAGAAGCCTTTCCGTTTGTGGGAGGCACAGATGCTGTCTGGTAACAATTACCATTTCACCACGCTGTCTGTGTATGAAAATATTGCTTTTGCTTAATACGCTGAAGAGCTCTAGTTACTGTCGGAGCAATTTTCGAGCAGATTTATCGATCTTAAAAACATGGAAGATTGTTCCAATTTATTTGCTACTCCAACAAAGAGTAATGCAAAAAATGCTTCAATACACTTACTTGCAAATGGAGTTGATCGAAATTCAAGACAACTCATTTCTAAAATCTAAATTTGAAGACGTGGAGTTATGCGATTTCTACAAGAAATACCTCGAAGAAGACCATTTTCCGCAGCTTAGAAAATTCGCAAGCAGATTCATTTGTGCATTTGGTAGCACTTACAAATGTGAACAGTTCTTTTCAATGATGAAAGTTAATAAATAACGACATTGTACTAGACCGACTGACAATAATTTGGGAAATTCTTTACGTCTTTGTATCAGCCTAATTAATCCAAACATCGATGGATTAGTTTCCCGAATTCAAGCTCAAGTATCTCATTGATTTCGGTGTCGCTATTTAACTTTCGTAGTTTGTAGTAATTCCAAATTTCACGATTTAATTATAATGTTGTACCTATTTTTTTCAATTTAATTTTGTTATTTTATTAAATTGCATCATAATAACATTGTCGTATTAGTTTATGTTTGATATCTATCGCTAAAAATTATGAACGGTACTTTAAAATGCACTACTTTTGAACGCGGCCCGTGAATGTATTTATACACTAAAATTTGCCCCACAACATGTCAAAGGTTGCCCATACCTGGTCTAGGTATATATTTATATCTCTTATAATATAAAAATGATCAAATTTCAAAACTAACGAAAAGCTTGTACAAACCTTCATCGTCATTTCAATCTTGTAAGTTTAATTTGAAAAGGCAATGAGTAATGTATATTGCTTATTTGAAATTAAAACCTCAAATATCACATGACTCTGGCTCAAAAGTTAACGGTATTCCTCACACAGTTGCAACCCTATTTAAAAATAAAAGTTACTTTTATTTAAAAGTAAAAACCCAAAAATATATTTTCATGTATATTACTTCAAAACTAACGATACTTCTGTTAGACTTTTTTAATCTACAATTTAAT
The DNA here is from genome assembly GCA_005406025.1 of Eumeta japonica. NCBI lineage: Eukaryota > Metazoa > Arthropoda > Insecta > Lepidoptera > Psychidae > Eumeta > Eumeta japonica. The sequence continues at coordinate 995,104 of BGZK01000018.1, forward strand.
TATATACATAGGTTATTATTTATACCATTTATACTAATCTTCGTGCCAAATCAGCACATACTTGAAAAAGACCGTTGTCACGTGGGTCAATCGAAGAGTGACAGAAGTCCTTCCACCAGGGCTAAGAGAGTCAGCAGTGATTGCATGGTATATGCTGCAGGAAAGCGTTTAATTATGAATCTCCGCAATACCTCACACAGTATTATATTCTAATATAATGTAATTTGTCATGAATGGATATTGTGAAAGATATAATTATATGAATAAATTATAGAAAACCATAAAAAGAAAACATAGAGCTCTAAAATGGGGCAAATAAAAATATAGAATAATAAAAATAAGTATTTAACATAAATAACAAATAAAAGTAAATAAACATAGAAGTGTAATGTTAACATATATAAATAAATAACAAAATAAATGCAAATTAATAGGTTACGGAAATAGCTAATAAAGATAATAAATAAAAAAAAACCTACCACTCATAAATTAAAAGTGACGAATGGCTCTGAAAAGTTATGAAACCGTTAGTTAGCAATGCTTTGCTTTTGTGTTCAGTTTAAGTCATCTCTGACAATTGTTTAAATACTTTTTGTTTGATTATTTGTTTTCAATAGGCTTATCGCATGAACGGACGAGTATAAAATTAAAATGAAGAATGTTAGTGGATCTGCTAAATCACTTGAAACTTCATGACCATGTAACCTCAATGTTTAGAAATACACCTGTTTTTGTTTCATTTAAATCAAGCCGTACTGTTAAGAGTCTGTATAACGCCTAGTAAAAGTTAGATGTCCCCGCCTTAGAGGGGTGATCTAACCATCGGCTCCCCGCGTAATGCACGTGGCCCCCGCCGTGTTAGCGTTAACAGCCCCTGCACACGTGCGTAAAAACAACGCGCGTCGACTGGTGTTTGTTTAACGTGCGTCATGGTGGTATATGGAAGTAAATTAGCGTATGCGCATGAGCGCCAAAATAACGCGTAAATTTTTGCGTCAACGTGCGAGCTTTAACCGACGCGCGTTGCCTGTCTTCGCGCATGTTGAAGCGCATCATCGTCGAATCTCGCGTTTCCTAGCTGCATGCGATTGGTTGCAGTCATGTTACAGTCGCCTATACACGAGTTAGCGGCGACGCGCGGCGAGTAACAGAAAAAATGGATTTGGGTCTCGAAAAATTTATCAGTCAAATAAAAAAAACGCTTTGAAATATGGGACATTACTTCAGAACTATATCAGAATAGAAATAAAAAGAGTTCGGCATGGATTAGCATATGTAGAATCTTTAAGGATAGCTATGAAAATCTGGGTTAACCAGGAAAAAAACGAAATATTTCCAAAAAAATATTTATTTATCCATTTATACTCTATTATTATATATATATACATATAATATTTGTTCTAAATTTGCTCACATTGAAATGACAATTTCCCAACATTACAAATAAAATACTCAGCAAAAATATCGTGTATCTTATTAATATTTAATTCAGCTTGTGTTTTAGTGTTAGGTGAATTTTAGAAATCAGGTAATCCTGCTGGGAAAGTTGATAACGTTTCTTCAAAGTGCCATATCATCTCGATTTCGAGGACAATTTTGAGCAATACAGCATGCTTTTACAATGTTGATCGAAAGTGAAACATCGACATTTAACAGTCTGTGGAATATTCTCCACTTATTAGAAAAAATTCAAAATTTACATTTCACATATCTTTACATAAATTTCAGAAAACTAATGTCTCTGCTTCAAAGAGCTGCTGCGCGTGCTGGCGTGTAAATGCGCGTCAAACAGACGCTAGTTGACGCGCGTAGTTTTGACGCTCGTATGCAGGGGCTGTAAGTCGACAAGAACGCCACCGCCGAGCCGTCCGCCGCTGACATGTAGTGTATGCACGAAAACCAAATGAAACAAAAAGAAATGAAAAATAACTAAACTTTTTAATTTTAATGATGAAATAATAATACTAACAACAGTATATTATGGTAAAAGTATATAGATTGCATATTATCTTCCAAATCCGGTGTTCTCTGTTATGATTTTGAAATTTGAACAATTAGTTATTTTGGCAATCCAATAAGTGTAAATATCGAACTATATGCAAATGTAAATTTGGCTCCTAAGTCGATCAAATAGATTTAGAAATAAATACATATATTAATACATATACTTATGAGCAATACAGAAATTGGATATTTTTAACAAAAATTAGTAAGTTACGTTTATTAAAAGTTAACCCTTAACTGTCATGGTAAAAAAATACGGTGTCATGTTGAAAAAATATGAATAACAAAAGAAAAAAATGATGCAATCCTAAATGAACTTTATTCATTATTTAATTATCATTGTTAGATATTGTTTTATGTCGTACATTTTTATGTCTTATGTACAAACAACTACAGCTATTAAACACTAGCTAATCTAAACTAAACTAAAATATCCTAAGTAAAAACGAAAAGTAAACTTGGGTTAGACACTCTGAATCAACCTGAATTTTCACAGAATGTCTATTGAAAGACGACTCTACCACAAGTACGGAAAAGCCTCCGTCGATAAGAAATGTTTACTGTGACGGAATCCTATGGGTATACTCGATGCCCCCCCAAACCCTCGCGTATACAACATGATTCGTCCTTCGAGCTTTGGTCCTTCTAACTTTCTAAGTCGTTTTGGCTTGATACACTCATATTTGATTGTTGTGTATCCAGGTCGGGCTCGTTTTGGTTGATAACAGGCAAATTTGCAAGGGCAGATCTAAAAGCTAATATAATAAAAAGTAGGCACAAGTAAAACTTTGTGACAGGCACATAGACTATTGAATTACTTTTAGAATACTTACTTGCGCTTAATAGGTGCGCTTGAGCCTGTGTCCGAAGCAGGAATTGTATTATCAATTACATTAGTCAAATTCGTCAGTATATATCTAAAAGTAAAGACAATGAAATAACATTTAAATTGATCACATAACAAGTACTGAAATAATAATATTATACTGTATCCTATGTGAGTATTTGCATATTGTGTTTACTATTCCTAACTGTAGCACAGTTTATATATTTTTTTTGTTTTATTATTTTTTTATTAAGATAATTTATTTTATTTATTTATAGTATAACTGTACGTACATCTCTAAATTATTCTCCATGTCGGGTTGTGTTTTTTCAGAGTTGTTGAACAGATAAGTTTTCGTGTTCTGCAACAAAATATAAAAATGTACCTATTATATTTAGCATCATACGTAGAAGTTCCGTGAGGCTTCACATTATCCGTATCTACGTATTAACTTTGCCTACTAATGTAAAAAAACAAAGTAACATCTGAATGACAATAAATTGATTGTCGGAAGCAAGTATGGCATTTATTTACGCTTGAGATATTTTTATTCAAAATAGACATATTGTTTGTTAATAAATACAACTAGATATCCTTTAAGCCTAAAACTTTTTCTATTACTTAGAATACTTGTATTGAAAGTCAGAAAAGCCGCAAGATTTAAACAAATTAGAATCATGTGCGTCTCATCACAAAGCTTATGTTTGTCAAAAACTATTTAAAGGCTAAACTTAATAGTATCATAAATATTCAGAAAAAATCCAGACGAAGTTACAGCAGTTAATGATATAGATATGTACTATATCAACTAATTGGTACTTACTGGCGGCCGCTCATTTCATCTGCATGGGATTCAGTTCCAGGATAAAAGTAATATCAAACTAAACATAATAAAATGATAATAATAAAGCTCCCTATTGAATCAGTCTATTTATGAAAACCGCATTAAAATCCTTTTCATAGTTTAAAAGATTCAAGTGTAGAGATCTGAGCATATCCATAGAGAGGGACAGAGGGACAGACATCACTGTGACTTTGTCACTTAAGATATAAAATATACCAAGATAGACCTATGTATATTGTGGGTAAGTAAACACTAAGTACTTACTGTAATAACATACTTACATCAAAATGGTCTTCGTAACAATGTATATAATTTTTGACTTCTGGTAGATCAGTCCTCTTCTTGACTTGCAACCATTTCGTTCGCCTTATAGGTTCGTAAGGAACCATGAAAAACAATTTTTCAGGCGCATTAGTAATGGTATTACCACATTTTGGCACAATAGGCGATTTTCCACATCTTGGTTTCGACATTTTGATAAATTTCGATGCAAACTTCATGCAGACTTCGAAAGCAGATCATATATTGAGCGGCCCGCGCGGCAGCCGTTGTGGCGTGACGTCACAGCGGCAGGATGACCCCACGCCGTCGCCTGCCTAATAAATAAAATTAAATATTTAAATACTTTCGAAATTATAAGACGTATATTTTTTTTATTTTCACGCTGTTATTCCATTTTAATAGAGTGTAAGATAAGGTAAAAATCAAAAGTTGATGATATTCTTCTAATCAATATCCAATGACATCGATTGGTACATAATTTTATGAACACTTCATGCTACATGCTTATTAAAAAGAAAATATTGTAGGGCGCACTGAAAATATCTTAAATAAATGAGAAAAATTACTAAAATGGTCAAAATGAATTTATAACTTCTCAAAATATTCTCTGTCGGCATGAATGCACTTTCTCATACGAATAATCCAATTTTGACAACATTCATGCCACTCCTCCCTGGCGACTTCGGAAACATGTTTCTCATACTTTTCGACAGCCTCTTCTGGTGATGAAAATCGTTGACCGCGTAATTGGTTCTTAATTTTTGCTAACAAAAAAAAAGTCACAAGGTGCTAGGTCGGGAATAGCCCTGACCTAGCATATAGATGCAGGATTGCTAATAAGTTCTATGCTTTTCTTCTTCAAAAATTTGTCTATCTGTTTGACCGTGTGAGAACTGGCATTATGGTGGTGCAAGACGATACTATATTTATGATATGGAGTTTATCAATGACTTCCAGCAAACAAATGGTTGTGTACCAATCACTATTCTCGGTACGACAATTATCCAAAGCAGTAGTAGTCACTTGTCCAGTTTTATTTAAAAAAGAAGCAATCATCCTGTTACAATGTCTCACACTAAATTTGATGCCCCTTCCTTAAATCTGGTCAGTATGGCATTGCACCAAGTGACGCGGTCTACTTTTTGAACCTCAAACAAATCGTACCCATCGCGAACACAGCTTCTCCATACCCAAATGTTTATGTACGATTGATTGTATTTGACTCATACCTATGCTTAAACACAGAAAAAAATGTTTCTAACCAAGTTTGAATTTGGCTTGGTTAAATTTATTTTGTTGCAATAACTGAGTAATTCATTGTATTAACTAATAATGTGTATAATTTAACCAATCGGATCAATCACACTAATATAAAGTTGGTTAAGATAATCAAAATGTTGACTTGTTCATAATGAACAATGCAAATTCATTACGTTAATCAAAGTTATGCTTGGAATGGCCATTTTTTTTTTCAGTGAAGATACTAGAGTCTTATGGTGGATCACATTGCCTGTCCGTTTCGATCATATGGCGTACAGCATCAATGTTTTTGTTGTTCACAGCGGTGGATGGGCGACCGTCAGAAAATTCGTCACTGAAATTGATACGACCGCGCTTGAATTCTGCAAACTAGTTATAAATAGTCGTCTTGCATGGTACTTTAACGTCAAAAGCAGTTCGAAGTCGAGCAAGGCTCTGCTGAACTGTCAAATTAAACTTAAAATCGTAGAAAATTAGACTACGAAAATTTTTACGACATAAATCCATAAAGATGACGACACAAAATGTTTAAAATGATGCGGCTATGTAAAAACAATTGACAGTTAAATGAAATAAACTGTATTTTATAGAGAGAGAGTTCCATTATTAAATGTAGTAATTGCTTTTTAAATATTGTTTATGAAAGTAGCTATAGTTACAGATACTTATAGTACGCCTCATGTACAACAAAAAAATAATTATATCATTGTCGGTAATGATAAATTCATTATGAATGTTTAAATTCATGAATTGCATAAAAATTTTATTTGAAAACGTTTTTCAATTATTAATAGTGATTAGTGATTAGTAACAACGATGTGGAAAAGAGGATCAGCTTTGGTTCAGATCTGGAGAGGTTCGGCTCGGGATCGAACCAGCAAACAAGACAGAGAAAGGAATCAGAAACAGAAGCGAGATCGTTTCATAATAAATTATTTTTCAGGTAGCACATGTGTTTTTCATATGAGAGTGTGCCCTTTTCTGGTGTAATTTAATCATGATTGAATTGAGGCGCATCGTGATCGAAATCGAAAGCAGCACTGTTATAGGAATGTACATTTAGACCGGAATTGGAATTGAGAGTGAGTTTGCAATTGAAATTGGAATCATAGACTTTTTTTGCTCGTTAATTCATAATCCATAATATTTAGGTAAGTGATGAAAACATGTGAATGTTTAAAAAATATTAAAAAGCATTCAGTGCCAATACTTTACAAGGTATTTTTTGCATTTGCTAAGGCATCGCATGCTTCTTTTAAAGTTTTAAAAACTTCTCTTGTTATAGAGAAATATTTACGTGTTTGATCCAAATTATTTGTGGTTTAAAAATTTAGTTCTTTATATCTTCTCTTTAGGTATTGAACTTTCTATTTTTTACTTTTTAGGGTCTCTCCATCTTCTATTAATTTCTTTACTTTAATTTTATTTACAGCTGCTCTCAGGTGTAAAAAATAAAATAATAAAAAAAATAAAAGGAAAAAAAAAACTGTAAATTACTATTTGTATGATTTTAGTAATCTAATTGATCATCTGGGGCGTTTATGGACGTTTTTAACGCATTTAAACATAATATTTAACGGAGCCAAAAATGCGTTAGCGGCTGAATAATCACACAAAATATGTACTTAAAATAATAATTACTACCCTTGAAACAAAATTTACCGTGTGAGAGTTGGAAGGCATTGTATAAGTACCTATATTATAGAACACGATAGAAGTTTGATGAAAACAATGTGTGTAGACCTCCTACATATGGTAATTCAATATCTTATAGTTGTTGAATTCCGTAGATATGTACTTTCAATACAAAGCGGAAGCTTAATAGGATAATATTGATCGTTCTTGTAATAACAGTTATAACTAGAAAGTAAAATTTGTTTTAGTTAGAAATTATTTTGAGTCACATTTTTTTATTTTATTTCCTATTTCAATATTTATGAATATTATTACTGTTTAAATCGTTCATAAGGGAAAAATCTTGCATCATAAAATTTTTACATTTGTTCATTTTTTTATATGATTACATGTTCTTTATTTTGATCTTTCGTTCAGTAACAATTATAAGTAAACCTCAACAGGTAAGTACATACAATAATCCCTACCAAAATATATGTTTGATTTATCACTGATTCTCCTAAATGTTTTAAAGCGAATCAAGTTATGCCTGAAATTCGCAATATAAAAATAAGAATTTAATCAAAATGTCATATTAAGATTGTTTATGTTTCTCAGAAAATAAGATAATGAAAACTTGATTTAGACGTTCTGCTTATTAACGTCGTAACAATTAAACAATATCACGGTTTATTTTTAGAAGTCATTCTATTACGATATAATTCTTTCTTCTTTCCATTTCTTTTGTTATTGTTTATATACTAATATTTAAATTTGTGATAATATATAGCGTTTTCAAATTTGTTTATTGACAACACTTCTTATTTCGTTAATTAATACACTAACAAATAATTGTATGTTATCTCGTTTATTCCGACAGTGGCACATTACTGATGAACATATATATCAATCAGTTCGTCGCGTGGCGTATATATGAATGACATAATTTCGAAAATGTGAAAAAAAATACAAAATCTAAAACACATAGTAGATGTTTATCGGTTTAGGGAGACACTTCTCTATAATTTACTTTAGTCTTTATGCTGTCTACTTTACATAAGTATATAAAATATTCATAATTATTTTATACGTACCCCAAAAGATTGCGTTTTGATTTCGACTATCAGTGGTTGGTGTGAATGGCAAGACACTTTATGTTGACATATAGTCGCCGGTGTTAAAAAAGTTGATACGTAATTCCTTAGTAGATAACGAAAAATCTGTCATGATTGATTTACATTTTATAGTTTACAATAGTCATAAATGGTACGATTTTTGTGTAGAGAAGGATCGATAATCTATTTCTGAAAAGCAACCGGAGGACAGTACGATTGACGGCCGAACAGAATCGTTCAAACTTCGAAAACACTATAGGTTTTTTTGATATCACTAGCGGACAATGGCGTTGTATATGGCAAAAAGTCACTGATATTTGTCTAAGTTGGTTGTCATTGGTCGATTAATATCGATGACCATGAGGATAATAAATTTCATTTCTACTGACTATGAAATCGAAAGACGACTGTTTTGTATCTAACTTCAATAACGCTAATAAATTAATATGCAACATCGATCCATTGCAATATAAATTAGTCGTTGTTACAATGAACGTAATATGTAAAAATGATACTACAACATTTATTTTAAGACTAAGTTAACGATGTTGACATTTGATTGACTTGAGTATAAATTAAAAATTAAGTGTGGTATGCTACATATCGCATTTAATAATGATTCAAGAAGCAATTTTTCATCAAAACAATTTACTAAACAAATCTGTTGTAAGGATTTGTTATTACAAAACTATGTGGTAGGAGATAAAAAGGGGTTTTTTAGTTTTTGTTTTATACTGTTTAATATTTCAAAATCTAACATCCAATATCCTAAAACCATTTTCAACTAGAATGTAAGTTTATTTTCCTCTAAAACAATCAGTTATTAATTTTTGAGAATTTTTCTATTTATAGAGAAGAGTCTGTAAGATTAAATAAGCTGTGAATACCAAAACCTGCACTTTTGATATAAATATTTCTTCCTGGAAATACATTTGGGATCAAAGCCCCTTCGAGGCCGGCGTACCTACCGCCACTTTTGGGCGCGTATAACGAGGGTTGCCATCTTTAAGCGTGTACCGCAATAAAATTGGCAGTGTCATAAAAATAGCGAAGTCCCATTCGTCGGGGCATAATAAAACTGGAAGGTTCCAAAACAGCCCTCGCTTTATCCCCCCACACAACGACTTTTATAGTTTTTCATTACTCAAGGAGACGCCTATAAAAAAAGAAATAAAGCTCGGGAAGAAAATTGCACTCCTTGCATAATGCTGTACCCCTAAAATGGACGTGCGCAATAAATTCCTTGTTGTGAAATTGGTTCCGCCAAATGTGTTCCTAGTATAATTCATGCATTAAGAATAAGTACATTATATATTATAGTCGCATTAGAGAATTTATGATTCTTTGACTAATAAACAATTTATTTGCGTTTATTTTTATTAGTAATTTAATTTCAATTTTTCTATAATGTAGTTACACGTCTACTATTTACAAAAAAAAGCATTATTTCAGCAATAAATTAAGTTTAAAGGAAAATTATTGAAAAAGGTCGATACCCGCTTGTGACGTCACGTCAAGATAAACATTGCTTTGTGTCCGTCAAAGAGTAATATGAACTGTGGTGTCTATCATAGTTTCTAGTCTATCACTGTAGTGACTCTGTATTTTTATTACGATATATTATTGTTCTATGACCATTAATGTGTCTATACCAAAGAGAATAGTTATAAGAATAATATAGTAACAGCGACACGGTAACATTTACAGAGGCGTGACGTCATTTAGTATTCCAATGAACATAGCCGATTGTAGTATTTTATCCTTTTATTTTACTGAAAATATTATTAATCTCAATTTTTAATATTAAATTTAGATCAACTTTTAGAATCCTTTAAACATATTTTTTAAACCAATCGGTTTGATGTCAGTATTGAATAATTATATTATAAATATAATTCGATTCTTTAATACTGTCACCCCGCCAATTACTTATCTTAGTTTCGCCGTGGTTATCAACTATCGATACATAGACAAGTGTCGATCAAATTAAAACTTTCGTATTACGTAGGTAAGTCTTGTTAAAACGGACGATGCATTTTACTGTGGCATCGAGTACGACGTTATTGTGATGTGAGACTTGACATTTAACGCGTGTGCGTTATAAGCTCAACATAGATGAAAATAAGGTTCAATATAAAAAAATGAGCCGACAACCATGAAAATATGCATATTTTCGTTAGTTACTTATTAACTTCAACGATGAAGTTTTTGTAGGCGCTATATCGGGTACATAGGTAGTACCAAAATTTCACAAGCAATCGATAAGATAGGTACGAAATTGAGAAGACTCTTGTGTGACAACTTAGAGGTGTATCGATAATGTAAACAGACAAAAATCGTTGAAACACTTGATGGATGAAATATGTTCATGATTAAGTTCATACGGAACCCTCGGAGTGCGAGTCCTATTGCACTTGTGCGGTGCTTCTAATTTACATGTTATTTTATACGTTTATTTTATCCGATATTGCAGAGATTTTCAATTTTTGAGAAATAGAATAAAGATAATTTACTTAGATTTATGTAATATCACATCTAGAGATAACGTTATTGACAAAATAAGTAAAACTCACCACGTCCGCTATGAATCAATAACGATATAATAAAATTATAAGATTTCTTTTTCTGTCATAGCGAATTAGGGTAATTGGTAGGTATCAATTAAGTGAGTGGCCGCCTTTTATTTACCTCAACGGTTTCAACTTGCAGCCATTTCTTTCTTAGCTACTGACTCATATCAATCTATAATCGATGATGCTACTAAAGTGAACATGAGTTAAGTGTATGACTTTTAAACGCAGGGTTAACAATTTAAACGGAGTCTTACAAGAGGTTCCCGAGAATCTCACAAGTGAGAAATGTAGTAAAATAGGGATATTTGCAATATTTTCAATAAATATTTCTTCCAAGTTCCATGTTTCAGAATAGGAGACGAGAGATCGACTTTCACCCATCTACACCGAATGTAACATATTTTTATTAAATCTCGCAAATGGATGAACACATTTAAAAACAGTTGCCTATTAAAACATGCTCACGACTATAGGTAATATTGCCTACTCGTTTCTGTTCATGACTACTTGGCAAACAGGTATAAACAAATAAATTAATATAGGCTACTGCATTGATCTGGTTATCAATCGGAACATATATTAAAATAAAGACAATTTAATTACAAACGCGATGGTATAATATTCTTCGCAATAAGCTATTGATGAAATAGTTATTATTCTGAGACAACAATGATAACATATTATCAATGGGCAAATCGCAGAATGAAAGAAAAAAAACCAAAGCAAAAGAACCTATGTAACTTTTCTTTATCTCTGTTCTCCTAACGATAGAAGAAAGAAAAGTGAAGCAAATAATATGATATGTGGCAAAGCAATGAGAAAAATAGAGGAAATCACTTATAGGAGTTGCGGACTCGTGCACCTTATAAATTTATGATTGTTGTTTTATGATGTCGCCGTGATCGTAGTAAAGTTATCCTAACCCTGGCTTTTCCAGATCGATATGGATATGGTAATCTATAACATGTTATCTAAGCTCTAAAGCGAAAGGGATTCCTAGACTTACCCTGAATTTCTAACTCGCTCTAACGCGGTGTTAAGTATGGTTTAGTAGGGGAAGTACCGCGTGCGCCACTTACTCGTCTTAATTTCTGAAGACGGTTTGTTTCGATTTAACAAATTCATAAATTGTTGAAACCAAATGAACATAGTTTATATGTCAACAATATAATACAATGTAGTTAAATGTAATGTTAATGATTTACTGGAATAAATATTAATTGCGCATAAAAATTCTGTATCATTGTTAGCAATGATTTATTTCATTGCCATAATGTCATGGATAGGCACTTGCTCATGAATAACTGCAAATAAACTTGAACATATTTCGTAAAAAGTATACCAATGTTTATGTAAACAATCGTAGTAAGAGCTTTGCTTACTTTCGCTGAAAAGAAGGAGGATGGGGTTAGAAATTACTAAAGTTTGCTTAAGTAATGATTGGACGATCCCTTATAGAAGAATGTTTGATGCATTTCTTGAAGTATATTTCCTTTTCTTTGTTATTTGTTCAATTAATTTTCCTAAGCACATAATGGACAATATTTAATACCTTTACTGATTTATAAATATTGTTTAGCTTTTAAAACACTTTGTTATTATAACACTAAATGTTATTTGTCGTCTTTACATTGCCGGTAATAAATATGTAACAATAAATACCTTCATAACAATTTGAAGGTACTTCTGGACATACTTCTGCTTGATAAAATAGGTTTACTTTTGAGTTCGTTATCAAAGAACAAAAAAGTTTACAATAAAAATGTTATTGCATCGTAGTTTGTGGTTCCCCTTGAAAATAATAAGTGTTATTCCCAAGGTTATTTAAGGTGTACAATAAGTATTTAAAGCTATAAAAAAATTGTATATAAGACGACATCAACAGAGAAATAAGACAGACAAAAACTTATTTGATATCTACACACAATAGAATAAACCATAAAATTATTCGATCCCTCTGTGCGTACATTCCCTTGTCACAACATAAAATGATCATGATTTACGCAATCGTAAATCTCAGATTAGTTCCTTGGGTCTTTTACGATAGCCGCGTAAACCGAAACTAATCAGTTGCCAGCGATAGGTGCGTATTCTGTATATATAAAAAGGGGAGATTTATATGTAAAAGTATTGTTTTCATACTGAAACCCTGATCTACGTTTAGGACTAGTATGGCACTATACTTGGATATATATTATGATAGGCGTTTTAAATGGGTCGTGCCTTTGTCTAGGAAACGTTGGTAGTAAAGAAACATCGTGTTTCACAATAAACAGTGCAAAGTTGAAAGAAAACAGGATAAAATTAATATGTTTTTGCTATAAAATTAAATTAAATACTTGATAATTTTGATAAATCTCACGTGTGATTAAGGGGAGGGGGGCTCAGGCCAAATCTTACCAGGGGAGGGTAGTCAAAAAATCACCAAAATCGCTTCACGTAATTAATGGATGCCCCCTTGCAACATATTACAACGCTGTCATTGAGCTGTAGTATGTGCTAGTGTGTACTATGCTATTTTTATTTTTCTAAACCTAGCGAAAAATGTTTCGTATAAATATCAAGTTTGAGTAAAATTATTTGATTGTTAGTTTCAAAAACAAATATTTGAGTATTAGCACTGATCTAGTAGAAAACAATGTTATGAGTTCTAGTATAAGTTACGGGCTTAATAAAAATAATAAAGGGTTTTGATAAGAAGGCAGAAAAAAACTATTGATAAACATTTATGTGAGCGGACAAATTATGTGAAAGTTTAAAGAGAAAAACAATTAAGTATTCTCTTCAAATTTTCCGTTATATTTATTTAAACTTATCACTTAGGTAATAAAAATTCATTCGTATTTTTTTGCAATTACTTAAATACGTTTATTAATAAATACAACAAAAAAGTAAACAACTAGTATATTATACACTAGTATAATTTACTTAATAAAAAATTATAGAAGGAAAACCGATTTAAATTTTTTTTATTAATAAGTCACGTAGAAAAGAAAAATACAAAATTGATTACGATTATTTCGTGGAAAGTATGTAATTATTTAACGTTTTGTATTATGTCGGAAAATAAATATAATCTCTGCTTCAAGCTATAAGTAATCATCTAATATATTCCAACGGTATTAATACCAAAGTTTTTATAAACCTTGATAAATTTCACTACCCGTTCATTATTTACACTTGAAAGGAAAAAGTTAAAATGGAAATGAAGAAAAATAATTTTTAAATAATACTCACTATCGTTTTATATGCGTATAACAACAAATTACTCATTAGGACTTCCGTATTTTCGGCCGTTTACTTAAAAAATATTCAATAAGAACTTCAAGTGACATCCACGCGTTTAGATCTTTGTCATTTAGCTTTTGATGGAAATTTTTATCTTTCGTTAACTGACGTATTTGTGGTACAATAAATGTATATACTTTTTTTTTAACTTTACGCTAGTTAATTTGGTAAAAATGAGTTTTAAAATGTAAAAATAATGCACCGTTTTAATGTTTGCTTTTTTAAATTTATCATTGAGCCGAAATTTTTATGTAAGAGAGGAAAAATAATAGATCGGGTACCCACCCAATTAAAAAAAGGTATTCTACATTCAGTTTACTACACACAAGCAGAATAGTGCTCGTAAGCAGGTCTGACGTTCCGCATATATTAATGTGTTAATAACAATATACAAAACAATATTGTACTAACGACATACAAAATCACCCCACGACCAAGAAACCTGTAGTTGTTAGTTTCATGTCAGCACATACTATCTATTTAAAATCTTTTGTTTCTCTTGAATTCAGTGGTGACTTCATGTTGTCCTAATTTTAATAAAAAAAAAATAGATTAACAATAGTCACTGACGAACCTGATTGCTCTAAAAAGCGAAATTGTTTTCAAAATTGTTATCAAACTATTGATAAACTAATGCCATATGTCTTTGTTAGGTAGAAAATGTTTAACTTGCCCATCAAAGATAATATGATGTTAAAAAGGAGGTTTTTTGAATTTTAGGAAAATTCAACATACCTATTCAAAACAATTCTTGGTTTTTATTCCCGGTTTTATAAAATGAATAATATTTAAAATACAAAAATGCAATGCAATTATTATTAATTTTGTATACAAAAATATATATTTTTGTATCCACTAGCAACAATTTCTATTCATGTAACGTAAAACTAACTCGGCTGAACTCACAGACGGATGCAAGTTTCGTACGTATTTTTAAAGCCTATCGTTCAATTAAATGTTGGTATAGAAGATTCGAAAATGGTAAATACCTTGGAAGATTACGAACTTCCATGTAAAAACCATTTATTTTTATCATTCAACATAAATAATTCTATAGTTTGATTTTATTAGGGTATAGCACGTCTTTATTGATGAGTTATGTGCTTCTGTACAGTCTTAGTCACAGTATAGGGTACCGTTTATAATCTTTCAATTTTTTTAATAATCCTCATATATCAGCCACATGGAAGTATAGCAATTATCATAGTGATCATGGGTTAAGTCCACAGAGTCGGTAATACAAATGGTTTGATGACATAAATAATTGAACCAGGCAGTATCCGGATGGGGCGCGTGCACGATAAAAATAAAAAAAGCTATTTCAGTTGAAAGACGACGCGTTAAAACAACGCTCATTTGAGCTACCTTGATACACAGATAATGTGGTTTGGTTGTTGTGAGTTGTTTATCTATTAGTATTGAAAAAATATCATAATTACGAAAACACTGACATTTAACTTGATATGGTTATCTATGTCCCGTTCCCTCGTTAACGGCACGTGCTGCGAAAAAGCCCGTTTAAACTGTCGTCCTAAGATCGATCAACATGATCATCGCATTACTGACAAGGTTCCGTAGCGACTACCAAGGTTTAGGTACTGCACTACCGTGGAATGTCTAAACTTTAGACCCTTCAATCTAAAATAATAAGATTGTAACAGCATGCTTCAGCGGTGAAGTCAACAACAATTATCTATATAAGTAATCATTAATTGTAGCTCAAAATTTTAAATAAAGGTAATTAAGAAAAATACTGGTATTACGGTAAATTTATGCATTACAGAAATAAGCGCCTTTTTGTTTGTTATTAACACATCGAATATTTGTTGTCATATAATTATAAAACTTCTTAAATTGATTTTAATCAGTTTTGTATTACATATAGGTTAATGTACGTGCGTTTGGTCGGTTTTTATAATAATTATTCGTTTCTTTTATATTTTTACATAAAAAATACATAGGCTTGTAACGTACAAATTGGTACGAAAAATTTCCTTTAGTTAGTAAAAAGAATAAACGCATACAGAAAAAGTCGTTCCAGTAATTTGTTTTATTTTTCATTGCGTTTCATTGTATCTTTACATGGATACATTACTCACGTAAATTGTTATAATTAAATACGTAAAGTTTATTTTAAGTTTTTTATTTCAAACTTGAACCTATTCGTATTTAGGTAAAGATAGCTATAATTTGGAAAGTAGAAGACTAAGATAACACAACCATAGATAGGAGGCAAATTGAAAATTCGCAAAGTTTTATTAAGCACGCATGTTAATATGCACACATGGCTCTATCATAATTTTTTTTTTATTCTCGTAGAGCCATTATTATGTTTGATTTGTAACATATCAGTTCCAATAATTTTTTAAGGAGTACACGCTTAAAATTCCAATTATCCAGGATAAATAATAGAATGCAATTGAATAAAGTATAGAACGTACAAAAAATCCTTAGACCAATTTATATTTCGATATTGAAAAGTATAAGCTTTTGAATTTTTAGAACTATAAAAAGAAAAATGCCACACAAGCCGCTAAAAAAATAAGTAACATTTTATGGATCTAATGCAGTGTCGGTAAAAGTAGCACAAAACTGATTCAAGTGTTTTCAATCCGGTAACTTTGATGTCAAAAATGAACCTAGCTCTGGTCGACCTGTTAGGGCTAAAGTCGATACCATTTTGAAGTAGAGGAAGATTGGCATATTAGTTCTTAAAACGTAGTTGAAGAGCTGATGATTGATCACAAAACAGTTTTGACTCATTTGATAAAAAAGCTGGGTACACAAAAAAGCTCAATAATTGGGTCCCACACGATCTCACAGAAAGAAATGTAATGAATGGTGTATTCATTGGCGATTCTCTATTGAAATGTAATGAAACCGAACCGTTCTGAAAATATTTATAACTGATGGTGAAAAATGGATTACCTATGACAAAAATGTGCAAAAAAAGTCATTGTTAAAAGGCAAACAAGCTGCACAGACTCTAGCAAAATCCGAATTAACTCGCAATAAATGGATGCTATATGTATGGTGGAATTTGTGAACCAGTATTGTTTATGAGCTTTTACGAGGCGAAACCATTAATTCAGATATCTATTGCCAAGAACTGATAAGACTCAAACGAGAGACAAAAAAGCGGCCGGAATTGATCAACAGAAAGGGTGTAATTTTTGACCATGATAACGCCAGACCACATACATCTTTAGCCATTCAGCAAATATTCAGAGAGTTTGGTCAGGAAGTGTTAATACATCTTTAATATAGCCCCGACTTTGCACTCTCAGATACCTGTTTCAATCTCTTAGGAATTTTTTGGGTTAACATCAAGAGAGGACTGTCAAAACTACTTGTCGCAGCTTTTAAAGTTATACTTCTTTAGGCGCGTTATGAAAAAATGATAAGAGTGAAATTTTAAGATGTGCGCGCATCAGTGTAACACAAAATTGACAGGTTAAAGCTGCCCGCTTAGCATTTGAATTCGAATTTCTAATAATGAGAGAATTTATGTTTTTTATTTTTAAAATTTAAACTGTACTTTATTGACTGTGTTGACTATCCTTTTCCAGTCCTTTTATTATTTCATTGTAATTAATTAATTATTTGCATGCAATTAAAAACCATTTTTTAATGATGCCAAAGAAGTATAACTTCTCACGTGCATACATAAGTACACGCATTATTTTTTTTTAACAGAAGTGTCAAAATTTCTACAGCAATGGGATTATGTCACTACCTTTAAAATGGCAAGAAGTTGTTGAACTAAATGACATATATATCTATATGCCATTTTGTATATATATATATGTTTGTCTGTAAACATATATATCATAATTAAATGTAAATAAAGTTTTGATGAAAAATTATCTTGAATTTGTGTATAAAATACGAAAAAACTTTCTTCCCCAATCTTATATCAACAGAATCAGCATCTTTGTAACTTAAAAATTAATAATGTAACATTATTATTTAATTTCCACGAGAATATGAAGAAGGGATAATTAGGTATCGCTTCGTGGCGATTTGCTCGTGCAAAGTCTCTCTCGCTATAATTATGAATTGCTTGTATCTACTAATCAATGAATTTTTTTGTCGATGACATCTATTGAATTAGTAGAAATTTACTGTCTTATTCAGAGTCCTTAAAATATCGTTCGAAGGTAGTTTAGTTAAACACTATTTACTCCTTTAACAGTATCGCTTAGACTGCAATATAACTTAAAGAGTATGTAAACATTTTAATGGCAACATTTCACTAAAAAATTTTTTAGCTAAAGTCAAAATATTGACAAAGTAAAATCCAAGTAATAAGTACTAAATAAAAGAAAATTAACGTCATTACTCAATAGTTTAAGGTCACATATATATCATAAAAATAAAAAACTCTGCAAACAATGACAAGCAAACCAAAAGTAATGCTTCGATTGAGAAGAAAATTTAAGTGATACGGAAAAAAATTCCGTATTACTCAGATTTTCTTCCTTCCCTCCAAATTCTTTTATAAATTTATTAAATTGTTGAAGGTGAATTCATATAAGCATCAAATATCACAATTGATAACCTATGTCATTCATTCTGCAAAATAATCTTTAAACCATTGTTAAACATTCTCTCCTTTTGTTTAAATATTGTTGGTACCACGCCTAAATGAGGCTTATTTAAAAATTAAACAAGGCGTCTGAATAGATTTTCTTGTAAGCTAATGTTAAAGAATTGTCTAAGCACGTTTTAGAATTAGACTAGCCATTTTATATAAGAAAAATAAATCAGCGAATGACAGGAACGGCACACATCATGAAATATTTCAGCACGAAATAGCTCTAGCACATATATAATTTACGCGAATTTTTTTGTATGCTAGCTATATATAGTATAGTGCAAATAATTGAACGTATATATTTATTACATTTTTTTGTGTTTGTTTTTCTTTTAAAAGGGTAAACAGATTTACATGCGTGCATATCATATTTACCTATACTATTGTGTTATACAATCTTGTCGTTAATAATTAATGAATATAGAGATGTAATTAATATAACTTAAAACCGAAATAGATAAACACGTTTAAATGACATAAACACATTTAAATCTCAATAGCCTGATTTTTAATTGGTAGGTACATGTATAAAAATAGTTATGTAACGTAAAATTGAATATGAAATCTACGAACACACAATGTCTACAGATGACGATGTCTTTTAATATCGGATTACAATATCCATTTTAGATGGCTGATTCAGTGCAATATTATGTATGCAAGTATCTAGTAGTGCATGCAATATAACTATGTACGTGATGGTGCAGTATAATTTAAAGAATCAGACGCTTTAAATTACATTATACTAAAATATTAATAGGCAGTACATATTAATATTTTTAGAAAATTATAGATTATTAAATGTATATTGAAATTTATACAAATTTCATTGCACTTTATATAACAAAATTTTAATTCGATTTTTCAGATGTAAAGTACTTCTGTAACGTATATAGGTATACATCTTCTTTATAAACATCTAAGTATGAAAGTAGGCTAATTTAACAACCCCTCCTAGTGTACTTTATGAACTACACCATTTCGTTCTATACGGCTCCGCCTTTTCTGTAATGGCGGATGTGAAAGATGAAACGTGATTGGCTTAACTTGCAAGAGCTTTCACTGACATTCTAATAGCACATGCGTAACAGGACTTTCAAAATGGCGGATCAAAAGTTTCATTAGATCTAAAACAGCTTAGAAAGTGTGAAAATGTAATAATATAAGTTCGTATCATATATTATTTGTAGTATTATAAAAAGTTTTTCTTCTTTTTGAAATTCTATTTCAAAAATTTCCTATTTTCAATCAATAAATTATAATGTAACTATCTAGGTAATATTTGTTATTATAAGATTAAAATAAGAAATACAGCGAATAGAATAAATAAGTTTGAGGGTAGACAGATACTCACTTTTTAATGTGATTTATGTGAGACACTTATACTTAAATTTATTCGTAAGGAAGACAATTTTTCCTTTTGTTTAAATAAAATATCAATTAAAGGAATGTCCACGTTCACACTAGAACACGTCGAACCATAGATACTCTGCATTCCTTTGCAACGGCTGAGCACTTACTAAAAACAGGACGCGCAAGCTGCGCAATAACAATGTTTTACATTATGTTCAAGATTAAGAATTGTTTTCGACAGGGCCGCATTTTGACTACGTGAGATAACGAGTCAGTCGGTTGTAGTAGCGTCAATAATGTTTCTAAAGCTTTTCTCACGGATAATGCAATGTCATTGCGTTATCATTCTTAGTTTGGTTATAAATATTATTACATTATATTATAATATGTGAGGTTATATTATAGCACATTAATTATTCTATTAAATAAATGTGTATATTATCAATATTCTCAATGTGAATATTGTTTAACATCTGCTAGTATGCCTATATTACTACTATAAGAAACACATTCATTTTACCTAATAAAGTTAATACGATAAATAGTAAGTGTAAAAAGAAATCGGTTGATTATAATAACACTATATTCTTGTTGTAATAGTAAATTAAAAACTAATAAAACGCTAACCGTACAACAAAATATTACAAAACTTAATGAGTAGTATTAAAGGTATTGCAAAAAATACAAAATGTACCTACATACTAGAAATCATAAAACATAGCTTTTAATACTAATTATTACTCAACAGGAAATATAAATCTCGGTATCAAGTATAATGACTACATATGAAAAATTACAAAATTACTATTAACTATGTAAATAAGCATGGCAACATGAATTATATGCCTAATATTAGTAGCAGGGGCACACGGGCATGCGCACCCGGACTTCTCGAGCCGCTGTGTCTCAGTCACTATTCCTTCCAGGGATGGCAGTACCCTTCTACCCTACCATTTACACCCCAAATCCTCAATATACCGTTGACCTTCCATCCTTCCTACTCCCTACCTATTTTTCCTACTCCCTCCAAAACTCACAAAATTGAATGATCGCGCAAATTAAAAAATATATTACCCCAGGAGGGTACCGGCATTGCCAGAGAATTCCTCCCCGGGCTAGTCCTGGACAATCTCATCGTATCTGAGGGGACAAATTTCCGTACAGAAAATTGAGAGCTCTAGGCTCGATTGCGGCGACGAGGATCGCCACCTGTCACACCTAGGTCCCCTGAGGACCGAAATGAGAACTGGAGAAGTCCGTTTCGGTACTCTGAATGTGTGTGGAGGTATGGATGATAAAATCGATAATGTCTGTAAACTGATGAAAAACAGGCGACTGTATATTTTATGTGTGAATGAGACTAAAAGGAAAGGTAGTGGTGGAGCCATCAAACGCGGATTCTTCGATACTTATTGCCTGGCGTTGAACAGAGCCAACAAGGATGCTGTGGTGTTGTCTTCATCTGTTCACAAAGATTATCTGAATGTGTAAACAGTTAAGGATGTGTAACTTCAATGTTCCTAGGGTTCCAAGTTAAAATTAAACTGATTCGGATTTTTATTTTATGCGTATATGCGCCCGTAATGTCAAACCGCTTGAGGAGCGGGAGATGTTTTGGACCGATGTGAGGGACATATTAGTGAAATGTGACAGAAACAAAAGGATACTAATATTAGGTGATTTTAATGGTTGGGTGGGTGTACAATGGGACGGATATGAGAAAGTCTTAGGTGAATTTGGAGATGAAATAGTGAATGAGAATGGTGATTGCTTTCACCTACTATATCAAGAGTTTAATTTGTATGTGACAAACACCATGTTTGACCACAGAAGGATACACTCATATACTTGGCGGAGAGGAGAAGAAAAAAACATGTTAGACTTTATAATTGTGGATGATCAGTTAAGAAGCAAAATTTGGATACTAAAGTGTACCGTGGTGTCAACGTTGGTACAGACCACTTTTTAGTGGTCTGTCGAATTAAGGTTTTATGTCAGCGTTGGCGACACGAAAATGGTTACTAAGAAGCTAGAACGAATAAAAGTTGGTAAGATTCAGGATCAGGATGTAATAGATGAGTATGTAGAGCGATTGAAATATAGTTTGGGTGAAATCAAACAGTACGAATGTTTAGAACTTGACGAATTATGGAAGGTAACGAAATTTATATTAGTAGATGAAGCAAAAAAGGTACGTGGGGTGAATAAGAGAACAAATGTTAGTAAGAAAGATTTGGTGAGATTTGGAAGCGAGGAAAGTAGTCAGTGAAAAGAAGAAAGCATGGTTGTATTTATTGTCTGCAACAGTCAACCACAAAGTGCAAAAAAGGACATCTTGAAAGATAAATTAATAGATGCTAATAGTTCCCATAAAGATGCAAAAATGAGAGTTAAAGAATGTGTGAAAAGAAGAAAAGATGTAATAAAAGAACGCTATGATGTGAGATTCTCGGATAATTTCCGGGCAAACCAAAAACTTTTTCGACATATGGTGAAAAAAGCCCGAAATAATTCCAAAACATTATGTATACATGTGACCATATGATTACCGAATGAGGAAAATAATGTGAAATTGGGCTAGAAGAATTATTTCGAAAACCTTTTTGTATGTGAGGATGCAGTTGCAGATGACAATGTTACTGCAACTGATTATGTGATTGAGGATTGAAATAAAAGTGAAATTACGATGGATGGAATTATAAAAGCACTAGAACGTATGGAAGTTGGAAAGGCTGCCGGATACGATAATAGTTTCGTCTGAGATTCCGACAGGCGGTAGGGGTATAGTGTTGTTGAAGAGCTGGTACAAGTCTGTTTTACCAGCTTTTTAACAAATGCCCCAAATGCCATAAGGTGCCTAATGACTGATGTAAAGAAGTTATTGTCCCCTCTATAAAGGCAAAAGTTCCCGGCAGGTTTCCGTCACCGCCCTATAAGCCTCCTCGGCGTCGTTGACAAACTGCATGCGAAAGTCATTATCGAAAGAGTTGTTAATAAAACTGAAAACAATATTTGGGACGTACAAGCAGGATTTCGAAAAGGGGCGGGGTGTATGGACTAATTTTTTTCTCTAGGAAACATTGCAGAAAAGTGTTTGGCCAGCGGTTAAAAGGTTTTCTGTATTTTCGTCGATCTCGAAAAAGCTTATAATAAAATAAAAGAAAATAATCGAAAGAGAACCCTATCCATGCACGTTGTGAGTAGCGGATTGATACAGGCATTTCAATCCCTATATAAGGGCTCCAGTGCTTGCGTTAAAATAAATGGGGCATACACTGACTGGTTTGACATCCACAGGGGTGTCAGACAGGGATGTGTAGATTCGCCGTGGCTATTCAACCTATTCATGGATAGCTGTCTGTATAATTTGAAGGAGTATGAGGTGGCCTAAGGATGGATGAGCTGTCTGTCAAATGCCTCCTATGCGCCCGACAATCATGTAATCCTTGTGCCGTCGGCGTGCGGGTTGCAGGAGATGGTAAATAAAATGAATAATTCTGTTAAGAAAAAAGGTATGAAAGTAAATGTCGGTGACTAAGGTGATGGTGTTTGAAAGGGATGAAAGCACAACTAAATATGATATACTTATAAAAGTTGGGAAAGTCGAGCAAGTGAAAGAGTTTGTATACTCGGGTAGTCTGTTTACAAATGATGGCAATGGTAACAGACATATCGAAAGGAGATTGAATGTGGGAAATAAAGTAAATGAGGCCTTGACCGCTATTATGAATAGTAAAAGCGTCCCACGACAAACCCGCTTGGCTATCCAGAATGAGATCCTAATCCCTACGCCTATGTGTGTATGGTAGTAAAAGCTGGGTATGTCAGAAGAAAATTGAAAGTAGGATCAATGCAGTGAAGATTCGATCGCTGCGGAGTGTGTGTGGAGTGTCTCAAAAAGATAGATGTAGAAACAGTGATGTTAGACAGCGGTGTGGATTGAAGGAAGATGTAGTGATTAGAGTAGAAAGAGGTATGTTGCGGTGGTTTGGCCAACAGGAAAGAATGAATGAAAGTGGACTGACAAAACAAATCTATAGAGCGAATGTGCGTGATGGAAAGGTCGGCAAGGGTCGCCTAGAAAATCCTACGCAGACCATGTTGGTGGCATATTAAAAAAGGGCCAAATTTTAAGCACCCGAAACCGACGAGCTTGCATGAAAAGATTGATGGATGCCAGAGAGGCAAGAGAGATGTGCAAAGATCGTACTATGTGGAAATCTATAGTCTCTGCCTATCCTTCTGGAAAATAGGCGTGAGTTTATATTATTATCATAGTAACATCATACCATACAGGAATTACAAAACATCATATTAAATGTTATAAATATATACTAGGAATTAAAAAAATGTCGTACTTAATTCTACTAAATATATTCTTGGCTTAAAAACGTCATATTAAGTATTTTAGATACTGCATACTAGAAATTACGAAATTCAGTATTTTAGTTAAATATGTACTTGGAATTACGAATGGTTTTCTAATAATAAGGACGATTCGTGACGTCTTTGTTTTGGCAATAAGAAAACTCGCTATTAGAAATTGGTAAAAGTAATTACTCAAGTAAAATTTTTACAAACCTTTTTTTTGTGAGAATTACTCATATTTTAATATATATTAATGTATAATATTTTACTATTTTTTCCTCTCCGTGCATTTATCCCCTTTTTTGATGGTTGTTTATCATTCATAAGGTCGTTATTTAATTACATCATAAAGTTTCATTACCCTTATATATTATGGCTCCTCTACATGATGGGCCAGCGCTTGTCCAGCAAAATGGCCATGCGATGGATGAAAAGGATCTACACAATGGCGATGTTCAGTTGTGATCTTAGCGTTGAACAAAATGGACGTGGAAGCTTTAGCAGCAGCAGCTACATATTTATTTAGCACGTACAATTATTTTCTTAATGTGTACAAAAAAAAAGTAATTAAAAGGAAATGGCGTAGAAGAAGATGGTGGATGTTAACTATTCATCGCAACAGGACTAAGTAAGTAACTGCTTAAATTTAATTTTCTTTATACTTTTAGTTATTTTATAATTCAGTATAATTAAAATATTTTTTTTCAGGCAAACTATGGATAATCAGCTAGCTGAAATGCTTGCTGAACCATCTGGTGAATTCGATAACTTCGTGAGGATGTCAAACAGCGATTTTGAGTTTTAATACAAAAGTATCACCTATAGTTGCAAAACAGGATACAGTTTGGCGGGAAGCAATACCTGTAAAAATTCGTCTCGCATTGACACTAAGATACCTAGCTACTGGTGATAGCTTTCGTAGTTTACACTACCTATTCAAAGTTTCAAACCAACTTATTTCAAGAATTGTTCCTGAAGTATGTCTAGCCCTCAATGAAGCTTTGAAAGATTTTGTTAAGGTAATAACTTCCTATTTTAATACTATAAACGTGAAAGTTTGTAAGAATGTTTGTATGTGTGTGTTACTCAATTAAGCAAAACTATTGGATAGATTTTGATGAAACTTAACAGTCATCAAAATGACACATAGGCTAAAATGTATTGTTGTAATTTGACAGTTGCAAATAATACACCTTATATTTTAATATAATATCTTTAATTTCTTTTAAAAATTACATATTTTGACTATTTATATTAGCGTTGTTTAAAGCTTCTTGCAAAATTTGTGATTGTGGGTGAGATTGTAGGGAAGATTAGGCTGCTCTGGTATACTGATGACAGGAAATTCTTCTTCTGGGGTCGCATTAGGACTGGGGAGAAATAAGGAGGAGAAACAATGGATTGAGGATGGTAAGACGATGTGGAATAAGTGCTCAAAGAGGATGTGGGACGACAGGAAATATTTTGTTCTTCAGAAAACAAAGGCGTAGAGGTGCAGGTGCGGCCACTCACAGGACGATTGGTAGAAATTATTATTTGGGATGGAGATTGGACCACATAACGACCGGTATTTTGTCTATATGACAATTGACGTTTTTTCAATAATAAGCCGTCTATTTCGTACATCAACTCTTGTTTTTCCAAATCTGTAAATTGTCTTAACCTTTTAGCGAGCAGTTTTCCATATAGATCGCAATCGTCTTCGCTATCAATCTTTGCTGCTTACTGCTGAGTACGCTGTTCAAAGATGAAAAGGCCCTTTCATTTCGTTACTAGCCTCTTGTAATTCAGGTGGATTTCTAGAACGACGTCGTACTACAGGAATGTTTATTTCAGAATTCACTGTAGCATTTGGGTTTTCATTTTCGAGATTTCCATTTTGTGACATACTTGAATCTTCGTCATCTAGCGAGGTTGAAGCCTGAAAAATTAAAATATTTTGTTATTTACTAATACATACTTGACGATATTAACTTTCACGTTTATAATATAAATTAAAAAATCTGTAAAACAAAAACTAATTTAATGTCTTATGCTCGGTCTTGTTTTTTTACAGATCCCCACAACAACAGAAGAATGGCTTTCCAAAGCTGAACGATTCAAGTTCCCTCATTGCCTTGGTGCTATGGATGGCAAACATGTGACAATACTGCCACCTCCTCATAGCGGAACTGAATATTACAATTATAAACATTCTTTTAGCATTGTCCTCTTAGCAATAGTAGATTATGATTACTGTTTCATGTTTGCTGAAATAGGCGCTCAAGGGCGTATAAGTGACGGTGGCGTTTTTAATCAAAGTAGTATATCAAAAATTTCGGAAAATAGCATCAATTTGCCGCCTCCTAGTTCACTACCAGGATGTGAGATTGATTTACCCTATGTATTTTTGTGCGATGGAGCATTTAGTTTAACTAAAAATCTTATGAAACCTTTTTCTGGCCGTCACGAGTTAAATTCTCCAGAAAGGGTTTTAATCAAAACTCTCTCAGTCACGTGTAGTTGTTGAAAACACATTTGGAATTCTTTCTAACAAATTTAGAGTTTTAAAACAGCTATGCCTTTCCACCCTGTTAAATGTTCAATTATTACTATGACTTGTGTTCTGATACATAATTTTTACGGAAAAGCCGAACATCTCGCCACTTATACGCACCTCCAGGTACATTTGATACCTATAATGACAGTGGAGAATTGATACGCGCTGGTAATTGGAGGAATTATAGTAATACAAGTTTTCTTCCCTTACAAAATCAACCACGTAGATCAACTAATGATGCAATTCAAATAAGACAATCTTTTATGCACTATTTTTATAATAATATAGAATAATAAACTAAATATAAAATTAAATAATAAGTTTTATTTACTTACTCCGCCGTCTGTATTTATAATACTCTTGCATTCATAAACATCTTTTAAAAACTTTCCATTACATCAAAAACGACGGGGTATAAATATCATCGAATCCAGCCCCAGACCTCATAGACTCTTTTTCTTTTTAGATTTGTTCGGAAAGCTGTCATTAACGTTTCCTTCTTCTTTTTAAGTCATCAACTGGAATGCCCATGTTATTACTTATGCGATTCCATGCATCTGACACCTGAAAACAATTATACAAAATTAACTTTATTAACCCTTCCCATATCAAAATGGCGCCAAAAAATAAACAAACAAGGCGGTTTGAGGGCGAGAACGACAATTAAAACTATTGTTAAATGTGTCTTTTACCGTAGTTTTACTTACCTTGTTTTATCCTTATGATTTTTATGTTTAGGATTCCATATAATGGTTTCGGCTCTGTAGAATTCAAAAATTTAGTATTTCGCTATGTGGCCAGGCAGTCGACATCTTGACACGCACGAGGTACTCTGCACGTCTGCTCTCCACCGCATTTGAGCGCAAACTGAGTAATGGCCGACGTGTAGATGGGTACCGCCATCGCTGGCCCACTACCTTTGATGTGTGGACGAAAAACCGATACCGCGGCCATTCCGCCACCATCGTACGCACCACAAGCCAGCCTACGCCACTACGCCCTCTATATGGTGGCCCACTACGATGGACCATCATGATGGCCCATCATGTAGAGGAGCCTTTATATACATGCCATGTCAATTGCGTGAATTTGTCTCTTACAAGTCGTTATTCATGTTAAAGTGTGCAACTCAATTATTCCTTCACTTAATAGGTGTGTTCCCCAAAATAAATACAAAAAATATATTAAAAGAATAAAGATATAAATAGTATTTATTAACATAAAAAAATAAAAATAAAAAGTTATTATCGTTGTGGAGATTTGTCGGGATATTTACTTATCTTTTAGGCAAAAACAGATAATGATTATTTTAAGTATCAATTAAGTACCTACCTACGCCGCATCGGCAACGGCTCTGGTTTCTCTTCCGCCCGAGGCTGTATTAACCCTTGTATTATCGTGAACGCGGACAAAAGCTACTTTACAATAGGGGTAAGGACCGAACACAAATGTGGTCTAATGACTCCAATAAAACCATTAACCTGTTCTGTATAATACATTTATGGATGAACATACTCGAAGACAGTTTTTTTTTACAAAGCTCGTTATTTGTATAGTAATGATTTATTCAAAGCCATGCACGAAGTGTTTCAAAATCAGATTTATTTGGAATCAATCTCACGTATGTAACGTTTTAATTCACAGACTTATATTTTATTAGTTTCCGCCTGTGTGGATGTAGAATGAATGCTTCGTCTTCTATATAGACCAGTTAGGATCACAATCATGACTCCGATCGTTATTCCGTTTTCGATTCCTGCTCTTCACACTAATTTGTCTCACTCTCGATTCTGGTCGCAGTCCCGCTTTTAATTCCGCTCTCGATTCCAGTTCTAATCTCAATTCTGATATTGGTAATTCTTCTTATTCCAATTCCGATCTCGCTCTTGATTCTAATTTTAGTCCTACATTCAATTCCGACTTTAGTTCCGTTCCCGGTTTCGATCTCTCCCGCTCTCGACTTTCGAGTCTCGTTACCCCTCCCCATTAGCAATTTTGATTTCGCTACAGGTTACCATTCCTATTTAGATGGGGCAAACGTCAGTACCAAAATAAAATTATGCTATATTATGCAGGGTAGGGCAATAGCGTAGCTTTCAAAAGTGGAAAAAGTTTTAGGATCTGTAATAGTATAATTATGTAGATGACGTCAGGGCAAAATATTATTAGTCTATTTTACTCAATGAGCGTCGTATTCACGAAAGAATTTTCTGGATCACTTCAGAAATTTGATTCAATAATATACGATTACACAGACGAAATCGGAGACAGTTGCTTGTTTTTTTCAGAAATCTTCCCTTTGGAACACAACATATTGTAAATTTCATAGTAATTTGACAAATGCTTTATCTATACAAAAAGACGAACAAAGTACAGTCAGTTTTTATATATTAAACACCTCTACTTCCGCCTCTACCTAATTGTGACAGACACTACTCACCATTTTTAATAAGCAGAATTCATATCAAATTTCATAGTCGTACCCGCTTCATAAAGTTTCATACAAAAGTCGACCCACTTTCGCTCCGATTAAAAGAGAATTTCGGAAAATTCTTTTTAATTGGCCTTTATATTATACTAACTGGATCCCTTTCCTTCAATTACATACAATTTTATTGTTTTAATTTTAGATACATTTTAACACAAAATACTCCATCAATAAATATAGTGTAAAAAGCAAACTTCTTATTCATGCGATCTTACTGCGAGGTCATTTTAGCCGAACTTTTTCCAAAACTAAAACCAAACAATTGTCAATGTACCAATGTGCATGTTCTTTTTTTTGTAATTGTAATAAACAATTTTGTTTATTACAATTACAATCGTCAGTTTTTATCTTCTAAAACAACTGTTGCATAATGACTTCTCATTACGAAGAAAGAGGCCACCATCTTTTTTCCGACGTTTCGACCTTGTGTCACTGTAGTAGGCAACTCTTCTAAAGGAAACACACACTGTCTTTTGGTTTCGGGATCGTAGCAGTAAATCCATCTTTCGTCACCTGTAACCCTGTTGTACACAGCATTTGAGTCACCACCGGCAAATATTTGCATCATTTCGCGGCACTAGTTAATACGACGGAGTTTTTGAGCGTCGGTGAAATTATGAGGTATCAGCCGAGTACAAAGCTTCCCGACCGCTAAATCTTCACAAAGGATATTGTGCGTTTGACTCATTCTAATGTCTAAGCTTGTCCGAATCTGCCGGTATGTCGCTCTTTTGTCAGTCTCTAACATGAGCACAGTAGTAATGTTGTTTTCAGTCATCCCTCAGCAGATCGTCAGTCAGATTAGTGCGACGACATTTGAAGTCGTTAAACCAGTTATAAACAGTGGCAAAGGTTGGAACTTCATAATAAAAGGCAACCGAAGTCTGTTATATTTTTCTTACTGGTTAAAATGGCAACGTAATTCATTGAAAATTATTGCACGAAAATTTTCTTTCGTTAAATTCAAATTGACATCAGACAAATGATTTTTTTTTGCCAATAGTAAAAATAAATGACAGATGAATGGAATATGCATAATAAGGTTGGCAAAGAGTTCCACTTTAAAAATTTAATATGTTTTATTATTTTGCAGTTTCTAAGTTATTCAAAAAAATTTAAGTGTAAACTACGTGTTTATGCATATTTCTACAATTGAAATTAATAAACTTTATAATTCTGATTGCTATCCCGTTATTGATTCCCATTGCGGTCGTGTTCTCGATGCCAATTTGTGTCACTGTGGATCCCGGTCTCGATTCAGGTAGGTTCCAATTCTGTTTCCATTCCGGTCCAGTTCTCAATTCTCATTTCTTCTTATTTCGAGTCTGGTCATGTTCTTGATTCTAATTTTGATCCCAACGTGAATTACTGTTCTTTATTTCGAACACTCCCGGTCTCGATTTTCGATTCTGTTTTTCGCCTCGTTTGCAATATTGATCCCATTACCAGTCACAGATCCAATTTGGATGAAACCGTTGAAAATTCTAGTATCAAAAAAAAAATGCATAATTTATTATTTGGGTATAGTGTGGCTTTTTATTAGTGAAAGAATTTTTAGAATCTGTGATAACTCAATTACGCACATAAACCCAAAGTGAAATGTTAATACAGTGGATTTCATTAATAACGACCTCGGTTATAACGACTTTTTGGTTATAGCGACGTCAAACTTACGTCCTTGAACTTAAAGCATACTTTCGTAAGAAATTCTTTCGATAGTAGCGACTTCGGATATAGCGTCAATTTCGGGTATAGCGACCTGTTTTTGTGAATCATTTATAACAGATTCCTAGAAATCCCTTGCGGATATTGCGACTGAGTCGGCAAAGGCACAAAGACTCATTCATAAAACTATTAAGCTTTCTTATCCTTTGTTTACGTTCACAGATGGTCAAACAAATGCTTTGTTTGTATGTAGGACTGCTTAGCACGTGTACGAAGTTAAACTTATGAATCAGTTAGATAGCAAATTTCGGTGAGTGAACAGTGTTTCTTAAACTTGTAAATATGGCTCATAGACGTACATTTACTGTTAAAGAAAAAGTGGACATCATTTCGGGACTCAAAAATGGAGAAAACAATGTTGGTCTATGTAAACAAATTGGTGTTTCACATTCTACAATATCAACAATGTGGAAAAACCGCTCTAAAATTCTGGAGTGTTTTGAATCAAAATCCCTGAAAATAAAGAAAAATCGCAATCCAACTCATCAAGATATTGAAAATGCTCTTCTAGTGTGGTTTAAAGCTCAGAGAAGCCAAAATGTACCCATAAGCGGTCCTCTTTTGCAAGAGAAAGCTAATCATTTTGCCAGACAGTTTGGGAAAACAAACTTTGAATGTTCACGAAGCTGGATTTACAGATTTAGACAACGTCATGATACAGTGGACGGTAAAGTTTGTGGAGAATCTGCCAGTGTGTCGCAAAATACTGTGACAATTGGTTGAGAACAGTTTTACCAAAATTAACTGAAGGGTATACCGACAGTCAAATATGAAACGCTGATGAGACAGGATTATTTTTTAAATTGACTCCAGATAGAACATTAAAATTCAAAGGAGAAAAATGTGCTGGCGGCAAACTATCAAAAGATAGAATAACCGTGCTTGTTGCTTCAAATATTGCAGGCGAAAAACGAAAATTACTGGTTATAGGAAGGCGAAAAACCAAGGTGTTTCAAGAACGTAAAACTTTGCCAGTTGATTATGAAGCCAACAAAAGCGTGGATGACATCGGAGATTTTTGAGAAAGTTTTAAGGAAATGGGATTCTCAGCTAAGAGGAAACAAAAAGAAGATCATTTTATTTATCGATAATTGTCCAGCTCACCCACAAATTCAAAATTTGACTAACATCAAACTGGCATTTTTACCACCAAACACCACATCAGTCATTCAGCCTATTGATCAAGGTATAATTAAGACTCTTAAGAGCTATTATCGAAAGCTTCTATTGGAGAAAATGGTAAACGACATTGAAAAAAGTACTACCTCATTTGCTGTCAATCTTCTGGATGCTATTGAAATGATAACAAGAGCATGGGCACGAGTTACTTCAGATACAATTAAAAAATGTTTTTCACACACTGGGTTTGGTAAATTTTCAACTTTTAATACAACTGATGAAGATTCTGATGATGAATTGGACAATTTGCCATTGGCGAGATTATCATCAGCGGAAGCAACAGTTACGGATTGGGAAACTTATGTGAATATTGACAATCAAGTTATCACTACTGTTAACTTGACTGATGAAATTATTGAGTCTGTGCTTTAAACACAAGAAAAGGAGGATGAAGAAGAGGAAGAAGATTGCAATCTATGTGAGATTCCAACAACTAAAGATGCATTATGTGCTCTAACAACGCTCAAACAATACTGTTTATTTGGTGAAGGTCAGATGGTCAGAAGGCCAGATGTAGAAGCTATTATGAAGATGGAGTACACCTTACAGCGTGCACAAAAAACGAAACTTAAACAGTGCACTATAACACGTTTTTTAATAACACCCGTGTATAAAATAATTAAATAAATAATAAGTAAATACATATGTACATGGCTTATTTTTTCGCATATGGCGACGATATTAAAGTGGTCCCTCCGCCGTCGTTATAACCGAAATTCACTGTAGTCTATTTTACTCAGGGACTTTCTTATTAGTAAAGTAAGGTAGCATCGCTTTAGTAGTTCGGTTCAATGGTAAAAAATACACAGACAACGTCAGATACGAATGCTAGTTTCTTTTTCCAGAAATCTACCCATTCGCGAATACAACGTATCGCCAGTTTCATAGTAACTGTATAAATTACTTAAGCACGCAAAAATAATCCACAAAATACATATTCATTTTTATTCATTATACAACCCTGATTCTTCACCCTAATCGTGAAAGACGCGTCTCACCACTTTTTAAAGTTGTACGTCGCTCCATAAAAAATCTTTTTGCAAAATTCGACCACCCTTAACTCCAATAAAAGAAAGTTAAACACATATACACAGACAAGCAACAACATAAAAAAATAAATGAATGTGATTACTAAACAAATAAAAAAAATTTTGATTTTTATGGTTATCATACTGTGTATGTAAATAACATACACCTTATCATTTTTACAATCACACGTTTTGACTTTTCACTAATTTTCATCAAGATCAGTGAAACCGTTCTTAAATTATATAAGAACGTACAGTCAAACATATAGTAGCCTATCATTTATTTTTTCTGTGAACCAATTTTAATCAAGATCGATCAAACTTTCTTAAATTATAAAAAACATGTATACAAATAAACATGCATTTATGCTACTTTTTATCTATATTTATATAATACACATAAAAAAGAAGCATATTGTTTCCACAATCACATGTTCTGACTGAGCACCAATTTACATCACGATCGATTAGACGGTTCTTGAGTTATAAAAGAAGATGCAGACAAACGGGCAGAGTGGACAGACAGTGGCCTATAATTTGGGCAATCATATGTTTTTACTGTATACTAATTGTCATTAAGATCGGTTAAACTGTTTTAAAGTTATAAAAGAACGTTCAAATAGACCTACATACAGATACAGAACAACGGTGCAGTGTTCTATCATTTGCACAGTAACATGTTTTGACATGGTTAGTCAAACCTTTCTTAAGTCATGGAAAACATACAAACAGACATACAGACAGAGAAATAGTAACTTATCCTTTGCACAATTACATATTTTTAGTGTATACAAATTTTCATCACGATCAGTTAAGCTGTTTTTGAGTTACAAAAGAACATATAGACATACAGACATAAATTTTAAAAATACATAGTAGAATTTGAGGTCAGTTAGTCATTAAACGAATATTACGAAATTAAAAAAAAATTGAATGTACAGACAGAGCTACAGATTTATGTTGTAGTATAGACGTACAAATTGTTATATCTAATTTGTATTTTGTATAATAATTAGATTAAAAATCATTCTTTAACACGTTTTAAGCATAGTTTTGAATTAAACGTTGTAAACGAAAAGCATTGAAAAGTCCCCGCGTTTTGACTTTAATGATCTGTAAAGCATTATTTATTATTAAAAATGTTTAAATAAATTCCACATTTGTAACCGACTCTACTGAATTTTATTTTACGAAGAAAATTGACGGTTTAGAACCTTAGACGACTATAAAACACGATTTTTCCTTATTAATACTTTGGTTTTAAGTGAAATCAACGTTGTATCTGTATATCTCGTAGAGAATCTTTGTCATCCATTCAAACAAGAACTTTCTATAATATGTGAAAATTAAATGATTTTGGAAGGTGTCTATTAACCTTGACAACCTCAGTATAATGTATTATTACATACATGCATAAACTAGCAACCAGCAGTCACTAAGTGACCACTAAAAATCAAAATGAAAATTAGAGAAATTCTGTAATTTAATTTGTGTAAATCACTATTTTTGTTACTTTTTTATAATTTGATTTGATATATAAATCTTAACAACATTCATTTAATAATATGATAAAAAAAAATGAACTCTGGCGCTAAATAAGACTTTCTCCTTACTTAGGGCAAACATGTCCAGTATCAACCTCTCTCATCATTTTGCCGTAAAATTAAGAACCTGCCAAGAACTTGTGTGAATCAAAAACATTTTAACTGAGTAAAATGGGTTAGCAAAAATCGGGTAGCTTGAGGTTTTTATTTTCTTACTCGTTTTTTTTTAGTACGAAACTAACAAGTATTGTACTGTTTTAGATTTCTGATTAAATACGCCAACTTTTAATGGCACTTGCCAAGGCACTCTAGTACATTTTTTTTAAAGGAGGGCCTTTCAAAGTCGACAAATTTTGAAAATTTTAAATTTATAGTTTAACAAATTAGTCTTAATTCTAGGAAACTTGGGGCAATTGTGTCATTATTTTTGACTGTCATTCAGATACGTTATTTAGGGTTATGGTTCCAAAGTTTCAATGAAATAAAATAATAAAAATTAACCACAATAAGTGAAAAATGGTTACAGTTTGACCAAATTCTAGGTTTTTCTTAAAATGCTCATAATTTTCAAACTGAATGGGATAGATTTTTTTCTGATTTTTCTCATGATGGTTATGATCAATCCTGTCACCCCGTTTCGGCTTGACGTTGATTTCTGGGACATTCTCTATGTAGTCTGACGTTATTATGGGGAAAAAATCACATCCTTTCTGTTGATCGATTCCGGCCGTTTTATCTCAACTTCCTGCTTGAGTCTCATCAGCCGTTGGCAGTAGAGATCCAAATTGATGGTTTTACTCGGTGGTAAAATCTCATAATAAAAAAAACCTTCCAATCCCACCACATACATAGCATAACTTATTGCGAGTTAATCCGGGTTTTGTTAGTCTATACATCTTGCTTACCTTATGAACATGATCTTTTTCGCACGTTATATCGTAGGTAATCCACTTTTTGCAAAAAATTTTTTTTCTCAATTTGCAAAAATAGGGATAAAAATAATTTTACAAAAGAAATGTCAATAAACAGTCAAAAATTCTTATACGCTTTAAGGTTTTCGAATAATGCTGATAGTTTTACGAATTAGCGTACAACTTTTACAGTTTCCACCTTGTTGCGTGGTTCTATTATTTTTTAAGCAGATCAACAAAATTAAATTAAACTAGCGATATTCAATGCAATTAACAATATCTTAAAATTGTCCTTTATCGGTCAAGTAAATTTTGAAGAGATTTGATAAAAAAAGACGTTTGGGATTATTTTTTAATTTATAAATCGATTAATTCCAAAACTACTACTAAAAAAAGTGAAATTATAAAAATAACCATCTATTTGTCTAAAATTGTCATCAACTTCAATATTACAGAAAATATAGTAAGCTGATTATAACGATAAATAACGCGAAACTACAGAAAATTTTAAAAATATTGAATAAGTTTTTTAAGTCGTGAACGATTTTATTAAAACACTGCTGACGGTATTTATAAAAGTTTCATTTATTTCGAATTTCTTCATTTGAGTTTCATCAGTCCCATAGATTTTGAATGTACCAAAAATAAGATTTTTCCAAAAACTCGGTTTGTTACAATATTTGATCAGTAAACAATATTTCTTCAGTTTCAATCCTTAAGGAATTTCGTCGACTCACCATTATATTAACGCATTAAAATAGATTAATTTGATGAAAAGATATTGTTGAAAGACAATTTTTTAATGAAATGTTTTCTCGTAATAAGTTTTGAACGTATTGATTAAATTCTTGTGCACAATATGTACCGCAATTTGACATGAGTTTCGTGAAAATTTAAGTTTAATCGGCTTGATAGATTTCTCGCTATCCTGAGACGTAAATAAGGATTGTAGTTACGGAAGATTGCTTTGTCCGTTTTTTAAAATATGGGAACGATGTTATCCAGGTGCCATTCTCGGGGCATTTCTTCTGCTATCTACATCTTTTTGATTAACAGATACAGTCTTTTCTCGGGGACAGGACCTCCAGCATTTAGAAGTTTTGGGGTAATGTGTTTAGCCTTGGTACCTTTTTATTCTTCAGGTATTTTATGCATCTTTGTACCTCAGATTTGGTAGGCTTTAGTAATCTCTGTTTGACATTAAATAGGTGCATCATTATGTTAGCCTTCCATTTGTGCAGTTTGGAGCAGTTTTTGAAAATGTTCTTTCCACCTATTTACTATCTCATGTTTTTCGGAGAGGGCCATTACTATCGAGTATAGTACTTGTAAGTAACTGGTAAACTCTGCGGAAAACATTGATTCACTTAAAGGAATTTAGAGAAATTTCTCTCCCACACGTCTTCCAGTTCTTGAACCCGATTATTTTCGTGCACATATCCCAAGCTTCTTTATACAACATTCTATTTGCATGTCTGTGCTATTTGATATAATCTGGATTCTTGATTAAGATAATTCTTCGCAGGAGCTGTGCGTGTTTCCATTATTCATTTCGTGCTTTCCTCCTCTCTTCTAGCACTTTAGTAGCGGCATCATCCACTCTTTTTTCTATATCCTGCTATAATAAAGAAACCTAATGTCCTGTACATTAAATATTCTTCTCCTAGCGACAAGGACATAATCTATATTGTAATAGATTTCTCTACCAGAGATAGATCAGGTTACTTTATGTATATGTTTGTGTGGATATTTTGTTTCAGTGATAAACAGATCATTTGCAGTTGTGAAATAGCTATTCTCCATTTTCACGAGTGCTACTGTGAGGAGATTGATTGTCAATTACTTTCGCGTTAAAAACTTTTAAGAGAAGAAGCTCATCGTACATCTGTATAGAGTCACATATTTTTTGTAGCTCTTTGTAAAGCTGTTTTTTGCCTTCATCGCTGGCATCTTCACTTGGGGTATGCGCGCAGTTGTATGTTGTGATACATCTCTACAAAAGGACATCTTTTGACTCTTAGGTTAGTCATTCATTAATCTCTTGGAATCTCAGTACACATTTCTTGAGTTTTTTGTTGAGGATGAAACCTGTTCCATACAGTTCCAGTTTCGTAACGCCATTTTTGTAGATAGTAGATTCAGATCTTTAATGTCACCAGATCCTTTCCATTTAATTTCTTGCACGGCTATTGGGTCCAATTTGTTACTTTTCAGTATACTGGTTATTTGGATATTTTTGTCTGTTTGTAGCATTGCCTGAACACTTCATATTCATCATAAGTTAAGTGATCCAGTTTTCTCCTTTGTGGACTTCTCAACCAACTTTTTCTTACCATGGTAGGTGATCAACCCCTCAATGAAACCTGCTCTTTTATCGGAGCTTCAGGCTTGCAATACAGTCGATGTGAACACTGGCAGAGTTGGTTCGAAGTCGTCATCAACAGTATTATTGTTGTTTATAGTCATTGACGGCCCTGTTGTTCCTGAATATGGCAATGACCATGGCGATACCGCGGTATAGGGTGATGAGAATGCCTGACTCCGAAAGTCTGGCTTCTACACTCAGTTACTTGGCCTGGTATAATTAAACACAGGCACTTTGAAGTTCGATGAAAAAAATGCCAAGCTAGATGATGTAAAGGATAAGTTGCGCTCGCGTGTTATATGTGTACCTAAAGTCCGAACACAAAGAGACGAAGACAATAAGCGTTCCGTCCGACGACTTGTTTAACTACTGGAAAGACATCAGTGTGCTGGTATGGGGTTTATTATAGCGATGAGCTGAGAATAGGGCGGTTTGGAATGGGCCAGTGAACTCGATAATTACAACCTCGTTTTCTGAGCTTCCCTTATCAATCTCTTGACAAATATTTTTATAACCAATTATTTTTTATTTACAGAATAAACAGAGATCACATTCCTTGTAATTATTACAAGGAAAGAAAAATTTAAAAAACCGTGCCCAAAATATTAGCAATCAGTAAAAAGATAAACTAAAATATTAGAAAACATAGGAAAATGAAATATCAAGATACTTTGAAGAAACATATTAAAAGTACTGGAGGAATAAAAAGAGTTGTTGAAGAATTAAATGTCAAGAAAAAGTGGATGTTAAATCTAAAACCAGAAACCTAGTAAGTAAGAGATCAGTAATATTATAGAATTTTATCGAAAACCATATCAAAGCAAATATCGTAAGGATATTTTAAAAGAATACAACTCAAAATAATTACAACCTATACCGATATCATTGAAGGAAGAAACAATTTAAGCAATCAATACACAAAAAGCGGCCAAAATACCTGGCTCTGATCAAATAATCAATGAATTTCTTAAATCTACTATACTAGTAATTGTTCCTATATTTAATAAAATTATAGAGACTGAAAGTACTGTTGATGATTGGACGGCCTTAAAAGGCCCTTGAGACCCCATTTCACCCAAATTGTTGTCGGAAGTTCTGGAGATTATCTTCAGGAATCTAGAATGGAGCGTAAATGGAATCAACATAAACTGCGATGATTTAAACCATCTACGTTTTATAGTAGATTTAATACTGTTCTCTGAATACCCAAGAAAGTTAAAGCAAATATTACAGCAACTATAGGGCCAAAACGCGGAAGCAGGGCTATTGAAACGTCACAAAAACAAAGATTGTGGCCGACTCCTCTAAGACATATAAAATCATAATAAGAACGAAACAAATAGAGCAGAGCGAAGAATATGTTTATCTAGGACAGTTAATTTCGATAATTGACACTATGCATAGGAGGATGACTGATACATGTAAGAGATATTGGTCGCTTAGTAAAGTTATAAAGGATAAGAATACGCCATTTGAAAAAAAGGGTTTATATTTGTACTCTGCCGTGTTTGATTTGTGGTTGTCAGACATGGGCACTAACAGAAAACTTATTAAATAAAATAAATGTTTATCAAAATAGAATAGAAACAAGCGTACCTAATTGGAATCAAACTAAAAGATAAAGTAAGATGAAAAGATATAAAAAATATAACTACATTCAAAGACGT
The DNA here is from genome assembly GCA_005406025.1 of Eumeta japonica. Taxonomy (NCBI): domain Eukaryota; kingdom Metazoa; phylum Arthropoda; class Insecta; order Lepidoptera; family Psychidae; genus Eumeta; species Eumeta japonica. The sequence continues at coordinate 1,034,674 of BGZK01000018.1, forward strand.
TATACAGGACAATGAAGTGACGGTGGAAAGCACATATGTTAAGAGAAAAATAAAAGGAATTGGTCAAAATAATAACTAAATGATATCTAAGGGACGATATTAGAAATAAATGACAGGTGACGAAACGTTAGGAAGACAAGGTCAAAAAGTAGCTGGGTCAGAATGTTTCTGACTAGAAAAAATAAAAAGGTATGAAAATCTTTAGACGAGGGTTTTGTTGAAAGACAAGCTGTTTCAAGAAAGAAAATAACTGAATGCCCATAATTTGAATTGGGTATAGAACTCTAAAAAGTACTGGTCGTTTTGTTGCGCAGTAGTTTCATCACTGCATGGCCTTTTTATTAAACTTTTATTGTACCCGACACGGGGTAATGTTTATTATGACCTTACAAAGTACCTACGTACATTTACACTCTCAGCATGATGGAATAATAATTGTACGCAAACACTAATACAGATGGGTACGCAATACTAAGAAGCAGTGTTGCCATTTGCCTTGAAACAACATTCGTACGATTGATAAATACAAAAGGTTACAAAATAAAAAATGTGCGCTTAATTTTTTTTTCTTTATTGATTCAAGTCCTTCGTTAATGAAATAACCATAACATGTAATATGTTGTTTTGTCAAAAATGTTCCGTTTAAAATCTCAATGCTTAGCCTATTTTCAATCTTCTTTTTAACGATCTTTACTGAACTAAAGTATGGTTTATCGTTGATGCTAGAGTGAGGAAAGCACAGTAAATGAAGAGCAAAATGTGTTGTTATACTATATAATTAAAATATTGAAGCGTGCATTTTCCTGTCGTTTTATTATGTTAATTTGTCTGATTTGTCAGAAGACCTGTTGATTTTATTATATTAATGAGTGTGAACAATCTTCTCCATTCATCATCCACATTCTGCATTGCTTCATCACTTACAATCCAAAATATACTTTTAATTAGAAATAACAAATCACTATTTTGTTTATATATGGTTCTCATATCTCAGTTTCGTCCAATTTGAAAAGCGTACGAAGATCACGTACGATTTCTATTAAATGATCGTATGAATGTACGAAGTATCATAAAAATCATATAAATACGCTTTAAATCGTGCATCTGGCAACACCGCGGGCAAGTCGCACGATCGTTTGACTGCATTAATTATACGACTTGTCATACAAATGTGACTATTATACAGACAACAATGACAGAATTTTGCACTATCTAACCATCGTTTGTATTTTGTGCAATATTTACGGCAGTGGTTTATTATAGTGGTAATATACGTATATTATAGTGATAATATACGTATATTATAGTGATAATATACGTATATTATAGTGATAATATACGTATATTATACACGGCCTATTATTTTATGACCAGACTTTGAAAATTTAATTCCTCCATTGTTAATAAGGTATCGGTAATAAAGTTAATAATTTATATGAACGTTATATAAATCGTGCCGTCTTGTGTAATTTTAACTTCCATAAAATTACACGAAAGGAGAAATAATAATCAATGGATAAAATAAAATTATAAGGCAACGAATGTGTAATAAATCGCCTTTTAAAATAACCGAAAGATAATAATATTATCAGTGTACACTAGATGGCACAACGTTCAAATATCTTGTACAAAGTACAGAAAATTCCAAATTTCGCTCATAGATGTCCGAACAGATTCTATACACAGTATAATTAATAGATGGCTCTGTCGATAATTACAAAAACTACTATTTTTAAGATTTTTTATAGCAACGAGTGTCTGTTTCATCGTGGATTCATTCAGTTAAATATCGACATATATAAAATTGCCGTTAATATTTAACCTATAATATAGTGTAGAGATAATTACTCGAGTTTTGGAGTTGTATTAAATGAGATAAAAAACAGAATTCCATTCGCCATAGAAAGCAACATAAGTTTCCTTTCACCGTATTGAGTATGTCATTATGTTATGCTCTACGTGCACGGTGTACGGTGAGGAAAATACAATCGACCGCAGCGCTCACTGTGGAAAAAATGGGAAGATTATCAGGAAATATGGTTTGATTAAATTGTATGTAAAACTGCAGTATAATTATCAGTATTATCGGAATGAAGCGTAATATTTATTATTAGTTATTGGAAAGTAATAAGTAAAGTACAAATTTACAGCCAAATAATTGCTGAGCTATTTAAGATATTTTTAAAAAACATATAATCCAAAGCATATTGGTCACACAATGACGGCTCGGTCTTCACAGAAACAAAGCTTCAAACATATTCTGATAAATTTTACAATTATTTAGCCTCTGCAATAACAAATTAATTTTCTTTCCATTTTATGAATTTAAACTTGTAATTAAAAAGAACTTATATGGCAAGAAGTTATATACCGTGTCTGAATATCTTAATGAAAAAAACTTATAGGATTGAACTACTCGGTTACCAGTTTGCTTCATATTATTTCTAAATGTCGACTAATTTATTGATTACTCAATGCTTATATTAATGAGTAAAATAAGAGTAACTCTTGAGTTTCTTGCCTATTCTTCTCAAGGTGAATCAGCTTTTGGAATGGGTGGTAATGTTGAAAAAGAATATATTAATAGCGTATTTTAAAATTAATTAATTACCTATGAAATATAGCTATTTATGATTGATTGGTAATATGTTATACAAGTCACAATGCTGAAGTTTTTCATTCTAAATAACTCCAACTTGGTTTTTTCTAATAAGTAAATTTTATAATCATTATAAACTAATGTTAGTACTTCCTTTTATATAGGTCACTAATTGTAAATACTAAGAAAGTCGATTAAAAAAATCATAATTACAAAAATGTTCACTATTTTCAAAAAAATTAAAAGGGTAGGTACTCCAGATATTAAATCAATCTTCAACGTAAAAATAAGAGACAAAAAAAATAAACATTTGAATAGGTTTAAAAGTGCCTTATAAAAACCCCCTAAGACATTCATTAGCGGACGTTTTTTTCTTATTTTTTTTTAATTATCAATATTTTTAATTTTTTTCCACGACATGTAGTCCTTGTCCAAGTCCATCTTTAACTCACTCAATTATTGATATATGCTTGATCTCACGACATTAGACTGAATTTCTATATTCGCTGAAAAATGGGGTCTCTACTGAAACAATCAAAAAAACATTTTCAACGTGAAAACATTTTGTATTGCACGATTGATTCCTCAGAATCCGTGTGTCTGTGCCGTACTGTAAGTTTCCATATAGACCTTTGTATTTACAACGCCTAGAAACACAAAAAATTGGAATATTTATATTCTTTATTGTTCCATAAGTCAGAATGAAACAAAAATGGAATCATTAGAGATTTACTCGAGTGTTTATCTATAATCGCAAATTTGTGCTTAATTTACTAACCCGATTAAGTCAAAAAGTAGGTAAATAATATAAATTGTCATGACTCAAGTACAGTAGTGTAATGTAAATTACTGAAATTTCAATATGGGCCTCATTTCTGTGTAGGATATTATAAAATAAAAAGGTTTTGCTAAATTTACTGTGTGGCACATCAAATGAAAAGTTTTATTGTGAAGGTATCAAATATATTTTATTGCCCTTTATTATTTCAATATATACACTTTCATTTAAATAACGAAAATTTTCTATTCCTCCTTTATTTTTTAAACTACTGAGCCTTCGAAAAATGCAGAATACAGATAAATAGAGAGATTACAGGAAATCGTCAAAATCTATGTTCTTAAAATCACATGGCAAATCTAATATTGTGTGTACAAATTTACACTTGCAGTTGTTCTAGTTGCCACAAACAAATTTGGATTACATTTAAAAACGTAGTAAAAAACATTGTAAGGAATACTCTCGATGTACGCATGCATTTGTCCAGTTTTTCTTTGTCGTTAAAAATTATATATAGTTTGTTTTTATAGGGGTAAGTTTTTCAGTAATAGTACGATATAACTATATTTTCAAGAGTTTTGTGGTTACATAGATACGGTATACGGATGTATCAAAATGTATAACATTATAATATCTAGCTATTAAATACGAAAAAGAAAAATTGTAAAACCCGTAATTTTTCATAAAACAAACATTGAAGTGTGTTAGGGACCTTTTAAATAGTTTTGATTTTTAGATTTTGTAAGTTTTTCTTTATGGTGAAACGTACAGGAGTTCCTTCTTTAGAGACGTGTTTGTACTTTTTTGGAGTATGTGTATAATTTTTGAGATAGCAGGTTTCGCGCGAACTTTGTCTCTCCTTTTTGAGCGCCTGTGATTTGGATGATAACTTCATGATAAAAAAATTGTTAATCTTGAAATATTGAACCTTTTTGTTATGGAAAAAGTACATAAAAAATATTTAGGCGTTCATTTTTACAAAATTTATTGTTTTTATATCTTTATATGTGAGCATATCTTGTACGTATTTCTAACAAATGAAGTTCAATAAATGCATATTTAGTTTTTTGATTGGTCTTAAAAAAGTAGGCGAACAAGTAAAATTTGAAGTGCATTTTCGATGTTCTTTGATAGTATAGTCGAGTACTGCATCAGATTTGTGATCTTTTTGTAGACATTATTTATTTATGTCAATTCATGATAATCTTAAATTCCTTATTTACAATTTTGAGCATTTTGAATTTTATTTTTGGTTAAATACAATCCTTTTTACTCGTTATTACATATAGATCACCCCTATTGAAACTTTCACGTGTAAAAATTTAGTTATAACATATTTCAAAAGTGCTTCATTGTTTATACATATTACATATACATACAGAATGTTAGTGGTCATGAAACTATCACAATAGAGCATTTTATTTTATTACATTTCTATGTAATAAAAAAAAATTTAAAAACTTTTAACACGTATTTAAATCATGGAAGCTCTCAGTCAATGATAATTTATTTTCGATGTCCTTGTTATTCCCTAGAATTACTTAATAATTCATATATAAAATCGAATAGGAAAATATAGATTGTGACTTTTTTTAAAATAATGTTATAGTAAACTATTATTTGATTCGCTGCTTGTACATTATTTATTTATTTTTAAGGTACATCAACAGTATATAAATTACAGGGAACGGTACATGTTAGGTTTTTATCACTACGCGGATGAAGATTTAAAAAAATGAAAAAAAAAATGCTTTTTAATTCTACTGCAGAGATATATCTTACCAAAAAATTGTTTTTTTAAATTAGATTTAACCTAAAATTTTGTTTGAATCCAAATTTTTGGAGTATGGGCTCTCCACGTCGTTCCAATTTGGGGTGGGGCTATCGATTATATTAACTAGAGCAAACAAAACAAGTTATAAGTTACGACTGCTTATCTCACTTTCTATCTATATTGTTATTGGTATTAGCAATTGGTAAATACTAATAATAGATGTACAGAGTTTTAATAAAATTGAGACTAAGTAAAATTAATTGAAATTAAAGACTAAATTAATGCCAATAGTATACAATACACAATTTATTTAAAATTGATAAGATCTAATGACCAATAAAACATTTAGAAATCTTACAGAGTGATTCACATAAAATATTCGAGTATTTTACTTTTAATAAATTATAATAACTATGAAAAATATTGTTTTCATAATATATATAATTGTAAATAATGTTTAATTCTTATTTCAATGTATGTGTAGCCAAGTCTAATAAGTGGGCTGTTTAGGGTTAGATCAATGTGGAAACAGTATACATTAAATATTTTGGTAATTCCCACCGGAGATATTTATAACTTAGATTGATTGTATTCATTTTAAAGTATGGTCTTTAAAGTGTTCCAGAGTTCCATTAAAAAAACAATAATACTATTAAGACGCAAGTTTAATCCTTTTTACTTTTTGAAAGGAAATAGATATGTATTTCGCTAGTGTACACGTGCAATTGGAGATGGCTTTTAACAAAACTGTTCAAAAGCATGATTTTCGTTTACACAACCTTAAAGTTTGTTGCTTGTTGATTTAGGAAACATTCGTACTGTTTTGAGTGTGGTATTTATCTACGTGTAAATGTTTAAGCTCGACTGGCTGTCAATTGCACATCTTGACTTGAGATTTGCAATTCACAACGGGTTGAGCTTAGAGCAAAAAAATTAGGAGACCTCTTACTTTACTTTGTCTAGTCCAACATCAATTCGTTTAGGAATGAAACTTGTGTGTATGCGCTGACATTCCGTTGTTAGTGGCCACTTAGCAATATCATTTGATTTACCGGAGCTCCGCGTCCGAAATAGTTTTGACGGTATAGTATTAAATAATCGACAAACAATAAATGTAATACTCTATTGTTTTATTACAGTATCCACATTTTTTATGAAAGCTAGGAACAAAATGAAGTGATTACAGTATCTTTGAATTACACCAGTTTCAGTGAATAACGAATGAAAACCATAACTGTTTACGAACAATTTGAGTTTTTTTGAAAGATTTAAACCAAGTAGAGACCCATAAATTACAAAATTTTTAATTTCATTAATAAACCGACACGACTTGCTCTGTCAGGATCATTGAAGGGACTTCAGTGTAAATTGACAATTAGTAGGTCTTTGTCATTTCGTGCATATCTGAAACAAAAGGATTAATAAAAAATTACTTTCGACTGAGTGATCATTTCTAAATCCGTGTTGAAAATTTAAAACAGCGTCATCAACAATATTGTGAATATTTTAGGTATACATTTTGAAGCAAATAATTTGTGTTATCACAATATTTGTACACATCAAGACTGTCATTTTCAATTATAAAATTTATTTAATATTTTAATACATTTGAATTTCATTCCCAACTCTTTGTATTTACTATTTACACCATGTTTTATTTATTATTTTTTTTTAATTACACAAAGCAATGAATAATTTGACATGATCAATATACATTTTAAAGTGAACTGTACGGTTTAATTTAAGCATAATAACAAACAAACAAAGAATGTTCTATGATAAACATATATTTATTCATTTTACTAAGCACGCATCCATACACCACCCCAGCATATATCATTCCTATTTGCTAATGTAGCGTTCGCCGAAAAAATCACAGCGAACGCTTAGTTTATTGAGAGACGACTGAATAAACTTGTGCATGTACGAGGGGTGGCACTGTCGAGGGCGAACGACGTTGAATGCGGAGTTTACTGTCCGACAACGTAATGGTCCGAGAGAAAATTAGTTACGAAATATCTCTACCTTTAAGTAACCTTTAAATAAATTAAAACAAATAGATAACATGTTTTCATTTCGATGTAGTATCGTAGCATTTCTTATCTCTGGCATACGTATAGAAATATATAAATCTGAGAACATTTTCAAATGTTGTTATTGTACTCGTATTGTAATAATGGGTGCATACATGCTTACGTACATGAATAATGCGCGTATGTTTGTGTGTGCGTGAAAGAGGAAGAAATAGTTCTAATTTATGTAATCGTATCAAAAATGCTTTAAGCATTATCTCATTTATATGGAAATATAGAATCACACACATCCAATACAATATTCACTCTAACGTCACTATGTTGAACTGCACCCTTATACGCTCTTCATTTATTCCACTATTTTATTTTCGTTCAACAACGAGTATTTTTCATAATATTCAAAGTGACTTAATATCAACTAAGCAGCAGGTGTGGCATAGGCATACGTAGATACTGCAGTATATTTAAAACCCAGTGAACCTTATTTAAGTAGTCAGTTAATAATTTTAACTGATTTTTTGTATCTATAGAATACGTCATTCGAAATAAGTAATTATACAGATTTCTATAAGTAGTTTACATGATGTCGATTTGTTTGAAAACAAATTTTCGCTGTGTCTGAAACACTCACTTATAAAAGTTAAATATTTTGAACTAGGATCGTTGAATTCACTTTTTTTTTTAATTTGGGTTAGTATAATTGCTTAATGTTGCTAGTTTTCCACATTATTTTGATGCTACTATCTATGTTTATTTATAACTGTTTTTTCTTTTATTTTACACTGTGGGAAAGAAATTAATTAATAACCAAATTATTTTCTGAATTTGTTTCAGCTATTATATTCATACTTGTTTACCATATTATCGTAAATAATACCGACGACACAATTCTTTAGGAACAGCAATAAAAAACGGCGAACGTGTGCATTTGTTATTATTAGTTAATCAAAAGTAAACTAAAATAAAAAATAAATAATTAAATTCTGTTTTGATAGACCAATGTATTTATCGTCATGTAGCAAACAACTTGTATGTATCTATATATATAATAAATATATAAATTACAAGCGTTAAATTGTTTCCTTCTTACAAAAAAAAAATGGAAATGTATTAAATTGAAATATTAAAATAAACATTACATATACAAAGAGTTTCCAATTATAATAGGAGACGATTCGTCTCGTCGTCTCCAACTATTTGTATATCAATAATTATTGATACACAAATCGTTGTTTCGATTTGCTGCGTTCTATGTAGCACTAAAAGAAACGAAAGACCATTAATCGCTACAGATGATGTTAGTCAGGTAGACACTCGTCCCCCCTCCTCGTATGCAACATGGTCATATACGCCACGAGCTCATACAAGGACGAGCTTCGTCCAAGAGGGCCGTTCATAAAGACAAGTCTTAATGGTCCTTTTACATCATGCCCCGGCTGGAGTATACATGGCTGGATCTCAACAAAGTTAATTTTATGTGCTCTCGAGCTCTTTGCTTTATGGACAAAGTTTGGCGATATAGAAATGTGCGTTAGCAGGTACGCACCACTAAAAAGTTTTATATTGCCTGCCCGTGCGAGATGTTGCCTTAAGTTCCGTCGAAATAAAAATGGTGGACGAATTGTGTCCAGGCAACAAATGGAAAATAAATTTATTTTGTATTTAATAACAAACCGAGCCGAAGTGAATCACAACAAGACTTTTTTCAAAATTACACATCGTTTTTGTTTATCGTGAAATTAGCTGCCTATTGCATAATATAGAGAAAAGTAAAACACGACTATCTCAGAAATGTATTTTTATATTAAGTGTTTGTATTGCATTTTGCAGCGTCATCCATGTCTTAAATAAGTCGTCCGTCGATTGTAAAACCTTGGCTTATAAAGTAATTTTCAAACTGTTTCTGTTATACAACCAAGGTTTTATTTTATGCAAACGCATTCTAGCTTTGACCTCAATTAAGTACAAGGCTCAACAGCTTTAAAAAATTCTACCTCACACGAGGGGCTGTTGAATTATTACGAATAATCACTGGAGGGGAATAGGGAGGTCTTTGATTTGCTTACTTTTGGTGATATCGGGGCGGGAGTTATAAATAGCGATTACGTCATCAATACTTGCTTAATTGACTCTTCGAATCTTCGGCAAAATTTAGTAGGTTCTAATTTCAACACTCATGGCAATTCTACTTGTCTTGCTGGACAAGGAAAACGATGTTTAGGGTTTGCTAACTCGCTCTCACGCGATGTTACTTATGGTTAAGAAAGAGAAAACGGAAGTACGAGCAGGGGAAGGATTCATAACTCGCGCGCTATTTACTCGTTTGAAATTCTCCGGTCGAATATCATTGAACTTCATGTGTCATAAATTAATATTTCTTTAGTGTTCAGTGGGGCCGATTAATTTCAATCTACGAAATTTTTAAATAGAACAACATCAATAAACATCGTTCATGCGTCAATAATATATTATTTAAATGTAATTCTAATGATTCGCTTGAATAAATATTAAATACGCATTAAAGTACTGTATCGTTTATCAATTGCTTATTTCAATGTCATAGATTTAACAACTGTAATTGATACTTGCTTATGAATAAGACATAAAAAAATTAAACGAATTTCGTGAAAAATATACCAAAGTTTACATAAGCATGGGGGAGTAAGAGTTTTGCTTACTTTGACAAGGGGGAGGAGGGACCAAATTTTTTCCAAAGTAATATTTGATCCACCCCGAAAGGGTGATAAGCATTTGAGGTAGTGATGAAATTTGATTCACAAAAATAACTGTACTACATTACAGTATAGAAAGTAACTTTCAAATAAAATTTTAAAAGTACTAATACTGTTATTGATCATAAAACTTTAAATATTTAAAGTCAAGACGCAGTTTGATTGATAGCAGGTAACTATAATGTGGAGGAAAAAAAAATTAAATATATTTATGAATATACGATCACAGGTACATAAATCAAAGGACTGTTAGCGCGGGCGCCGCCTCAGCGTAACCGCAGTTCTGATGGGCGCTCATTAATTACTACTCCGTTGAAAGTGGGTGATCATTAACTGGAGACCCTCGGCGAATAACGGCCGGCGAGGAGATGCGGGCGCGCACCTCTTGAGGGAGCTGTTTTAGCACAGACCACGAACGTGTGTTTGTACCTAATTAGATCTCACAAGAATAAAACTTTTAATAAATATGTGATGAATGTTCTTATAGACTAAAAATGTTATGTAAAAGGTAGTGAAAATTAATATTTAAAATATTACTAATTTCATTCAAACTTTTGATTATTATATTGATAGGTAAAACATAAATACCTTTTTTTTATCAACTTTTACATTTTCTATTATAATTTTATCTACTATGCATAAAGATTGTATGATTTCATTTATTATAACTGCAGTAACATAAAAATAAGGTAATAGGGTAAGTTTTTAAGCTAATGTAATTATTTTATTATTGTTATAAATATTTATTTCTTAATTGAAGTTCAAAATAATCAGTCACACCTTGTTCCTCTACATCAAGTATTTTCAATTTTCAGAAAAAAATTGTATCCTTTAAAATTATTAATAATTTTATAAATTTTGTTTTGCCTTAATGAGAATATATAAAAAAAAAAGTGTTGTATATGCATATTTCAGTAAATGAAATTGACAGACACATCGTTTTTTCCACGGGTTTCGTAAAAACCATGACCTGACCATGGATTGTCATCAAAATAATTATTCATTCATCAGAACTCAAAGACATCTAACAAATGATAACCAGCAGCGTCACTGGCACAAGAGATCTGGCGCCATGATCGATAGCCCGCCTGCTTACTCAGCGTTACGATTAGTCTATATATACATAAAGTGAAAAATCGATCTTTCCGTGTACCACCACATCTCAATATCCGATAGTGAATACAGAAATGAAAGAATGAATCCTTTTCGTTCCTCAATTATTAACTGCACAGAAATTAATAGTTAAAAATAAACGATAATCAAATAATTTATTTAACAAAATGCTTGTTTGAAAACCACTGTCATGAATACATCACTGCCAAATAATAGCAATTATATATCGATACTTAAAATGAAATAACAATATAACCAAATATAATACAAATAAAATCAAATATTTTAAATATCAATCAAGGTGGTCATTTATTAAGTTACAAAATTAGTAAAAAGGCAATTTATACAAATGTCCTTTCTACCCAGAAATAGTCTATATAGCAGGGGTGCTCTCGATTCAACCGCGGCACAAGTAATCCAAGCCAACAGCCGCCATTGCAGGCGCGTTAAAGGGAGACGAAACATCACGAGCTCGCCGAGCACGAGCGCAACAGACGTAGAGAAAGAGACAGAATATGTGGAACGCTGGGGTGGCGAATGAGAAGGAAAATGGGGTGGAATTCTCCCTCGGTGAAATCGTTGAATCTCATTTGGGATTTCCTTCTTGGAACACGATTTGATGTGCGGCCAGTTTCTCGAAATCTGTAAATAACGATTCCTATTAGAAATTATAATAAGCATTGTTGAAACTGCTGAAACGGTCTAGCGTTTATTATTACTAATGTGATATCAGTATTTTAATACAATAGGAAAATATTTTTTTCTGACTCGATTCTAGAATGTGTTTGATGTATGCTTTATTATAGAAAATATGTTTTATATATTGTAGGTATAGGCTGTAATCATTTAGGACATGCTCGTCAATTCTACAACAGTATAATATAATATAAAGAGTATGTGTACATATAACGATGGAGGTTGTAAGGAAATTGCAGCTGTAACACTGTGGATGAATTGTGTCTACTTACGAACTAAATTCACTGCCGCATTGTTTTTAATGTTCAAAAGTATTTTTATGGTATTTGTTAAATATCATTTATTTAACTCTATCAGAGTTAAGATTGCCTATAAGGAAGAGACACACATTCGCCATCTTGAATGTAACACTTATAAAGTAACATTTAAACTAAAATTTAGTTTTCCGGAGTAATATTGTTTTTAGATAGTTTCTCTCCGAAGAAACTGGCTGTAAGTACATAACAAACTATTTACTTTCATTATAAAAATCACACAAATAAGCAAAGATATAAAGATTATATATCAAAAGTCCCTGGTAATGGGTTCTTTAAACAGCATGTAGTGCTTAATTAATTTCACCTTTCAAACGAAGCATTTTTAAAAAGGTTACTTGCATTTGAAATGCTCTTCAATTTAACATGCAACATTATGCTTCCATAGCTCTTTTATGCTCCACTAAATTATGTAGGTATATGTTTTCTTATTACATATAAGTTTTTTATTATTTTATTTTCTGATAATTTTCAAATTTAAACGTAATTTTGAAGAGCGGCACCAGTTTTAACAATTAACTTTTAATTAGGAGTAAATATCTATTAAATTATTTTCTACATTAGACTGTTGGTATTTTAAAGTAAAAAATAAAACCATATTTCCTAAGTATTTATTAAAAATAAAATAAATTTTGTTGAATATACTTTTATGCAATAATGGTTCCGGTAGGTATATATTTAGTGCATTACGTTCAAAAATATATTTATACGTCAGACAAACAAAATTGTAAATCAATTAATTGTTTTTGACTAATAAATTATTCATTTTTATTAGCTTTTAAACTGCAGTTAAATAGAAATACAGTAATTAATCACACTTAATATAATAAAGTTAACTTTTTAAGAATTTATATTGAATAGGATATGCATGGATTTATGTTTCTAAATGGTTCATTGTACATACGCATATACATGAACTTATGCTACAGGTTCGTTAGGTATCTTGAAGTTATTTCCGATAAATTATCGAAACGTACCCCATTCGATAGTCTACATAAATACAGCCATGCCCTCACTTCCGTTCTAAAGCGCGAGAGCGGCGTACTTAGGCCAAAACGGGCCATTTCCGGCCCTTTGCCGGGGTCGGGCGGGGCGGAATTTCATACAAGTCAACTTGACACACAAGTTTATGGCGCTCGTTATCGCTGCCGTTACTTTTCGTTATTTGATCGCATTAGGGCGCCGCGCCGGTGAGGGGCCCGACCGAGCTCCTGCATTAGAATTGATTAAATGCGTAGGCACGAATTCAGGCTTTGTGCATGTATACGAGCTTGATTTAATTTATTGTGTTTACGTTTTCTTAGACGAGGAGGGCACGCGCCAAACCGTAATCTGCTTCGCCCAGCTTATTTTACAATGTATACTCAATTGAAAGGTTTATCGTGTGCCTAAAGTCTTATTTAATCTTAAGTCATATAGTAGTGTAATCGCGTCTAAAAGTGATTAAAATTTACCTTCAAGTTTGCAAACTTTCAACGCAAGTAACTTTTTCTTTCTGATTCGCCATTGTTCTATATGACTCCATTTTCTGCTGTTCCTGTAATTAAAAAGGGTACTTGCTTTTATTTCATTATGATTGGGAATTAATAGGTTTCACACTACTTATTCCCTATACAGAATTCAGTTTAATGGATCAACTATTTTAATCAAAACTAAATACATATAGATGAACTTATAGACATCCTTGTTAGGAGCTTAAAATACCATAGCCAAAAAAAACATAGGGGCTTCATAATTAATTTAGTCTATTAAGATAATAGAGCTTGTTAAGATACTGTTTTAAGGATGGTCATGCGAGATATGGCTATTAAACTCGTTTGTATTTATTTATCTAATTGAGAGATTTTATTTGAAAACTTTCTGTACTAAATGTGATGTTTTTTATTGATCAATTAATTTAAAATACAGTGTTTAATTAAGCGGGTGAACATTCTGTATATATGCTGAAATACAATTATATATCACAATTTTAAATTATGCATTATATGTTTTTGAAAAACATTTGTCTATGAGTTGCATCAAGACCTAACCGATTTGATTTGAGTGCGTAATATCGAGGGTAATAATTTCGATATTAATATTTATGATGTTTTTCGTACAGACAGTTGACCTAAAAATACTTACCATGTTTTCTATATTCACTCATTTAAAAAAATATACTATAGGACGGGTAGTAAGCGAAGTGATCGTCTGTTAATCAATATTATTCTATTTTAATTTATAATATTTTATTTTTCATGTTCCGAATTGCCGTAAAATTCTTTTTTTCAAACATTTACGGCGTTTATTTAAAGAAATGATCACCTATCTACGTCTGTTTTGGTTAAAAATCAAGTTCACGTGTTTGAATATTATAATATAATATAATATATTTGAAGTTATTTGAAATTTTTAGCATCAATCGATAGAGATTTGATACAGTAGTTTATATTATAGTTTAGTGTGTAAGAGAACTATTTCTTTTTAAAAGATGCCATTTGTTTACATTGTGTACCTTGAATAAACACTTCCTTTATTGCTGTGTCAATATTTCGGTTTTATATAAATATAGATAGGCATTGTTAAATTTATTCATAATAGTTCTGATGCTCGTACTTAGCCTACTTTGTTGTATAGAGGTCCCGTGTCCTATATAATGAGACGTCAAGTAGCTGTATGGGTTGTGTAAATAACTTAAGGTGAATTCATAAAAAAAATCCGGTATCTCTCCAAATAACACATTCTTGTCTCGATAAAGTTTTTAATCTGATACCTTTAATATATAACCTTCCTTCTTCGTTCGTGCTTCCGAGAATTATTTTTAAGGAAGGTTCGAACCACAAAATATACGATGATAATCTTCGAGAGGCTTTGCTATCTACATGCGAGAATTTTAAAGTTTGAAAGTTATGGTTGTATGATTTACGAGCGGCGCGGATGGCGCGGGCGGAGCGGGCGCCAGGGCGGCCGCTCCTCGGATGTAGGTAATGGCGTCGTTGAGCCGTAGGCAGGCACTCGCCCTTTAACGGCCCTGTAATTGCGTGCTGAAATTAAGTGTTATTTTTATGGTGATTTCTCTACTAATACTTAGTTGCTTTAAGGATGGCAAGAGTTTTGTTATGACGAAGTTTTCAAGAGTTGAATGCTCGATTTACGATTGAAAAATTGTGTAGGAACATCTCGTTAGTTTGTGTAGTTTCGTCGTACTTGAAAGAATAGATGAGCGTATTTGTTTTCTATAAGATTGTTAAAAATTTTTTGAGCATACGATTTTATATATCACTCGTTTCATTATATAAAAATGAAAAAACAAAATTGTAGACAATGATTTTTTATGTAAGTAATTATGCAGTTTTAATATATATAAAATGAAGATTCAAACGCTTTTGGTGTTCACTTGAAGACCTTTTGCATTTTTACACTTGAGATACCCTTAAAGTAAAGGAGTCCCACTTTTTACGCATATGGTTAGGCCCACTCCCCCCTTTATCACCGTATTCTCCTACCATGACTCCATCCTTCCACCATCAGATATCTTATTTCTACTGAAGATGCCGGCAACGCACTGGCGATTTCTGTGAGGTCGCAAGTGTTCCTAGATGGCGGTGTCCATCTCCTCCCTGGTGGATCGCATCCTCGCTTGCCCCTCGAAAATGCCCCACGAAAAAAAAAAGAGAGTTATATCATATTATGTAACGTAGTGCAGTTTAATTTATCTAACACAACACCTATGAAATATATTATGCAACTAATATCATCGCTATATGGTTTTACTCGATTTCATACGGATAGATAAAGTCATTTAGGTATTATTTATGTGCGTAAACCTATGCACCACAAGAGTTTTTAAATATTTCGCATAAAAGGTCACTATCTGTTAAGTGATTAAATGCACCAATTTCTTTACATATTAATAAATCTCTGATAGATACATGGATTGTATAATTTATGTACTACTAGTACAAAACTTTTAATGAGTATAGTGTTTTGTGCTACAACAAGAACTCTAAACATTGCTGTATAACGTCCTGTATTCAAAATAACTTAAAGCTATTTTTTAAATTCAAGACATATTCTGCAGATATTCATAAACAAGTTGTTTATGCAACAGAACCGAATAGCCCTTCGGTTTCCGTTTCCGAATAGCCCTTATAAAAAACGGCGTACAGAGTCGATAAGTATATTTGACGAAATGTCACATTCTGAAGAAGGTTAGCACTTTTCCTATCGGCAGATGCTAAACAAAACATACCATAAGTATATGACACTCATTTCATAAACTTAGGTATATTGCTATTTGTATAATACTTAATATTTTTTTATCTACGCTATGCTAGTAAAATGCGAAACTTAGTAATAAATTTACTGTCGTAATTCAACAAATGCTATATTCACTAGATAATATTACCAAAATACAGTTAACAATTAATTATGAAATATTTTGATATTAAAGAAGTTCTCTTAATTCCATCTTCTCTAATCATAAGTAAATATATACTTAGGATATACTGCAACTTATCGCTTCGATGTTTATTTCTCCCACCGTGTGCACGTAAGATAATCATTAAGCCCTTTTAAGGCATCGCATGCGTCATTGGCCATCGGCGATTTCTGCCAGGAAAAAAGAATCAGAGTTTCTTAAAAGCATAAGCTGATCGCGGGCAATCATGTTCGCCGTTATATAAATTAATGAATGCGTCAATAAATAAAACTCGGTTCCCTCGGCCCGTACCTGACCCTCTATAGAAGGGGTTAGTTATATTTACGACGCCGACGGTCGCCGCACGCGGCGGGGCATGTGCGAACTCGACTCGTAAACGGCGCTAATAAATTACTCGCAACTTTGTATGTTCGTCCGTCTGAAATGCTGCGAGCTCGCAGACACACGGCGTCGCTAATGAGGAAAACCCGGCCGAGCACGAGTCAGATTCGCGCACCAACGGTCCCGTATAGTATTATAATATTTTAAAATAAGGCGAGCCTGATCAGTGGTAGCTAAATTGAAATGTTTAATACCATTTTTAGTTTATTACGCAATGCTTATATACATATATATAAGATAAAATAATACAAATGGTTTTAAGTAGTTCCGCCAGCAAAATTGGGAGATAACGAGAGAATGACAGTTTTTCGCAAAGACGAGTAGGTAGGTTGAGTGGCGGATGAGCGATCGAGCGTATGAGTGGGCTGGACAGACGAGCGGACGGCCGAACAGGCTACGCAATACCTACATACTGCTACATACTCACAAGCTTTATCTTGTCTGGCATATTTACTTTGACTATGTATACTGAAATCGAAATAAATACCCCCTAATTTTATGTGCTTCAATAAAAAAAAAATTTAATCATCAGAAAATATGTTACTGTGCAAGAAATACTTTTAAAAGAAGTGTTTTTTTCATTCATTATTATAAATTACTACTGACAGAATTATATTACAATTCTCGTTTCATGCTCTATTGTACATGAAAAATAATGCTTATAATTTTACATAAAAAAATTGCAATCTATTCCTTAAAACTTAAATTTACAAATACATGTAACATAAAATTTAATTAATTGATATTGTTTGAAATGAATACCAATGAAACTTATGAGTATTTATCAACAATTTCAACAACTCTTCCATCATCATCATTATCATTATCATTATCATTATTATCTATTCTAAAACTGAAACTATAGGTTTGTGGTAACTAAAATAGGAAAAAAACAATTTTGATTCGAATCTATTTAAATATCTTGTAAAGAATTGTAGTTTTATATCTCGTTGTGCCAAGATTGCGAACATTAGTCATCGTTAAATAAAATTATCTATTTACAAATTCAATTTATCTTAGATTTTTATCATCTGCAAAGCTGATGTTGAAATCCTCACACAAAATCATTGGAAAATCATCAATATCTTTCCAATTTTATTTTGAAGTAATGCAGAAGCGTCTTGAAAATAAATAAATAAATTTTCATACAAAAAATCTCGTATTGCACTTAAAGCCTTATCTTACAAATTTCCAAAAATCATTTCTTAGTGGGCCCCAAAATTATACCAACTACTACCTGGTCGAATTTAATGATCCTAGCTTTAGGACTTAGTAACAAAGAATAACTGTATCGATGTCGCTGTCGGTATCGCGTGTTCAATGGTTTTTTCCCAAATTAAACAACGCGCCTAATGAAGTTTTCATTTAAAGTAAAACATGATCTCGTTTAATTAATTTTTTTTTGATTTATTTTAAATCGATGTTTTTTAAAATTATGTATTGATTATACCCCATAAGTAATGGATATTACAAATATTCACGAAAATATTTGTCAAATCACCCCGTCTGTTTTTAATAAAGCACAGTGCAAAAACCTTCGATATTAAACTGTGACGTCGGCGGTTCTACCTCGCCTACTTTATCCAGCACTGAAGTTATCTCACGCCGGTAACAGTATAACGTTACATCAAAAGAGAACATTATCCTTTCTTGCCGGCGGCGTCGGCAGTAAAGCTTATCTGCGTGGCGGGGACGCGATCTACATAGTGTAGGCACCGAGGCCGTAATCTGGCGCTGGGCGGTTTACGGGCGGCTCCCGGCCTTTTATATTTATTAACTAACTTGGGCTCTTGGCCGCATTAATTTGGGTTTATGGTAAGGAACCATCGGCACTCCAGATTTACGGTATAGGTAGCTTTTCGCGATACATTTTTCAAGAACCCCCGCACATTTTGCTTATTTATAATTTACATGTAGCTCTACATTTTAAATGTGAAAGCTTTTAAGGAAACCCTTTTAAAAAGTTTATTACATCATTGATAGTTAGCCGAGTATAAGTTATACGTAACTTGAAATCGATTTTACATCAGCTTACATTTACGAGTGACAATAATCATACGAAATATAGTTTTAAATGAATCAGATCAGCGAAATTTAAAAAAAGGTGTTAGAGCCGTAAAGTTATTTAATATATCATGCTTAAACTCTCTACTTGATTAATGCTGTAATTAAACATAATCTCCATCCATATCATGTGACCATCATTAGATATATGTATTAAGTTAGTAGTGTAAGATACGGCATTAGAAAAACCTTACTTCATTCATCAATTTCAATGAAATAATATTCTTAAGGGCATATCTAAATATAAAGATCTTAACAATGTTAAAGTTGTCAAAAAAATCTCTATGCTATTATTTTAAATTAATTCATTGGTAGTTATTTTTTTATAAATTATTCCCCCGTGTATATATTGAATTTTCCTAGTGCCACAGTGTACAATAAATTTAGTATTAAATGGTAGCAACCTTTAAGACTGCTGCAAGTTTTAAATGTATAAAGTTAAATAAAATCTATATATTTCGGTTTCATAGCTATAATTTTTGTTAAACATTTACTACAATAACCAAATATATGAACTGGTTCAGCAATAAACTTTGTGCCAGCGTATTTAAAACAGATTTTTTATTAATTGGTAACCGCAGTAAAAAGAATATTATTCTTTATATATAAATGTGCCCTTAATACAATATTCCGTTCAATTAATATATGAGGAAAGGTTTTCCTAATGTCAGATCCTTGATAACACGGTACATATAACAAAGGGGCTTTTCTTATGAAAAATATTTGTCTTTTATTAAGCAGTAGATCAATAACGCCAAAGACAGTGTTGACCGACTCTTTTAGAACGTTATAAAAGCAAAACAGTAAGCTTGAACTTAATACATACAATATAATATTAAATAGAAAGTGCATCCGACAACATTGAATGTTTATTCTTGCGGCAGTACACTGTCCAGCGGCGTCCTAAATTCACATTTTTCTTTTAGGTCCGCTATTTTAGAAAGAAAAAAACATGTTTCATCAAAAATAAGACGTGAGAAGTAATCTTATCCATGCCGACATGATGACGCTATGCTGCTCATATCCTTCACTATATATTTACATTACAAAATATTTACTTCGGTTATTAAATGTTTATTCTGATAAGATGTAGTATAATTATCACACATTCACTCTGTTGCTATATTCACAACGTATTATGTATACGTTGTGAATATAGCAACGTTACCTTATTTAAAAAGATGTATCTGTATTTTAAAAAGTTTTTCTAAATGTTATAATATATATATATATATATATATATATATATATATATAAATAAAACAATTAAGTAAATCTTACATTGTCATACGCTTTTCAACCGACTTTTAATAATCGGTCGAAAAGCTAAATTATAAATAAATAAAAATTCTTTACATTTTGTAAGATTATCGTTGATATATATATTATATATGCTTTACACGAATTTTGTGTTATTTCTCAAAAACGTGACTACCGAACCAAATCATTTATATCAGGTGTTATTGAAAACCTATCTAGATTCATCAACTGAATAATTTTTATTTCTAAGGACGTTGTAGATAGAATGATAATTAATTTTTAAATAAAATTTTTAATTACAAGAAATAAATTAATTATACAATGACACAGAAATTTTTGCATTTGCTTTATTTCGTAATTTTATTTTTTTAAGTTTGCACACCTCAAGAGGAACCCTCATAGGATCACTTCATTGGTCGTCTATGGATTTGTCTGCCAAGACTTTCTTTCTTAATTAATTAAATAAATTCTTTCTTAAATAATTAAATTAAAGGAGGTATCAAATTGAAATTAACATAAAATACTGTTACAGTCTACTATCCCTCGGAACTGTCAAAAAAATAATTTTTAAAGTAACATTATGATAAAATACGGAAACAGTTCTTGTAGTAATCGAATACTTGCAAACATATCAAAACCTATAACGTACTTCCCGTTGACCTAGAATGACGAAATTTGACAAGAATCAAAGCCTTACAGTGTAAGTAACGGGTTAAATCTGAATTTTGTTTTTTTTTATTATATTAAAGAAAATTAACAACATTCAGATTTTTCCCTTTGTCATTGTCATCAACAAATTAAAATGTCATTACAAATTGACATTTTAGTTGGAGTATGGACAAGAATGATGTCGATCAATATGGGAAAATATTTTCTAACTTCTTAACTTGCAATGAAAATTTAAGATATTCACGATGTTTTAAAGAAAACTTGTTGGTTTTTTTTAAAGAAAAATAATACAGGTTTTGAAATATTATATACATTATAAGAGTTATAGTAGTAAAAAGGTTATAATACAGAATATTATAACCTTTATTACAAGTTAATAAGCGATATATATAATAATTGTTCTGCTGATTGTGCGTAGTGCAAAAGCTCATTAAATAAGCGGTTTATAGTTTCATCTTGTAAAGTTTTCTGCAACTTTTTTTTTAAGAAACAAGTATTCACGCTCGCTTGAAAATCATTATTTTTACGGTAACCACAGCGAAATTAACCTAAAAATGTTTGTAATCACGCACGTAATGTTCACGAACATCGGCACCTCGGATACAACACACGAACACGCCTTTGGTGAGCTGCGCGGGCGGCGGGCGGCGGGCGGCGGGCGGCGGCGTACGTGTACCTTATCATATTTTTACGTGGGACGTGAAAACGCGAGCTTTTATTACGGGCCTTTTATTAGGTTTTGTAGATTAGACGCGGCTCCAGGAAATAGGAAATTCCTGAGATAGACGCCACGTGCTGCCGCATTATCGGAGCGGGAGTAATGGAGGCGCGTGTTCGTAACATCACGGCGTTTCATTCGTTAAATGGAGTAAATGTATATAAAATTTGCAAAAGTCGATGACGCAAATTTAACAAAAAATATTTGGAAAACGTATATTCAAACATGACTTGTTTAGGTACAGTTTGTCGTTGAAAAATTTTTCGATGTCCTTTTCGTTTTTGTTTCGTTTCGATTTTCTTCACTGCTGCATCAGGTAACTTCTATCAATGGTTATATTATTTTTGGTTTTAGATGAATTATTTAAAATCAAAACTTAATAGTATAAGTGGAAATAGATTAAATTTAATTTAAAGCACTCCAAGTAAAGTGTCGTACTAATGTGTACATACCCTTAAATAAAAGCTTAGAGAAATATTAAAATAAATTTAAACAAACTACAGCTCTTATTATAGTTTCAGTGATATGGTTTAATATGAGACTTGTTCTATTAATTTTTTTTTTGTATACAGTACTTGGATAAAATATAACATTTTTTCAAATAGGTGTCCTATTGTGTTGTATTTTGACAAAAACTCAGCATATCATATTTATTATAAGTTTTGTTAATTTTCACATGTTACATATTTTTATATATTCTACTGATTTAAATTCTCGTTCAGCTCGCTTCATGCTCAAAACGGATATTTTTTTCTGGTCTAAGGAAAAATGGGCTGCGTTATGACGCGTGAAGGAATCGGTCCGTATTTATGGGAAGAGTTATTGTTTGAAACGTCTACGTCGTAATTCCGCAGCATAAACCCGCAGGCTTCACGTCGGCCCGCCCCCGCCGCGCGCGCACAACGCACCCCCGTGAACAACCCCTGGGAAGCTGTGTTTTTCCCGGGCGAAATGGCCCGTTTGAAATTGTTGTTTTATGGCAGTTTTTAGTAGTTGATTTTGCCCGAGAGAAAATAATATAGAATCGCGATCTTTATGCGTGTTCTTCTAAAATATATATAACTAAGGAAATTCGAGGTAGGTACATGGTTAGATGCTATTATAGATCAATATATAATAATTATTATAATAGTACCACTTATAAACTATCTATAATAGTAATGCATTTAAATACAATATTGATGCATAAAGCCATATTTTCGAAAAAAACAATTTAAGGCTCTCTCACAATAATGTGCTTGTAACATTTAAACCCTAAAGCTCTTCAAAACTTTATCCAGGTAAAAAAATAAAATTAATGACCTGTCACAAAATAATATACAATGAAATTATCTCCGCCATATTTAAAGTGGTGACGCGCACTGTGATTGGTCGAAACGTGACAGCTGGTGAAATACGCGCGGGCGGACGCGGCGGGGCCACTAAAAATCGACTAATGAAATTAAATTCCGTACATTTCTGGCGTGGTCGTAAATAGTCTATGCTTCGTAATTTACAGATGAAAAAGTTTCGTATATCAAAAGATTATTAAGGTTTTTTACCGTGAATAAATGAAAAATGTTCTAATTTCTGCCGTCACAAGAAGTATTTTCAGGATAAAAAAAGATATGAAATTTTTTAATTACGTAGATTGTATAAAGCAATAAAAGAATTGAAGTTGGTTCTGGAGATATGATAATTATCTACATTAATTAATGGATTTTTTTTTTGTAAAGCTTTGTCTTTGATGTGTTTTTAATATATACCTCAGCATTGATGATGTATAAATTTGTATTAACCTTTATTTGCCACTTGCTTTACATTATATCATCTAAAAAGGGAAATAATGGGTTGAGTGGTAGTGAAGGCTTAGATAGATGAGAAAGGTATTTGAGCAAATTTTTGGAAAGTTTCCATATCTGTTAAATGACGCTGACATCAGTGACGTTATTTTTTGTAACATTTTCTTTATAAATTTTTCGTAGACGACATTAAGTTTTCTTTTTCAATCTTATTACATATTTTTAGAAGCATTTTGATAGTACAATTAATTTCAATGTCAAAGAATTTAAAGTCAAAAACAATTTGCAAACAGAGATCAAAATAGCATTAAAACTGGAATTAGAAGACAAGGACCAAGTAAAAAGATGTTAAAAAATTCAATACAATATGAATGGATTAATATTGGTGGATATATTAATTAATTAAATATCATATTTAGTATGTAGTAAATATATCGAGTAGGTATGTAATTTTTACAATTAACTAAATGGAAACCCTTTAAACACCCGTCTAGTAGAAAAAAAAAGACCTTTGGACTACTTTGGCGTGTTTGCAAGAGGAAGCCATAAACGCTTATACTTATAGACTTATTTTAGGTATAACTGTTAAGGTTTAGGTATAACTATACCGTAATTTATCCACACTGGCTATACCTATGGTATAGCCAGTGTGGATAAATTGCGGTATAGTATAGTATAGTACGTAGGTATAAATTTATACCTACGTATCAGTGATGGCGATCACATCTTTCGTGATCACGAAAGACAATCACATTTTTGGCAACAAACACAATTGCAAAATTT
The DNA here is from genome assembly GCA_005406025.1 of Eumeta japonica. Lineage (NCBI taxonomy): Eukaryota > Metazoa > Arthropoda > Insecta > Lepidoptera > Psychidae > Eumeta > Eumeta japonica. The sequence goes on from BGZK01000018.1 coordinate 1,058,789, forward strand.
CAAACACATCAATATTTCTCCTCATCCTATACATGGAACCTATACAAGAAAACTAAAGTTTCACGCAAGAAGCAAAACGTAAAATGAACTTTAAGTAACAAAGTTACGAACAAAATGCTGGGTGTTTCATTCGTGTTTCTTTTTAGTGAGCGCACATGACAACTTTCGATTCACAACCATATCAAAGCTGACGTAGCTCAAACATCTCGGCATCGCTATTATCAGAAAAAAGCATTCTCATGCGATGATGTTTTAAGAGTTCTTATCAGGAGCGTATATCGCTGTTGAAGCGGCGGCGGCATGGGAGCGGCCGGCAACAACAAAATCACATGTTTATGAGGGACAATATCAACCACTTAGGGCACTCCTGCGCCTGCCACTCGTAAATGCGGGCGAGTAATGATTTACTAGTGCATTCCTCGCGCGCCCGCCTCCTCGCTGTACGGCCGCCTCGCTGTATAAATGCCTCGGTCTGATGGAGTGCAGTACTGTCTCTTTGTTAATACGAGAATTTGATTTGTAACAGGTTATGCGGCTTCGTTTTTAAAATTAAACGATATTTGGATTGTGTGTTTCATAGTTTAACGTTTGCTAATGATGATTGCAAAATTCGAAGCCATTCCATACGAAATCATATTGTTACAGAGATGTGTTTAGCATAAATATACTACATTTGAAATAGCAAACAGCAGTGTATAGGATAATTCAATATTGAATTCACTTTGGTAATTTTAGATATTCTTTACTTTTATTGAACATGTGAGTAACTATTGACCGAAAAGCATTCAATTAAACTAAAATCCATTAATATTTCAGATATTCAAAAATAAATAAAAAAAAAGAATAATTTTGAATATAGTTAACGGATACTTCGTTAAAACAATTTTAAATTAAATACGGAGCTAGTAGAAATAAAATTATTTATTATATTTATAAAGGGATTTTTAGTCATATCTCATCCATGCTCGGTTGGGAATTGGGTACTTTGTTTAGTTATATATAATTACTGAAACATGTAGATAGGTCGTTCTATGTTATTCAATTTAGTCGTATCGTGCTATAAAATGAATCATATAAAATGTGATTGTATATATACTTTTATGATTGATGGAATTTTTTATACCTACAGATTTTAGCATTCTAGTCAATCAGTATATAGAAGGATGTCTAATATAGTATTACTCGATCCTCTTTTTTTTTAATTATTCTTAGATATAATGAAATTTGGTAGGTGTAATGAATAAATAAGTCAGTTTATAGAGTTCATAACTGCTGTCTGCCTATGGCTTGAACTCTCAATAAAATCTTACATTAAAATTCACAATACTTATTTGATGAACGCGGACCACCCGCACCTTAAACGTCTGTCGCATCTTATAACATAAAAGAAAATGCTGGGCATAAATTAGATACGAAAGCCGATATATTCCCGACGGCGATCGTAAATTCATGAATTTAATAATAAACGTTAAAACAAAATATATTATTACAACAAGTTAAGGCATAAGTACACGTAATACCTGCCGTGTTCTAATACATGAGGCTACGATACAATGCGTTTCATTATTATTGTAAAAGGATTAGTATTTGTGGACCCATATATTTATGGGTTTGTTACAGAATATGTACAAGGATCGAGCATATATGAATTAGGTGGGTTAAAAATTGGTTAATCCTGAGCTTAAAGCATAGAAACCATTTCAAGTTAATATTGTTTAATAAAATTAAAAAAAAAATACTCTATATTTAAAAAGCATTGGGGGATAGATGTAAGGAAGCTCTTTAAGATTTCATTACATTTAATATTTTTTAGGTTCTTCATTTTGGATTGATCGGCGTGTGGCCTAATGATAGGCATCCAGATAATGATATAAAGTATAGATCACTACTATATACAAACTCCTAATTGATAACATGGATATTCAAAACAAAAACCATGTGGAGTTATTAGTGTTAGAATCAGCATACATTCCTACACCATTTTGGCCGTTTTTATTTAGAAAACTAGCTTCCTTGGTCTAAACAACTTATTTGACCAATTGAGTGTGTACAGTGATTTGGACTTCCTCCACTCTAGGAATAAGCGTCTAAAATTTCAACATTGGAATTGTTACGGAAGTCGCCTCGATTTATAACTCACACTTCCCTTCCTTCTGGGTCATACGAGACGTAACACCGAAAATAGAAACATGTAAAAATCATTTTCTTTTACACATTTTTTTTAATAAGTAATCCTACTTAGCGAAATATTTATGTAATGTAATTAATAATTAATTTCAAGAGATATTAATTTATTATTTGGTAAAGGGTATCTAAAAGTTAAGGATTATTCTATCAAAATCGTGTCTTCTAGTATTGATTAATTAATTACTTTAATCTTATGTTTGTTTGTGAACCAACCCATTATAACAACAATGAATATCATGTTAATTTGTATGTTTTACTTTTGCCAAATCATAGTTATTCGAAATAAAGATTATATGGGCTGAAAATTTTTTATGTAAATTAAAATAAAACAAAAACATAAAAAGAATACCAAAATTAAAAAAAAAGTTAATAAAGAGACAAATATTAAAGAAAGGTATATAAAAAAATAAGAAAAATGGAAAAAGAAAATAAGTTATTCATAGTTGAGCATTTACGGAATAAAAAAATATTTTAATATGATTAAGAATAGATAATTTAAATAAAAGCGAGTAAAGAATAATTTGTGTCTTTTTTTGTAAAACTTAAGTTTCTTTAAATTCGTAAATCAAGATTATTTTTTTTTGTATTATAAATATGCAAATTGCATTTTACAATTCGATCAGTAATCACTTGGTAGTGTTAAGTAGTTTGTAACGATTCTTCTCAATATTTGGATAGGCACTATGAGACTTATTGGTACTCTATTTTGGTTTTTTTCCCTCAGACAGATTTGTTTTGTATTTCAGTAGAAAAAGTGTGATCGTTTTAAGGTTTTATTAAGAAGTAAACATCAAGTTCGATCACCTGCTTTATTTTTATTCATTCTTATGACCGACTCATATACATATAATATAAACATCTACAGTTTGATTTGCATACAAAAATGGAAATTGCTGTTGAGAAGCCTTAAATTAATGATGCTTAAATTTTGAAGTTAAATTTAATTTGATAAAAAAAATGTAAATACTAGGTTCTGACTATCTATTTCATAGAGTAAAAACTTAACAATAAATATAAGACTATTTTAAATACCATTAAGTTTAATTGTTTCAAAATATATAATATTGCATATAATGTATAGGTATGGAGCTTGAGAGTTTACATTTGTACTTTTTATAATCCATATTAGTTCCCCAATACAGCAAGATTAATTATATTTTTGTTTTTGTAAAAATCCGGAATTTAGTAAATTAAAAAACAGAAAACAAAAATCGTAGGCAACGTGATCAAAGTTCGTTTCTGTTACCTATATAGAATTAGCATTAACCGAGAACTGATAAAAAAAACCAAAGTTTTTATATGGTAATATAATTTACGAACGAAGAGAAAATATATTTTTCATATTAAATTCTTGTATACATGTAAGCAATACATTTTAAATATAATTTGAGATTATCATTGAATTATCTATGATTTTTCTATGCAAAATTGCCAGATTATGAACGCTCGATGCGTTCGAACATTTGAATTATTCACGCATACCGAGTTTTCCACGTTTTCTATCACCATAAAACGGTATTCCGACGTGATTTCAATATATTTCGAGCCGGCACATGCGGCCCGATTCCCCGGAATAGCACAAAATTTACGATCCAATATTTTTATGCAAAGTGTGTCGCCAAATGTGCCGGGCTCCGAAAAAATACACAGCCGCGTCCTTTCGCACCGTAAAAAAAGGATGCGACAGAATAAATATACACGGTGCCACCCTTTTTGTCCATTAAACGCGCCGGGCTTTTTCTGGGCCACCATAAACTGCGCCCCAATAAATATGTAAATCCGATGTGGAGAGAAAAAAAAAAACGGGTCCGGCTCTGTCGAGTTTCACTTTCGAGCGTCGAGTTAATTGGAGCACAATTGCCCTCCGCCGACGCTCGGCGGACGCGGGGCGACGACCGCGTCTTCGCGCTTATGTTGCTCTGGCTCGTTTTGAGATGGACCTCTTGGCATGGTTGAACAGTTGACAATGATAAATTATGAATTCTGCAATATATAAAAAAAATTATCTGCATCTATATTTAGGTGTTGATGAGTTGACAAATGGACGGGTTGTATTTTTTTCTAGATCCTCGGTTTCCCTCGTCCTTCCCGGTTTCGCTACGTATACGTGTGTGACACGAAAACGAAATATTAAAATATTTCTTAAAGATTAAGTACATATTGACAGTTATTTTATGATGCTTGATCAAAGATAATTAAAATAAAGGAGCACATTAAATACGATTTTTAATCGATATAAATAAAGGTCAATCGAAAAATACAACCCTGTTTCCAAAAAGAATAATTCATACTTGACGAAAGCAAAAAAATGTAGAAAGAACATTGGCGCTGTTTCTACAACCAATAGTAAATAAAAAAAACAACGCATCATAAGATTTTACTTAAATAACAATTTAGCAAATAATTCAACATTATTGTTATTTGTGGCGCTTTTACAACGTGGCTCACTCACTACCCTCCCACGATTTTTTTTATATCAGATTGAAGGACTTGGATTTTAAGTTCTGCACCTTGACTCATTACGGATTGGGAATACTACATTAAAATCTGACATGCATTCATCATATACGTAGTTGGCATTCATCAAAAAGTTATACCAGCAATAGCTGATGTATATTCGTATTCATGAAAATACACAATCTGACTTCTGAAGTCAGTCCCAATAGGCACCCTTTATCTGCGCTACGGAACCCCTTCTTTGCTGCTCAGCCTCCCCGTTTATCGCTTCCCTTTCGACAGACGTTAACTTAAATATGTCCATCTCATTCTATCTCCCCAAAGAGGTTACGTTTTCCATTTTCCCGTATCTGCTCTTTGTAACGAGTTCCTGAACAGACGAGGTTTATGTGTACAGATAGGCGAGTTGTTTTTTTTTTGTAATTCAGATTACGGAATAACACAACAAAATATTTAATGCGGTAATAAAACCGCTAGATAAGACTTAATATACGTATACAACGCTTTTGGTCATCCTACGAACTTAACTTTTACGATATTACTGATGTCAAACTTAATATTTTATTCTTATTTGAACTAGAATGCACTAATAAAAACACAGCAGCGAACGCTTATTATTTTTTATGTAATATGATTTTTTTCGATGTATGTTTTTCCTTTATTAAGCATGTCATGCAATTATTAATATTTTTAAATATAGTGAAAAAATAGATAACGCTTAATGACAAACATGTCGAATTCATGTTTTTACTGCAGAGATATGCTTCAATTATATGCTTATAATTTACATATGTATGTCTATTTTTATGATCGTATTCAATCGTTCCATTCTTTTGGATATAAAGTAAACTGTTAATTTGATACCTATATCCTGAAATTAGAACAAAATATCTATAATTCAAAAAGATATGTTCTGACTTTGTTATCAAGAGAATAATAAGGCTAATGTAGAAACTATATAAAACACGAAATTCATTACTTCCTAACAGTCAAAAATAATAAAAAACAATATCTTATTTAAAAAAATATTCTGATTCCAAATATACATACGATTATATAGAAATTTTTACAAGTTTTTGTAAAAACAAAACAAACTGAAATTAGTAATTTGAAGAACATCAGTACCTCGTATTTTGCTATATGAATTAGTGTTTTTTAATAGTATCTACTTTAAGATACGATTAATTGTCTTCATCAGAGGTATATGTGCTAAGTGCGAAATATTATGTTTGGAGAGACTCATTATTACATTTTCAACTCATTGATAAATTCATTTGTAGTTTTTGTATGCTTATTTTTATGCATCATTGATGAATAATGTAATTACGATTGTCTATGTAATCTAATTACGATGTGTAATTTACATTACAGCACTATTTTTAATTTCATCTTCCGAATCAGTTTGAAAATATGTATCAGTAGATTATTACGTATTTTGGCTTGTTTTACCAAGTTTGACTCACTGGTAAACGTCATAAATTGCATTTTACACACGCACACACACAAAAGTATATATATATATATATATATATATATATATATATATATTCACTTTTAAAATTAAAACAGATGTCATTTAGCCAATGGCAATTTTTAAAAATATTATATTATAATTTTTGGACAAGGACATTCTTATATGTGATAGGTACATTACAAAACATTTGATGTATATTTAAGTTTATATTAAAAAAACAAAATAGCAAAAGTGAAGAATTTTAAATGCTGTCGATCAATTCGAACACTCAGAGCAAAAAACATTATTAGTTACATTACCCAGGTCTTCGAGTTGAACCCAAAAAAACATTGGGTATTTTCAAAATCTTCGAATTCAAAATATTAATCTTTTATTTTAAAAGCACTAGATATTAAGTTTTGTATAAAATACAAACCGACTTTAGTACTTGTTATAATCTCAATAAGGAAAAAAATGAGCAAGATAATTTAAAAAATATAATAGTAATAAAATGATTATTATCCTATGTTTTACCACAGATATCATTTGAATAAATTAACTAGAATCAACGGATTTAATAGCACATTACAGAAATCATCACAGCTTTTGTGTACAAAAAAAAAAAATACATTTCAAAAACTAGTACAAATGCTATTTCAAAAGAAAAAGGAAAAAAAAATGTTTTTTTTATTGCAATTTTTTGCCAAAGATGTCTATAGTTCGAAATAACTCATATGAACGGGACTTGCTTCCTTCAATTTAGTTATCTGAACGCAAATATTAAAATAAAATACTAAAAATAGATCGATCACAAATCTGAAAGTACTATAGAAAAACGTGTTTTTGAATTTTCTTTGAAAATAAAAATCAAAAGTCTGAATAGGCTTAGAAAAGAGTTGGTTTAATAGCTCACAAATTATTATAAAAAAAGTTTGTACAAAAAATATATTTTCGTGATTTCTCAAAATCTTTCAGATCATGTGATGTTAGATTTTCAGGGAACTTAAGTATTTTCAAGGCCCTTGGAATGTGGCTAAACCGATTTCAGTCGATATATCCGTTATAAAATATCCAAGGTCTATATTCATAAGTCCACACTCATAGACATATATAATGCACCTGAAACACACAGACACACACAATGCGCCTTTCTTCTCGTGTGGAAACGACCACAGACGCACAAACACGGATATTGTCAAGGGAACTAGTTGGAGCAATTGTCTAAGATTTCAAAATGTCGACATCTGCTGGAAACATGTTTTTCACAAATCGTACTGAAAACGATAATTATTTGTTTTTCTGAAAATTTTTAATTTTACTAGCATGAAATTAAAAAAAAAAACTGGCCAAGAGCAAGTCAGACAATGTTCATTGTAGGGTTCCGAAACCATTATTACGAAGAAATGCACTACTGATGAAAAAAGTACGTTGTTACACTATTTCCATGTTTCCCGCACAGAATAGTTATACACATTTTAGTACAATTTACCTAGTGTATAAGTAGGTATGTCGACTGTTACTATTAAACTAGTGTAAATCAAAGTGCATTAGCAAAAGAACGTATCTTCATGTCACTTACGTCCTTTCGTTGAGAAGCGTAGTTTTTCAGCAATAACACGATACGGTTATATCCGATCATATTCAAAATAATTTTCGATTAAGCGTTACTTTCGTTATTTTTTTTCATATTTAGACATAGGAGATAGGGTTTAGAAAATAAAGAGGAGAGATACAATTTCTGCTATTTTTGGTGCAATCATTTCCGAAATTATTTACGTAATCAGAAAAATTGTTTAGAAAGTGTTTTAAATGAACTATCGAAATATATGCCACACGTTGATGTTTAACGAAAAAAATGTTTTCAGCTTTTGTTATATGTGTGTGACCTCCCTATAAATATTTATTTTTGTTATTTGATTACAAAGCTAAGTAGTGACTTATACAAGACATATACACTATAAATTTAATCAATATACGTCTTGTAGTTTTTGAATAAAATGCCTGTGACATACGGAGGGAGGGACGGAGATGACGAAACTACAAGCCATTTTGCCATTTTGGCTCGGTACCCTAAAAATCAATCTACCCATATCGGTTAATATTTCTGAAATTTATGCCACGAGGCAGTTGTTTGCTTGAAACGTCTAATGCTAAGAAGCACGCGATGCCTATTCATATTATTTCATTTACTTTCCGTCATACAGAGGCTGTCATTGCGTCTACATAATTTTCCCATTTGCGCAAACATACAATAACTTCCAGCACTTTTATATGAGATACGCCACGATTACGTTTCGGCACCTCTACAGATACGACGACGGCGCGCCGGCGATGCGGGTGCGGCGCGGTAACTTCGAGTTCGGCTTGTAATACGTAAGGTATTCCCTTTAATGAAGGCTATCGATCGCCCGCGGGCCGTAAGCGAATAATTTATGGTCGCGGCCGGCCGGGCCGCGTCGCGTGCTCCGTAGGTGTGTTATTTATAACCCCTTTTTTCGCAGCTCGTAACCGCGCGCCGTAAAAGGGACTTATTTTAATCTCGTGATTGGTCAGCTCAATTGGACGGTTACGTGCTTTAATGAGTTTATAGTGGACCCGGCCTCGGCTACGTGAACGGCACGGGAATGACGGAACGGCTCGACGTTTATGAAAACGGGATTTACCATTCGAAAACGTAAAACGTACAAAACGCAGTGGAAAGAATTCAATACTGTCCTTTAACGGCAAAAGGTTATGAGAATTCATGTAAAACTATGAGATAGTTATGGGGGCACTTATTGAAAAACTTTGTCATAAATCGGTTCTTAATTAGTTACTGACCGACGTTTATACTGACCGCATCACTATTAGACATCTTTATTTCAATAATAAATGTAATGTAATGACTTGGCAATGGCATATCTATATAATAATACTAGGTTTTGTCCGCGGCTCGGCCCGCGTAAATACAAAATGGTTTTTTTTTATATATCATATATGAAAACTTTTTCTTATATAGGATTTGCTTAAAAACCGTTCTTAGTAAGCGTATACGTCTAACTGTGCCAAAGTTCAAGTCAATCAGACTTATAGTTTTGGAGGTCTCGTGCAGTCACTCAGTCAGTCAGTGGTACTTTGTTTACATATGCATAGATAAAAATTACGAACTATTTAAAATATTCCAAATTAAACATAGGGCTAGGAGGCTTAATTTATGATGTACTAGTTTTCTGCCCTCGGCTTCGCCCACGTTGGTAACGTGTTCCTCCATCTTTTATATGGAAAGACCTCCCTATTAACTTCAATCTCAAACCGGCTTTAAATTCTGTTTACGGTATTGTTCTTGATTTCAGTCGAGTTCACAACCTTGACCCTAATCCAGATCTGACATTCGATTTCCACTCTGGGTCCATTTCGGTGCCAGTACTAGCTTTCCATTCTACTCCCGGTCTCACTTTCAATTCCGATACCGCTTACGGGTCCAATTTGTACGAAGTCAAGACAAATGCTAGTATGAAAAAAATGTAGGACATATACTGTGGAATAATGTAACTTCCCATGTGCAAAAAAAATGCATTTTATATAATGTCATTATTCCCGCCCCCAAGATGGGTTTTTCCTAAAATTCAATTTAAATGAAATAAAGTTAATATTCTGCTATAAGCCAAAAGCTCTGCTCATGAAGACCGCAGTGAAATCCGATAAAAATTTAAATCGTTGTTTTCTATTTCTGCTATCAAATCCTCCCAATTTTTCATACATACTCTCAATCCACAGACAAACCTGGTTGTACTGTTACTGTTTTATTATATATATCAAGCACAAATCGGTAATATTTGCTAGATTTTACATGTCACCGGGTGATTACCAAGTTATTATATTTATTATGTGAATAAATATGTTTAATATTAATACGGTCACTATAACCGTTGATAATTGGGAATTTGAAAAAAAAAAAAAATATTTTTTTATGTATTTTAAAACTTAATTATTAATTTTATTGATATGTTATTTGAAAACGAAAAAAATTATTTTTCAATTAATTATAAGCGATTAAAAATTGATAAAATTTAAAAAAAAAATCACGTGACTGTGAACGCGCCACGATTGGCCACCATATTTGTGACGTCATAATGTTATAGCAATTCCATAACAGTGCAGCGTTTACAGCTATTATAAGTAACTAATGACAATATGAATATGAAATACATCAAAGTGATCTTCACAACAAAAAAAGTTCGATTTTGTTTTAGGATTATCTCAGAGCACTGCTTGAAACCATTTTTTTCGACGTTTCTCGTCTTGAGGAACATTTAAAAACATTTTTTCCGGAGTTGTCTTTGTAGTATTTGTACATAATGGTACAAAACAAGAGCGGTAACTTTTGAGATTTGACATTTTTATATATTTTGAGTATTTAACAATGACAGAATAAAATAAATCAAAACTCAAAAGCACTACACTTATTATCTCCGTATACTACTACGAGTGACAACTAACATTATGACGTCACACGCACTCGGATTTGTTCGGGAGTTGTCGGCGCGTCTTCGGTACTGGATTCAAAATTAATTTTATTTTGATATAGCTTTTAATTATTGCAGAAAAAATTGTTTTGTTATAAAACTTATATATGATCTTTCCATTTTTCAAAAAAAAAATTTTTTCAAAAGCCTAATTAGGAAGCGATTTACGACAAAGTTTTGAATAGGTGCTTCGATAGATATTGATTAACTGAATAAATTACCCACTTTTTTTGGACGAGATTTGCATTTTTGTATATTTTACGCTTTTAATGGAATCTCATTTCTTTTTGCAGGCAGTCCTCCTTTTATTATCGGCAAATATTTCTTGTATGTTGGTTACAAATTTTCTTAAAGCCCACTCCCTGTCTATATCGGCTTTTTCACAGGTTTCAATGAAACAATTTTTGACCAATCCGGACAGTGAATGCTTCTGAGTCGATTGTATTCAGTAATTATAAACGCCTGACCTTTAACTGTGTCAACCGTCTGGACTTGACACTTTCAAAAGTACCAAGTACACTTGACCATATGTGAAGGTCAACCCTTATTCGTTGTACTATACTGATAGCACCGTTGAGACTTGCGTTAGATTTAGATAGATGTGCAAGGAGCCGTGAATTTACCAACCGCAATAAAAACAGGATTGAAATTTAGAAGAGAGTAGTTGAATTTCGGGATGTTTCAGTTTCATATCCGTTATAGGCTAAACACACTCAGAAGTCAAAATTGAACTGTGTGTGTCTGCTAGAAGTACCTTAGGATTCTGATGAGCTGTGAATGTGTCAGTGATAAAATTAAAGAACTTCGACAAGCAATAGTACCTAAACTACGGTTATAAATAACAGGTGGGTAATTTAAGAATACAGCTAGATGTGGTATATCCTCTTGTCTATTAAAAATTCAAGCTTTAATCTTTAACTAATATGAAATTACAGGGGGTCAAAAATGCCCTGAGTGGCTTAGAAAAAAGGATAGTACGGTCGTGCTTTTGCTCAATTTGATGATGCAATATTGTGCTCCCAAATAAGGATTTGTAAATAAATGAAATATCATAAAATAATAATTAAACTTATTGTCTTATCAAAAATTAACCAACCAAAGGAAAGCTTAACATTTTCAAAACAGAGTCAATTATTTTTGAGTGTAAATTAGACAGGATAAAATAACGTAAGAAAAAGTTAAAAAAACCGTGTTCCTATCGAATGCGCTTTTATAAAGATGAAATGTTTGTTCATTTAATCAATAAACATATTTTCTTTTGTTTAAAAAGTATTATAACGTTTCTTTTTTAATATACCTAGTTCCTTAATATCATTTTTCCTATACAAGTCATATCATTGTGTATGCCTCTTTCAAAACATAAAATCAGTACCAGACATCCATTACGCCGCATCGTTCTTAACTTTGCCTCTCTATCCCAACTTTTCATTATCTACCTGCTGCTACTAGAACATCTTAAACTCTATAATAACACTTGTAATTTGCTCTCATTTATCATAAGTGGTACAACTGATTTTGTTTAAAAACTCCATGATTACTGGGATATTAATAATTGCTGTGTCATCATTTACAAAACATCGACCACTGTAATTTTGTAATTACTTTATATATTCGCCATTATATCACATCTGCAAACGTTTATATATCCAAATTTTTTTTCAGTAGTTAATCACATGCATAAAATATTGCACTGCATATATATTTACATTTTAATAATGGCAAAAACCCACTTTATTCTTCGATGTTAATTTTTCATATGTTAATTTATAACCAAACGCAGAATGGCAATTAATGAATGGCAATCGTAAACTTAAAAAATAGGCGGACGAAGTATTACAAACTAATCGTTGACACCCCCATATTATGTCCTCGCTATAAACTTACAAATCGTAACATCTATAACTAAGTAAGTTTATTTTATAACACTCAGATTATTAATTATTCATTACATGTCTTTAATGTCGTAATATTTGTCATTTTTTTTAATATCTGCATAGTATTTCATCAAGGAAATGGGCTGAAATTTTCTTTACATGGCTGTCTTTTGTCTACACAAATATATGTAGTCATTTCTTCTGCCTTTGCTTAGCAATGCTTTTTTCATCTATTTTTTATGATCATGAATTGGCTGTTTCCTTTAGATTAAACTATTTTTTTCTGCTTAGATGGTAGTAAATGTGGATAAGTATGTATTTTCGTCTTTTATTATATATAAAAATATAATATTAATAAATTTTTAACTCTAAGGCATTGATTTTACTAACGCTAATTTTTTATCTCAAAACGTAAGCGATTAATTTTAATAAAAATTGAACTATCATTAGATTTATATCCACCTAAAAACTTTTGAAATTCGCTTTTGATTAAATTCCTCTACTTGAATATAAAAAAGCTAAGCATACTGTTACGTAAGACGGACTTTAAAATTTCCTATTTTATGACATATACAGTTACAGTTATTATATTATGTAATTGTTTAATTTTATATTTATGTCTTCATAAAAGTCATTCATAAATATACCCCAAAACATAGCTAATATTTTTATAATACAGGAAAAACAATTTTATTTTTCATTTTGTGTTTCTACATTATACATAATTGCCAGATTTTTGTGAATATAGCCGAAGGAGTTACCATTTTTCATAATCTCAAATCCCTTTAAATCGTTAGAACGATTTTTCAGAAGAGGAATAATCTATTATTTCGAAAAAAGTTTGAACTTCAATGTTAATTGTAATATTGATGACTATCAGAAAATAATAATAGGAAGAAGTAAAATTAAAGAAGTAATAGGCTCTCACCCACTAATTATTTAATCATACTTATTTTTGTCACCGAACACCGTACGGTGATGTTGATTTTCATAAATATTATGAGAGTTAGTATTCAAACAATTGAATGCAGGTGTACGGATGGAGAGGGGACGACAATTAAATATGCATTTAGTACTGGCTTTCAAGTCTTTTGTTTGCGGAGATAGAATACCGATGCTCTAGGCGTAATAAAATCTAACTCATTTCTGACATATACTCGTAATTGCTACAATAAATAAAAAAGTAAATACGTACATTTTCTGTATATTTATTTTTTATATAAGAGATGCATGTATTTTAGTTTTGATTTCTGACAAATTATTAAATACTACATAAAAATCTTAGGATTTATTTAAGTTACATCGTTTTCGAAGCTACTCATTTGCCGCTTAGTATATGTGAGCAAATATATGAATAAAAGTGGAGAAAAAATTATCAATTTATTTGAATAAACCTTATTGTTATCAAGTAAATAAATCGAGTTTTATATGAAAACTTTAAACAGGAAACAATAAAGAAATAGGCCCTACGTTGAATCAACAACTGCATTATTTCTATACAAGGACGTTCAGAGAATAAAAATACTGATTTGGCAAGTTGAGGACCACTTAAAATACATGAGTTTTTCAACCGTTAATCAGCTCCGACAAGTAAAACCCTCGTGCCGCACACGATATATTGAAGAAGATAAATCTTCGAGGCCCCACCCCGGACGGGCTCCATTAAAGCGTTCTCAGCGCTCGCACGCTGCGAATAGTACCTACACATAATACGGACGCGAATGTGAGAAAAGGATGCGCTTTTGTGCGAATTCGCTACATTTTTTTTTTCAACTTTACATAATACTGTCTATGCACTAGCTGAGGCTTTATTTACACCTATTATGATAAATAATAAAAATAATAAACATTTATTTCCAACAATGTGTCTATAGTACAATTTGGTATTTGATATACATATGTCTACTGTTAGTATTTATACAAATACATACAAATATTATTAGGAAATAAACTCACGTCTATTTCCCAGAAGGGTAAGTAGTGATTATAGACTTCCAAATGGTACAATCTTTGCATACACGTATCTCTCTTACTTCGCTGACATCTAACAATCTTTAACGCAAGTTCGTTTGTTATGGGTGCTTAAAATTTGGTCTTTTTAATATGCTACCGATTTTGTTTATGATATTCTAGGTCATATAGAAAATGTATTATTGATATTTACATTTTTGTGTAAAACTATATCTATAAGTAATTATTGAGAACAAAGTAATTATTGTGTACGGTATATCATACAATGCATACATGAGTAAGTAATTTTTACATATACATTTTTCGATACATAGTTAGTTCATATTTTTATACTGTATTTAATGTAAAAGTAGAATAACGTATTTAATTATTTTGAGAGGTACAGATTTTAGGCGCGATAGAGAAAAATAATGAGACATGCATTAGAAGAATATTATAGAATGCGCGCGCAATTTCAGCAAAATATTGACACAATGAAATTGATTATTAAATAGCATATCAGAGTTAATCTCACATTGGCAAATGCCAGACTGAAAACACATTACTACACATAATTGGGTAGAGTCATATTCATATGCAAAGTGCCTATACAGTGGTGTTTTAACTATCATTCTATGTGTATTATTATCAAACATATAAAACATTTATGCGATTTAAATTCACACAAAGAATAAATTATCATAGGTAGAAAATAATTTTAAGCTAACATGTATAAACTTTGGTGCTCTGTTGATAAGCTGAGTTAAATACGATTTCATCAATCGTATTTAACATTTCACACAAGTTGATTGTCAGCAACGACGCGGGGTTATCGTGGACACTTGACTTTTGTAACGTCAAGGGCCCATGATAGATAGTCGTAGATAGGCGAGTCGTAGATAGGAAATAATTTCAAAATAGTTTCCTATTTGATACCACTACCTACATTGAAATAGAGATCAATAAGTCGAATAAATAATAATATGTACAGGTTTATTAATATGTAATCCCGTATGGGCATAAGAGTCCAAAAATATGGCACTAAATAACCAATACGAACATGGGTAGTACAGATTGTACAATACGAAACTGGAATCCGCTAAAAAGTCCCCAAAGAATGAGCGATGTTGTCGATAGCTCGCAGGCTTTATCGACTTGATTGAAAAATGGAGGTCGACATTGTGTTACCATCGGAGCGCGACCACCCTATTAAGATGCCGCGAGCATAGGCGATTTTTTCAAGCCGTCATGACAGGGAGTATGTAATATGTAAAAATTTACAATTTATAATGGTTGGATGTGTGCACACTGAGACTGTGTGTGAATGTTCAACAAAGTCCCTGAAAATGTATAAAATCTACCTTTAAACTAATTTAAAATAATTATTCAGCAAGTCATTAAAAAAGGACATAACCTGCTTGACTTCTTGCGGGTTTGTTTCTTTAGAAACTATACAATGTTTCCGATATGTACGTTTGTATAATTTCTAGCTATCGTAAAAGAAAGTTAGGTTAATTTTATCGACAAAAAGAAAGTAAACTAATAATCTGTACGTTAGTTTTTTTAATGATTTTTTGAGTATCACATTTTTAATTTTGGCTAACTTTCTCCACTTAAAATTCTAAAAATACAATTAAAAAATTAATTCAATTTACTAATATTTTTTGTGAATTAGCTAAATCTGTGACCTTAAGGATGATCATAAAGATAACTCGCACATTAATGTTTTTAGACAAATATAAAATTAAGAAAACGGTAACATTTAAAAAAAATCACACACTTTTTGACATTTTTATATGTATTTCCTAAACTAACACGTTAAGGTTTTAATATTTTAAATTATTTTACAACTAGAATAAACTACGGACAAAAATTTAGAACATTAGAAATCTTTAGCTCATCTTTATGGCCCTCTAAAATAATAGTAAACAAAGTCTACTGAGGTTCTTTGTATTGTATTATGATTACCTGTCGCGTTACGAGCTACAATGTGCATACAAAATTAAGGAGGACATATTATAAATTAATTTTCTTTAAATATTCACAAAAATGCGTTGTTACAGAAGCAATTCTTGAGAGAGTTGTATTATTTCATGCCTATTTCCAAACTTTATTAGTATTTAAATTTCGTACATTTTTTAAATTATTACCAATAGATGCAGCTTTAAATTTTATCGCAGTTTGTTAAATAATATCTAGTTTAAAAATAAGAAAAAATAAAATATGCTTAATGACTTAGTTTGTGAAATACAGAATAATAAGTTCAAATGAACCAAAAAAATTTGTGTATTTTACTTTGTTTTTTTCTGCTTGAAAATTTACATTTGTGGAAATATTTTTAATACTTAAAAATAGAACACATTTAATTAATTAAGGAAAAAAATCAATCCTCGATGAACACTTTTTAATGATTCATAAATTTTTAAGTGTTCACTGGTAAATATTGATAATTTACTTTTCAAAAGTCCATTATAAAAAAAACTAATGAATAAAAAAAATATTTGTTATAATTTATTCGATAAAATTAGCTTTATTTTATTATCCCAAAGTTAGAACTTACCGAATTGGAAACATTGTATATGTTTGATTGAATAATGTAATGTATTTAAATTTTAAAAGAAAAATTTTTAAGTTTCTGAACGAGACGACGTAGTATCGTTTCAATGGTCCCATAAATAGTTTTCATTAAAATCAAAACAACTCTTTTTTTCATTTATCGATTCTATTTGATATGTATATATATAGATAGGTAGAATTCTACGTGGAATTAACAATTTAACAGTTAGCGAAATTAGATAATTATAAAAATAAATAACACTTGCTTAGGTGTTCGATATCTGTCAATCCTCTGGAATCAATGTTCAATCATTTGGATAGAGATTCGTAGTGGAGAGGCAGATTCGAGGGTCAGCGGTGGGTTGCATGCTGCATGTTAATGCATGTTGAATGCAAGCGTCTACTATGGATTTCCGCGAATTAACACCTCACACAATACAATAATACGAAATTAAAAGTATTACGCCTTTTTTAAGTTAAACTTATTAATCACCCATCTATATATTCTATTATTGTGTAATTGTAATTTTAAAATTAAACTTAGCTTCTCACTGTAACATTTTGAAAAAAGAATTCAGTTTAATTTTCAACTACAAAAAAAAAACATGAAAATATTAAAGCTAGTCATAACTCTATGGTTCTCCATATCGGTCCGAAACGGTGAGAAGCGGCTGATTTATTTACTCTCCGAGCATGCGCAAGTTATATTACCTTTTGTGCGATGTAGTTTTTGCTTAATTCATTTTTATAACTGTCTGCAACTTTGTTAGCGGCGTTGTCGAGGGGGTCATTCGGTGAAAATATGGCGTATTAAATCGCATAAAGAAAACATTTTCAGAAAACGTCCGGATGAAAGAAAGTCGGACGCGCGGCGTTATGTCCCACATAAAAATAGACAATGCCGTGAAAGGAATCTATGGCGCGAGAATTGTTAATAAAGATATAGAGCAATGTATTAGGGGACATTAGTGACATTTTACGACTTAGGTGATGGCCGACGGCATCTATGGAATTTGTTGATAGAGCGCTGTGTCAAATGTGCCGATTAATATTTTTGGATCAACAATACAATACAATACTTTTTTTTTTAATTACCCATGCACATTTATAGCGTCTATGTTCCGATTTAATGAATATCATTTAGTTCAAAGATATGTAACAAGACATATCTTTGACAATATTTCTGATTTAGAGGACGTTCATAAAACATAGTGAATGTTATTTGGTTTTTTAGGAAGAGAAAATGTCTTTTCGTTTTCATCCATCCCATAAAAGTGAAATAACTAAGACGGATATGAAATACTTTTCAGATAATTAATGTTTGTTCTCAAGCATATAAAACAAAAATCTTTTGTATGCTAAAACGGAACGTTTATGCAATAATTTCTGTCTGTCTGTGCAAATAGCCGATTTTTCTGCATTTTTGACATAGAAGACAGTTTTCAAACTTGACTATGGACAGAGATGTCGTAGCGTCGGAAGGTTAAGGCCTTCGGTCGGAAGTATGAGTACTATATATGTGGTCTAATTACATCCTGATAAGAGTTGCGGGTCGTCGCCAGGTCTGGCCCGTCAATCTTAGAAATCTATTTAAAGGGTTTGTCCAGCAATGGACATTCAGTCGGTTAATAACACTTTAGCATAGATACTCGTATCTGTTACAGAGAACAATCGGAAGCCAAAAATACTTTTCTTTAATCCTACCTAGTGAAGAATAAAACAGGAGCTTGTCAATGCATGTGTCAAATGTGTATACATATAAACTTATTAGGTTTTGTTAGTAACTTCGTCAGAGCGGTTATCTCGCTCTCATACCCGACCTCTACCATTTTTCTGGTTTGGATTTCGATTTCAGTGTTGCTTTCAATTTCCATCTCAGTGTCGACCCTGTCTTGTTATAAATATTAAACTCAATTATAATATTTATTAGTCATATTATCTTTTAATCACAATTACAATGATGTGGTACTAAACAAAAAAAATAACGTTTCTATGACGAAAAAACAGAACCAAATGTCATGACAACATAAACAAGAATAATTACAAGTTAAAAATGTAGATGGCACCAAAATGCTAAATTTTAACTAGTCAACAAAATTTCGTTCTCGGTCCCGTTTCTGATCCCAATTTTATTAGTTTCATTCCTTTCTCATTTTACGTAAATAAAGCATACTATATTACGCATGTCAAATTTTATATCAAATATACTTCCAGAAAAGGCAAACAACATTATAAGCAATAAACCAATATTATAAGCGTGGCCTTACTATCACTCGTTCCTAAAATGCGAGAAAACATGAATGGTACCTACTCTGGTAGAGTCAAATTGAGGCCAACGCGGCTGCAACACAAAAATGGGCCGGTTCGACCGGTCAAGTACCACACTCGAAGGATATGGACGTGAAGTAGCAGCTTCCGCTGTTTCATTTCGCTCAGTGAGTGAGAATTTCGGTGGCCCAGTCCCTTTATCCGCCTTTTCCAACTCGATCCTCTCCATTATATATTCTATTCCTTCCCAAAAGGCCGACGCATTGGTGGCTTTTCTGGAGTAGTGAGTGTCCATGGGCGGCGGTGACAATATAGTCTCACCCGCTCGTTTGCCCCTCGACTTAGCTTTAAAAAAAATTAAAAAGTGGTATGACGTGATGTGTGAAACATAGTATCGTTAACCTACTTGTATTCAGAATGAAATGTACCTAAATATTATATACAACAAAATATTGTGCATCGAATAATTAGATGTCGCTTAAAATGTTCTCTTTACAGTCGATATTGCGAATATAAACATATAGATAGATCCACGAAATGAAATGTGCATAAAATAAAAGTTTGATTTAATAAACTTTTGATAAACTTTAAACTTAAAAAAAAATATTTTTTTATCAAGATAAAGGTTACTAATGCTGAATTCTTCTTTTATAACATTAAACGATATTTTAAATAAACTTATTTTCGTGATCAATCTCAAGTTATTATTTTTCCAGAGGTTTTAATATAACAAAGAAGCAAAGCACTTTCAAATTAACACACATAATTTTAATTAAGACTAATATACTTGACTTATTTTTTTTATTTTATGAATAAATATAAACAGCTATTATTTCACCTTATCACAAAGAAAAATAAAGCTTAAAAATGATGTAGTATTAATTGAAATAAACATATGAAAGAAAAATTATTATCTATTACCATTTAAGTCAATTTTTTTCAAATGAAGCTACTGTCTATGAAAGTCAATTCTCCATTCCACTTCGTCATAGAGTGATGTTAATCTGCATTTCCCTAAAGTTTTTTTTTTGTTTTTAGAAAATGTTCTGTAAGATAGTAAATATTGTAGGAAAAAAAATAATTTCACATTTGTATGAAAACAATGTAGTGCGAAACTCAAATAACGTGCGTTCTTCCGACACGGCCGTGTGATTTCTTCTTTAGGTGCGTATGAGAACAGATATATTATCTATATCTGTAATATGTAATCAAAATAATTAGAACAACACACTTAGAACTTTTTTCTTCCCACTACACAATTTAAAAGAAAATAACTGGAAAGTTACCAAAACACTGTATTTTGAGTCAGATTGGCTTATAATAATAATCTACGAATTTACAAAATGTAACTGGATTTATATATTATTTTTGAATTGCATCTCCCACGGATACAATTTAAATAATAATATAAGTTAACAAAACCATTACATTTTACGAAAATAAGGCTACTACAATTTGGCAGTAAGTTATAATCACTCAACATACTGTTAGTGTTGTAGTTCTACTACTAGGTACGAATTCGACAATAAAATATTTTGTACACAGTTTTCTTTACAACAGTAATCTGTGTATTTATCACAAATCATAAACACGTTGAAATATGTTTTGTTTGACGGATAAGTAACTATTTCAATAAAAACTATGTAAACATATGCCATTATCTACTTTTAATTTGAAATTTGTAACTTATTAGACAAAAAGCTATTGTGCATTTCGCCATGTCTATATTCGATAAACGAAATGGTTAAGGGATGATCGCGTGAATTGATTTTTCTGTTGCAATCATTCTTCAGCCAAATCATACATTACAACATGTAACAAATGTGTACGCTGCCCACCGTTATTATTCAGCACTGGCAAATAGTGATATACTTCATATATATACAAAATATGGCGAAAAATACATAAATATATACACAAACCTTGGAATTCTTTAAAAGTACGGCACACAAGCAGAGCTACCAACACAAAAACAATACCTCTGATGTCACGCTCATGGACAGTCTAGAATTGAATTAGCTTTTGGGTAGTAGATTTAAATTCTGTTAAATTATTAAAAATATATCTCTAAGCGTTTTAAACTTACATATGTATATAATTTGTTAAGAGGATGTGTCGTATATGAGACTATTTAAAAGGATCAAAATCCAAAACAAAGATTTTAGAACGTTTTTCTGTCTGTTAGTTGCATCGTCTTGGCATTATCTCTGAAAACAATTTTGACAGAGCCTTAACAGTTCGGTAGCTTTGAGTCCAATTTAAAATTAAGCCTTATTACATCGAATTCTGTGAACAAGTTTCACGTGGACAAAGTCGCTGGCAGAAGCTAGTCAATTAAAAGTTTATGTAACATAAATGGTCCTAGTTGCCGTTGAAATTTTTATAAAGTCGGAAGGTCGCTGAATTAGGTGCGCCCCACAGCTAAGAGCGCCGACTCGGATATTAAAGTAAGTAAATTATTTTCTCCTCTGTTCACTTTATTTTTAATATGCTGCGGATGAATTTAGCTCCGCCCGTCGAAGGTACAGCGGACTCGGAGCTATAAAAGTCTCTGCCCGGATAATATTTCATGAGGGTTTAGATACGCCGCGGCGAGGGCGGCCCGTGGGGCGGCGGGGCCCGGAGGGCACCAAAGGGGAGGGGTAACGGATCACGATCCAGCTCCTTATCGTATACCTACACATGCGCGCGGTGACAGCCGAAATTTATCGACTTAAAAACATCCACCCAGATTAAGGCGAAGATACGGCGACACTTGACACTGAGCTTGATAAAATATTATTTTCCGTTGGTGGGTTAAAAAAATTGGTTTTTTTCGACATTATATGGATGAATAAATTATTACTTCTATCAGAAATCTTTATTAATGGTATACATAAGAGACTCATAAATTTTACTAATCATATATTAGCGTTAAGTTATATTTATAGATGTTTGCCATGATCAGAATCACATGGTAATAACCTCATTAATATCTTTACCCATTAATTTATGCGATCTTAACATTTTATATAAGAAAACAGTTGAGTTTATTTTTATAAATATTAATATTTTTGATGTATTACTTCTTCTAAAGCCAATATATGTCATGTATAACAAAATGCCGATGAAGTACTTGTAGATCACCTATACAAAAGCATTCTGAAATTATATCTAAAGAGGAACACTTTTCTCAACTTTACACGACAAAACTAGTTAATTAATTACACTTAAAACATATTACAATTGTTTGTGATATACAATCAAAGACATACTTCAGTTAATCTAAATCATTTATCCAAGAACAATATTTATTTATTGGACTTTGACTATACTATGCGTGGTAGTTTTTATGCATAAGTGCCAAAGACTGTGAATTAAATTATTTATGAAATAAATTTATAATTAGTTTTAGATTGGTAGTTGAAAAGTTTAAGAGGATCCTTTCAATTTATAAACCTCTATCTATGTTTGAAAATAATAAAATAGAAATTGAGATTTAACTTAGAGAATACAATTTCAAACAACAAATCTTTTGCTAGAATGAGACTAGGAGAATTAGTGATTAGCTCATTAGTCATGCAATAAATACAAATCTTTAATTTTATGAGAATGTACTATAATTAAACTTACCAACTGAGGAAAGTACAAGCGGACATTATTAAAAGTCTCTAGTCGGCAATACGACTTTAAAAATTAAACGTAAAATATTGTACACGATATATAAAATAAAAAGTCACACTTCTACAATTTTGTCGCGTACCCGCTAGACTTGTATGCATGTGACATAAGTAGGCCTTCCTACGCGACTGGCAGACATCCGTGAAACATTTTCGCGGATAAATAGCAGAACATTTCAAAACGTCACGCGCCCACATGGATGTGATTGGAATATTTAAAAGTGCCCACAATAACGTTGTAAAAAACATTGGTTTTTAATAAAACGATCTAGCTGTAAGTTATGAGATACGAATCAAAAATGAAATCCAAATATTACTTATATGACATATATACTAGACTACTGAGAAAAAACGATGGTGTGGATTTGTAATTATATAACCTCATTGTACATGCGGTCTCAACAACCTAATAATGTGGATTTCCTCTTGTCGAATAATTTTAACCAGAACAACTTAATAAATATAAAAATTCAATCTTTTTTATCTGAAATCTGTAAATAGATTGTCCAAGGACATGCACAGTAGCTCATGATTAAAAGCTTGACAAACCATATCGTTCAAAATCCGAGTATAATCCGACTAACGAGCATTAACTTTTAGTATTTTTAAAAACTCGTATGAATTTATGCAAAGATGTTATTTGGATTTACGTTTTAACGTGAAAATTTAAGATGCGCAGAAATCTCCAATTAAAATTTTTAGGAGACAGAAATCTACTGATTACAAAATTACTCTATAGAATAAATTCCAATACGCGTCTTAGTGAAGATTTATATCATAGGTACACGGGAAGTTTTCACATTCTCTTTATTTGCACACCTCTCTTGCTTCACTGACATCCATAAATTTTTTCAAGCTAGCTCGTCGGTATCGGCTGCTTAAAATTTGGCTCTTTTTTAATATGCCACCAATATGGTCTGCGTAGGATTTTTTAGGGCGGCCCTGCCGACCTTTCTATCACACACATTTGTTGTATAGATTTATTTTGTGTCTACTTTCCTTCATCCTTTCCAAAAGGCTAAACCATGGCAACATACCTCTTTCTACTCTAGTCACTACATCTTCTTTCAAACCACACCGCTCTCTGACATCATTGTTCCTGCACCTATCTTTCCTAGATATTCCACATAATTTTGAACAACGACAAATTTCAAATTTCGACTACTGTCAACACATAAATATGAAAGTGGTAATAAATCATGAGATAAATAGTGAATTAGATTTTTTACAGAATTAGATACACACGATTTTTAAATATATTGTTTTAAATTACATTGGCCTATTCTTTAATTATGTTGGAAGTTAATATATTAAACTACATATTGTATTATATATATTTAATATTACATAACAATTTATATGTTGTCATATTATATTGCAGACAAAAGCCACATGTAGAGGCGGCGCTCGGGCGGCGTGC
Source organism: Eumeta japonica (assembly GCA_005406025.1). NCBI lineage: Eukaryota > Metazoa > Arthropoda > Insecta > Lepidoptera > Psychidae > Eumeta > Eumeta japonica. The sequence continues at coordinate 1,083,118 of BGZK01000018.1, forward strand.
GACGGCCGCCGATACGAGTGCTTTTAACAAGACATTGCACTCACCGAAATGAACAGAGAAGGGAGCTTTTCCCGACCAGCCGCCATTACAGATAAATGCCAGATTGTGGAGGGGACCACTTAAGGACGAAACTGCGTCGAGATAAATACGAGTAGGTGCAAGGAGCAAACTAGGTATAAGAAAATATCTACGAAAGCAATGTTTATTACACTGAATAGTTTATTTATTTCATTGACAAGTTTTATTTTTTTGTATTTTAATATTTAAAGTCTGAAATTATTGATGAAAAGTTACATATTTCTCATGAAGTATTTATAATAAATGTATAATAGAAACAATTTTAAATGGCATTAGGAAATAGATACATTTAATAAGTATAAAATACACCTACCTATTTATTCGTGAATAGATGGAATAAACTAAGAAAATCATAAATTACTACAAGAAAAACTGTTAAAAACCCTTGCAAAAAACTTATGCGTCTATAACCCATAGTATTGTAGCGCGCGCCGGATACTAAACCCGATGCCTTCTTCACTCATCAAGGATTTCAACTTTCACTTGGACCTTAACGTGACACACAACTGGGTCGCCATACCGATATATTCATAACTTAATTGTCGAGAAGCTGAAACGCGTGCATTCGACCAAACCACGACTTGTACTAAGTTCAGACGGTACGGGACGAGCTCGCCCGACCGGGTTATATGGGCCACAATAAAGTCATTTACGCCGTATCTATTATCGTGGAAGTTTTTCGTTGAAGCACAGCTGACGTGGACTTCGAACAATTTTATTGGCGCCATATATGATCGTTATTAAGGCGGATGCGTATTCGAAATATATATTTTGATAATCTCATACTTATCTGTTGGGATTGATAAAACGAATATTTTTTATTACACGATTATGAGCACATAAAAGGGGCAATTTCATTTCATTGATCGCCAACAGGAGCTTTTGCAAAATAATTTACGAATCATTGGAACGAGCTTTTGAACGGTGCCATGGGTATGTTTTGTTTACATATAATATAATTGCCCGCAGATAAATATGCGCTTTTCGTGTCAATGCTGCTTTTGTCGAACCCTTTCGCATTTGATTGCGTTTGTGGTTATCATTTTTCGTTATGAATAGTATCTCAATAAGTAGAATGAAGAATCATGATGTTAGGCATATGCGTATATCGTCAATCTTTAAACAAACACATTGAGTTTATTAGCAAAAATCTCTTCATCAGTTTCGTAAACAAATTTGTAGGTTTGTTTTAGATGTCCAACATTTAGTTCCCAAACATTATGTCGTTTGTTACGGTTTTAAAGTCTATTAAAAACAATAAATTATTGTAGATGGTTACAGTAGGCATTGTTTAGTTTGACAATATTTTTAGTGTTGAATTAATTTTCTTTTATTATTTATACTAAATACCGTTATCCACACCAACTTCTCACCTATAACGTAGACAATAACCAACCGACAAGAATATATCAAACAATTTCTAAACTCGATTACTTCACACCTTCACCTAGACGCAAAGTGTCTCATGAGAGTCGCTCGAAAATATGAGCCAATATTTAATGTTAAACACAGGGCCCGGGGTCCCGTACTAATGAAATATTGTTCCACGGGTTCGTTACATCCTGGTCAAACCGATGCGGCCGAACGTGCTAACGCGTCGTGTGTGCCGGCCTTATTAACAGGAACTCAACGACCCGTCATTTATCGCCAAAAGGGCTTATATGCGGGAACTGCACGCGTTCAGCAATGAGCCCTATGTTAACTGAATATAAAATTGAATATGGATATTAGTAACGGCTATTTTTTTTAATTGCATCGGCATCGAATCGTTCGGTCAAACGTTTATCGCACTCACAAACAATTCATCTGAACTTAACGTTTGACTAATTTGTGAAGTACACCTACTAAGGGCGATCGTAAATTATAAACGTCATAATGTGACGTTCCGTATCAGATGACCGACGCCGTTAGCTGAGCGAAAGTGAATGGAATTTTTTAACCAGTTATATGACTATCCATAATTTTGGTAATGAAGTGCGAGTTGATTAAGCGTACTGTTGCGATAAAAAAAATTCTCGTAAAATATTTTGTCGTATGATTATTGACTACTTAATTTTATTACAAAAGAAATTAGTGTCTTTTATAATGAATAATTAGTATGAATCATTTATTAGAGATGATTTTCAATAATGTTTTCAAAGTGAATCTATAAATAGATGTGTAAATAAAATATAATAGTAAAGAAATTATTAATAAAATATCTGTAACAAAATAGCACACCCGTAACGAATAATTGTCACATAACTTTAACAACTCGTGGCCAATATCAAAATTCCATTTCACTTCGTAGACAATGATGATTATTAAATACACTTACCTATTTTAAAATTGTGATATGGATACCAAATTTATACTTGAATGCCACAAGACGTGTATTACATTGAGACTTCAACTCACGACTGACACACGTCGGTCAACTTTATCTTGAACTTGATTTCACTTTTCGTCTTCGAGTGAATTCACTTTTGCCAACCTCAGTCATGCAAATGAGTATCGCGAACAGTAGCCCGTTCACGGGACGGATTCTCGAAAAATGGCCACAAAAAATCCCTTAAAAACGAAAGCTGGCCGTTTTGGGGATGACACGCATCCTTTTAACTATTGAACGGATAAATATTTACGCTACGGTATGCAAAGCGAGTTTTTACAAGTCCTGGCTACCGAACTGCCCTTTTGTTATCTGAAACAATAACCCTTTCGCAGCTTTCGGCGAGTTCGGAGTTTTTTGTGTTTGTGATTTGTTTTATCAGTGCGTTAGGTTTTAGTAAGTGTTCGAAATAGAGTGGTGTAATAAAATATACATTTCGGTCAGCTGCTACACTGCGGAATGAGGTATTTTACAAACAATCATCAATATGGAAATTTCATATTATATTGTGTATCGGGTTCTTCTGTTTTTATTTTTTTATTTCCCCTTCGTTGAGGCGTAGTTCTCGATAATCGTCATTTTAGATTGAAAGGACGATTAACCTTAACGCTTTCCATACTCATCTTATTACAGGTGAAAAAAACTGTCATAAATCTTTGTTACTGCTGCGAAGTCGGTGTTTTAAACAGCTCTTTGAGGCACAAATTGATTTAAATTAAAAACTCACTGAATTATTTGTCCATAATGAGGACTAAATTGAGGTACTTTCAAGCTCGAAAGCAACCTTCTTGATCACTTGGCCATCATCATCTCTAAATAGTGGTGGTGGTGCTCATGTAATGAAGGAATGAATTAGGATGAAATTCTTAAACAATAGTCAAATAAAATGTTAGCTCATGCTTTAAAACTAACCTTAAAATTATTTTTTTTTAGTGGTCCAGTTTGGGATTAAACATAAAATATACTTCAAACAGGATTATACAGTTTTTTACAAACATGTAAATCAATTTTAGGGATGATTTATTGTGTTCTAATATAAAACGCCAGAGAAAATAACTTTGTAAAAATACAGGATTGTGTTGGCGTGAAAGTCGGCAGCCGCGTAAGCCAGTAAAGTTTACGAGAGGGATGCGCCGCCGTAAAACTCCAGATAAAACCAATTGGGACGCGATACACAAAACAATCCACTCGCCGCCGGCCGCCGAAACGCAATTCAGTTTCACGGATTCATGAGCCTTTGCCCGCTCGTGTCGGACGCTGCTTTATGAAGCTTACAGGATGCAGAAGTTGCAGAAAAAGATCGTGAAAGTGCCGTTTTCGTTTGATATCATAACACTCGATTACTTCATCGCAGTTTAGAATTGTCATCTCCAGATTTGAGCTATTTCGGTTTAAGCCATAATTTAAGCCATGCTTTGAGTAATTTTTAGAGGCTATATAACGCAAATCCAATTCGCATCAGTTACATTCCGTAATAAATGATTTTTTGATTTTTCCATCTACACGTTAAAAAACATTTATATTTTCGACTATTTTTTTTTGATAATGAGTGAGTGTGAATGTAATATTTTCTACTTATTGGTAAATAAGTAGAAAATATTACATTTTTTGTAATGTACGAATGTTTAGTGTTATAAAATGTAAACAAACAAGGACAATACTGACTTGTATAAATTTTACTTCTTTACGGAAAAATGTTGGAAATGCATCACAACAGCCAATGTTTTTCGAAAACCTATCAATTTTTTTCATAAAAATGTAATAATGTATTCACAAACACACAATAAACATAATAACGCCCAAGTTGACAGGGTTTTTTAATTTTATTGTGTTTGTGAATATATTTTCAAAATTACTATGTTTAGAGATTATATAGAGAAAAAAATCTTTATACGTAATTTTAGTTTGTTTTGTTGTGTTCATTTAGATCGGAACCGCAATCGGTAACGGGATTTAACTCATAGAGATTCAAGATCGGGCGGGATCCAAATCAGGTACGGGACCATGGTCCGGATCTAGTGTGAGACTAAAATTGTGATTAATATCATGACTGGAATCGGAATGAGAAGCAGTACAGAAATCAGATTTGAGAGTTAATTCAAGACGAGGGCTCGGAATTAAGAGGGTAGCCGTGATCGGAATCAAGAGTGAGGTGAACTGGCATCGACAGCGGAATCAGGATCATTATTAAGAGCGTAACCAGCCAATAAACAAAATTAAGGAATCCATTCCATGTGAACGCAGATGGAGCCGTAGGTAGAAGCTAATACTAAATGTATTTGATGTAAAACATAAATTATTCTCAATGTTCAAACAGTAGATACCTATTTTATGAGATACTGTGAAGCACTAAGAATTTCAGAAGTTATTCAGAAAACAATTTTATTCTACGAATGCGTTCAATAATGCTTATAATATGATCATCAATAAATTTACAGTACATATATTCGTATGAATATTCCATAGTCTTTTATATACATATTATATAACTTTTGCCAGACGAAATTAAACGTATTTTTGAAATGATTTTCACGTAATCCTTAAAATATGCACAGACGAGAATTTCATACTTTTTTATGTTATTTGATGCATTGCAACAACTTCTTTGATCCTTTGTCAACTCGATTTATTAAAAGACATTTGACAAATGCTATAAATTTACTCAATTAAATTGTACATAATCTAAAATGAAGACAATTAAATTGACGGAATTAAAAGCAGGACTACTTGAGAAATAATTTAAATAATGGAAACCATGATTATAAAACTTGGCAACTTTTTTATACTAATTAATTCAGCTAAAGATTATAAAATATAGATATTAGGCATTTAACTACGTGTATAGTTATTGTTAGTTAGTATGAAATTAAGGAGCCACTGTTTTTATTTGTCGGTGTTCGATTATCGTTCACCGCGCTCGGTCAGAGTTGATATCGGCCTCGGGATCGAAATGGGGATTAGAATCGTAATCGAAATCCTGAATTAATTGTATATGTAACTACAGTAATTATGAATTCAGCCGCTAATGACACGCATATTAGAATTATATTTTTTTAGTCCATTTATTGGATATTCATCTTATACGGGTCGTGGCATTAAACCGAATGAAGTCATGTGACACCGTATTGCGATGTCGTATAACGCAGACTCGACAAAAATCAATTCAATCGTTCATAAGCAAACAAACTTGCGTGCACAAAGTAGTGAAACAATTAAGAAACAAGGAATGACCGCAACGTATAAACAGGCGTACAAAGTTCTGAATTAAACAATCCAGAAAATGCTTTAATTACTTAATTTAACAAACAAAAATAAATATATATATTTTTTATTATGTCCTGTAAACTTAAGCTTTAGTGTTTATTTCATTCTTAGAGTTTCGAGACGTAGAAAGAAAAATCAAACCAATCATTGAATCGATCGTTGAATTGAATTGACCAATGAAATCGTTAATTCATAGATCTGTGTGCCTAAGGATCACCTTCCACAAATATTTATTGTAGAAATTTGGGATCGCCATAGTAGAGCATTATATTTAACCTGTATATTTAAAAACAGTTGAAATATTGAGATATTGAGATATAATTTCATAGAATAATATTTATTATTGTGTCGAGTCAGGTATCGATTGAACTATGTACATAAAGAACTGTGTTTTTTAATATAATTTTAAACCTCACATACAAAAAGGAATGAGATAATTTTGGATCTAAAACTGATGCAACATGTACCTTCATAACTACTTACAAGGAAATTAAAGCAGTGATTTTAACATAAAATAAGCATTTAACGAAATGCTCGTCACCGATTTGAGACGGAAGTGACCCGAAACTGAAAAAGGAGAATTTGAGTTTAATCTATCTTTTTTTATTTCATGACCATTTTTTTTCTGAAGCAATTCAAAAGGACCAAAGACCAAATTTAGACTAATAACGCAAAGTACTAGTAATTGTTTATTCCATTCAAAACACTTTAAAAAACGAAACTCTCGATCCTAGCTATTTGAGATGTAAAGTTTATATGAGAAACTCTTGAACATCAGTAAAGTTTAACGGACATAGAAATATTGGTGAGTCTTTAGTTTGGATTCCTGCTTTAATGTAAAATTATATATGTGAAATCGTATTACGTGTGACTAAGGGAATTACGTAAAAGATCTTAAGTTTTGAAATTTTTATATATATTTTATACATATTTATAAACATGCCAAGTTGTAAACTGCTGTAATCGTATAGAGCTTGAAATTATATTGATATAAAGAACTTTTACTAATATATATCATTTTCGCTGATAATGTTTGCAACATGTTTTAACTGCAAGTTTTGCACGCTCTCTATCAGGTAGAACGTACAATTAGCGCTGCACTTAGTCGATAGAGTCAGCAGAAAAAACAATCTTAAAACGATGCATTAAGTTATTAAGGAAACACAAACAGTCATAATAGAACCTTTACATACCCGATTGTGTGGGGTGTTGATTCGCGAAAATTTATAATAAGACGTATTAAACTACCAACGGATACGCTCCCAACCACCTCACATAACATGCTATCATGCAATGAGCTAAAGAATGACAGAAGTCTCTCAATCAGCCATGTTTGTCTAACACACCAGAAAACCCTGATGGAGGTGAATGCCTACATCTGTCTGAGGATGTGCTGATCTGGCACGAAACGTACGTAGAAATAACAGTATAACTATTTAGCAGATTAAGATTCGAGAGTCAGGGGTGGATTGCATGCTGCATGTTAATGCATGTTTCAGGCAAGTGTCTAAAATCATTACATTTAAACCCTACATCATAAAGCAATTTTTTTGCTTTATTAATATTTGATTTTTCTCTCAAGCAAAACTTACTCCAATATATAAAGTGATAACGTATTGTTTTAAATGATATTTTTTTTGTTATCTATAAGCTTGCATCTATTTTTCAGAAGGGCAGACAGAGACAACAAAGCATGGTACGATTTTAAATGCCTACTTTTTTTACTTCACTGGTATCCACCAATCATTCCATATTGTTTATATTGTATAAGGCTTTATTCACCGCAATGCTCAAACGTAAATTTACCGTAATGTAAAAGCCTTAAAATATATATTTTATATGATTTCTGAATTATGATAGCTGTTGCATTAATTGTAACAAAATATATTTTGATTAGATGTAAATATTAAGACTTATCAAAACTAAGTTGAAGGTCTAATCAAATCTGTTTAAAAATAGTGTGATCTTATTTAGTCAAATTCAAAATCATTAAAAACAATTTCCATTTTTTTTATATTTTCTTATTCTTCAATTTATTTTTTCCATTATTACTCTGCAAAGCTAATTTTTATTGAATATATAACGTCTAATTGCAATGATTGTGTTCGAGAAATATGTTGACTATCTGAACTTTCCTTTCTCTTTCTTCCCTTTTTCTTTCTTTCTTTGTTTCCTTTTAATGTGTGTGTGTGTTTTTTTTTTAATTTTATATTATCTGTAAAGCTCCTTGTTATTTATCTTTGAGACTAAACTCTACATCAAAATTTGCTGACGGTATTAAGGAAGAGGCAAAAGTTACTTTGTGGTTGAGCCGGTATACTCGGCCACAAAGTCAATAAATAGACATATACGGAATGCAATGCGACTGCGTGCAATTGCATTCAGTTAACTAAGTTTTGTAAATGCAATGTTTAGTGTCAGAATTAGCGAACTCTATCTAAATAACGTATTGAACTATCTTTTGCCTGTAGTTACACCCGCACATAAAGATAGATATGAAATAAATTCTTTAAAAAATTCTCAAAACGATTCCATCCTATTTATACTGGTATACTTGTTTATCTTGATCCCAATCTCGATTTTGATACTGTTTCCAATTCTATTTTTTAAAGGGTAATGATTTCTGAAAATTGAAAATATTTAATGGTTTATTTTAACTAACGAAGCCTAACTTCTTCTCCATTCATATCGCCAAATGCAGTGAACAGGATATTCACAACTGTAAATTCATACTGTACCATAGTGTCGTGATAACTTCCACAATCTTTTTGTTTGTCTTAGCCTCTTACCTCTCCACGCCGCTCCAGTGGGGCTGTTAAACAGCGATGTCACCAGTACGTCGACGACGTTAGGAATGAACCGATAAGCATGTTTTCTTTTATACAGAACAAGCAATCATAATTTTACGTGATTAAACACTCATCCGTAAATTTGTCCCTGGTTAGATTTCGAACTTCAAGTGTCTCCTGATTCCAAGGCACCATGCGTGGTGACCGCTCCATCTTAGCGCTTAGATTGAAATCGCGATCGAAAATACAACACAAAAATACAATACCTAAGTATGCCCCCATCACTGAAAACATAGATGTTCTCTCTTTAAAAATGTCTAAAATTTTCCATGTTTTTTTATAAAGATTTCTTAGTAGGTATTCATTTTTTTAACAATTTAAACCTTATTATATGCTTAATAAGTCAATTTTGAAAAATAATATACATCATATTGTAATTAGTTGGTTTCAGTGTCACAGTTGAAAATATGTGTAAATGTCGAGTCAGTAGTATCACTTCTTTTTAAGTTACATTATTTGGACACAGACTAACAGCCGACAGAATTTTAAACCGCGTAATTGGTTTAGGTGCATACAAAAAATACATTTCAGACTCAGAAGTTCTAAATTGGAAGACAGATATTTCGCATCTGTTTTATCTGCATGTATCTAAAGATAAAAAGTAATTTCGAAATATTTGGACCTTCGACATCATTTTTTTCTCAAATACCCTAATAAATATTTTTTTAGGCGTTTCCATTATGTTAAATGTCGATTATACTCAAAATTAAAAATTGTGTGTTAAAAATTCATATATTGAACTGGTATTGCTTCCAGGCCTTACATGCCTGAAATCTTAATTTCCAAAAAAATTTTTAATTGACAACTTAGATTTCACAAAGACAATGTCTGACCTACAAATTATCGATTATTTTCTGTGCTTGGACGTGCATATATATAGAATAAGTTTGTAGCCTTACGATTTTTTATTGAAAAATCTTTTGCATATTTGTAAATTGTCTCTTTCTCTAATTTGTATTAAATATATAACTGTCAATGACACACGAAGCTCACTCGCACTTGTCGAGTCTTTTAAAGGATAAAGCATATTCAATTAATAAGAGCACTGATATTAAATAACGATTAGACAATTTTGGGAAACCGAAACACATCTCATTTTCATTCATAAAAATCATTTAAAATGCACGATTACGCCGAAATTGAGAAATCAAAAGCGGAAAACTTAAACAAACTTAGGTGGCCCACTAAAGTAATTTTGTTATTCTTCAGTATAAAACTATAAAAGCGAACAGTGGCTCCGTCATTAAGTCATTATAACTAAAGCGCACAATTAAAATGGTATAAACAGCACATAAGCCCGCTCTCGCGATGTCAGATAACAATGAACTTAATTTAAACCGCAATTATGATAAATTGCCCCCAACGTCGCTCCGTTAATACCTATTACGCTGCTGATTTCGACCGTCCTTTTTATTTGAAGCGTATAACATGAACGGTTCCCTGTTTGAAAATGTTTAAATACGAAACATTTTTAAACAGTATTTAAACATTTTTATTTTCTGTTGTATCCCGTTCATGAATAAGAGTCCAAACTCCTCACGTTCAAGGAAAAATTGGGTAAAATACAACTTTCCGATTTCATCCAGAACACTTATTTTTATATACCGATTGTAATAATCGAAGGCTTTCTGTATCTATGACCCGGTGCGCCTACTAACGGTACGAGAGATGTGGATGTGTTTTTTTTTTAAGCAGTAAAACTGAACATTTGCACATTTAATGATGGAAGTGATAAAAAATATCTCCCACCTGTGCCGAGTGACTTTAGGGCGGCCATAACCCGCGCCGACTCAGCGTGGCCGAATAATTTGATAAGGTAAAAAAAAAAGGTCCCGTAATTACTCTATTTAAATAATAAATACGGAATTATTAGCAATTAACATGTACGCATTTCAATTAGCAAGTATATTTGATTCGCCTATTTGAGATGTATCTATTATTAAATAAAAATGGGTTCGAAGTTATATTTATAATTATTTATAACTGTACTTTAATTTATAAGAGTTAGTGATATGATAAATATTTTTATATGTAGTTTAAATTGAATGACATAATAACAAAGTAGCAGATTTTGCTATTACATATTCGTTAAAAGAACTATATGACGAGTTGTAAGCTTTAACCAAAGATTGGATTTTGTATGTCCAATACAAAATATTATTCTATGAATTTATTGAAAATTATTTTTCTCCTATTACATATCTCTTAATGTGAATTTTTAGATTTCGTACTTTAAAAGGAAAAAATGGAATTGTTATAAAATCAAACACTTCTGTTTTACGTTTGTTGTTTTTCGAGAGACGTAACAGATTTTTTTTCGAGAATATATATACGATAAGCATATGAAATTTTTAATTTTAGGTTTAGTTTTGGATGTTGCGCATATACATTGCCAGACTATTAATAAAGAATAGATTGAAATGCAAGAAGAAAATTTCATGAAAGAAATTGGTTGTCTGTAAAGTCGGTTTATGAGCGATAATTTTAAGTGATAACGTCATAAGAAAACATTGATGAAAAATTGCATACTTTTATGAATTGAATTAAATTATTTTCACTTGCCGCAATTGTTGTTGTAATAAATAATGGAAAACACATTAAATTTTCGCTTCACTTTATAAACAGTTAACAAAACATTTCGCGTGTAGGTTGTATGCGGTCACTGTCTCTCTTCTACTCGGACGCATCGGCCGATGGAGTGGAAGAGAGATCGCTCGTTCCGCGTTCTCGCTCGCACGCTCGGCTCAGGCGGAACGCGACAATGAGTCATGCTTTTACGTGCATGCAGCCGGCTTTCAACGATTTATAAAACGCCATCACGTCAAAAAATTTATGACAAAGATATCGTGTGAAATATTATTTAAATTGGTATGTGTAAACATTTTAATCAATCTTTTTCTAGTAGTTTTAGTAACACAGTGTCCTGAAATTTCTTGAAATTTCCATCTATGGCGCAATTCACATCTCACTAAGACTTCTTTAGTACGTTCAAAAAATTAGTACATAATTAGTCAGAAATTATTATAAATTTGCAGGTTTTTTATATATTTCTTACATATATTCATTATTGAATAAAAAGAAATAAATCTGTTACTTTAATCGACATATAAATCGACAATATTACAGTCGATGACTTTGATATCGACTCTAATTCTGTCATTTACAAACAGCTATCACATGGAACAAGTTCGTTAATGACAAAGCATACCACAAGAGCCATGTGTCTTTTTTTACACAGGGTCCAAGACAACGTATTTATTAATGTCTCAATATAATATTCAATTAGATATTTTTTCATTTGTCTCAACCAAATTTGATTAAGGTTTAAATAGTAGTATCCCGCTACATGGTATTGTATAATCTCCCGAGTCTTATAGAAGAGTTTAGGGTAGACTTTGTAAAGGAATCCTTCAAAAAAGAAAGGAAACTGTTAACATATCCTAATAGTGAGTTACAATATTATTTCGATATTGTATTATTTTATAAAATAATTAATTGGAACATTTTCTTTACAGTGTGTGATTTTATTTTTTATGAAGGCTCATAAAACATTTAAATTTCATATGAATATATAGAAGGAAACGAATTGTATTTATTACTTTAGTACCATTTAATAAGCAAATGTTCGAAAATTTTAAACATTATTTCGGAAACCGCTTCTACACGAAGATACTATTTATTCAAAACAAACGAAGCATAAGTAAATATATGGCGATAGGCGCGAACGACGAGATGTGTAGCGCAGCCGCCGCGATCGCCGCGGGGCCGGCCGCGCGCGCCGCCCGCCCAGCGCTGGCGGCGGTAGCGGCACTCCGCCGCGCCGCGCCGCGCCGATCGCACGCCCGCACGCGCGCACAAACACACACCTAACCTAAGCCGCCTGACTGACCCGAATAACAGTGACGATGATAGTTCGACTATAAATCAGTGAGTGCTGTAGTCCGCCGCGGCCGCTTCGCAGGTGAGTGATAATTAGTGCCCCGCGCCGTTTGCCGAGCAAACGCCGCGGCCCCACAAAGCGCGCGCTCGGCGACGCGACAACGCGACAGATCTCGTTTTTGTCTAATGTTTCTTGACGACGAGCCGCGGGCGGTAGGTTTCCGGCATTTCGTTGTTTGTCGCCGAACGACCGCGACGACCGGCGGGAGACTATTTCTAAAACGGTCACGTTCTGTCCTATAAACTTCATCATGAGTCAATCTGAATTAGAATATTTTGATTGACAGAAACAGTGTACATTTGTATTCATTGTATCAAATCATTGTTTTATGTTATGATTAAATAATTACCTAATAAATCATAAATAGTATATATTCCTATCAAGTTCTGTCCCGCGGTAATTCTCGAAGTACATTAATCGTCTGAAATATGGCCACTTGTGCTTTTACTGTGGTAGAAAGTGTCAATAAATAGCTAATTCCATACAATTGCTGATTTATTGTTGATGTCTTAATTATTGTATTGCTTATCCACAAAATATAAAAACACTGAGCTTTTACAACGATCATCGCATAACACTTTACTTATAGACAAGACAAACAGGTGTTTGCTAAATTTTGAATAAATGAATTAAAACATTTTGCATTCAAATCTGTTTGTTTATATTAAGTTATTGAGTAATACAAAATCATGAAAGACCAGTAATATGTTGGCGTCTAACTTAGGCACTTACGTCAGTGGTCTAACGAAAGTAGGTAATTTATAGTTTGTTTTTGTACAATAATTAGAAGTGCAATAATTAGCAGTATGCATTTATTGCGAATATTTTATATTCGAGATAAAACGTTAGTCAAATAACAATGGTTAATACAATTTGCATCCTTGCTCACTACTTTAATATATCAATTTAAAAATGATAGCTTATCAAAAACTTGCGAAACTTAATTTAGTAATGTCGGATTATAATAAAAACTTTATTTAATTATCTTTGGAAATGAATGAGGAATAGAAAGAGAAAATTAATACAAATTTTCTTACTAATTAATTTAAATAAACACTGGATAGCTGCGTGTGTCCCAAAGTATAATATACATTTAAGTCTTTCATCGCTATTATAAATTACATCAAGTTTCTTTTCTACATTTAATTTGTATTTTATTTTTTTTTACTTTATGCATTAATTATGCATAAAATTTAGGCTGCATATTTATTTGCAACAACTACTGCTATGATACATATTCAGACACACAAGTGAAAAGCTGTCACATCAGAATTCATTGAAGAGCATCTCAAATTATTTGAAACGAAAAAACATACATTACATAGACAGCTTTTTATCGTCGATTTTTGTTAAATTGTAAGAATCATATATTTAATCTTTCACAAAAAAATTGGGAAGTATTCCTATAAAACCGATGCAAACACCTAAAGTTACCGTATATCACTTTAAAAATATTTAATTTTTTTGAGTCTAAAATAAAAGTTTTGAGATGCTAACGTTATACAATAATTATCCATTTATAAATAAATATTTTAACTTTTTCATTAGAAAAGTTCATTGCCAAAAAAAGAGAAGAGGCCAATAAATAAGTAGATATGACGGAAATGCAGGGGCGTACGCGGGTACACGACGGGTGCACACGACGGTTGCGGTATTCGAGGCACATGACTGGCGTCGCGTTGTAGCCAACATGAATGTAATTAACTAGAAAAAAAAATAGGATGCTACGGCTTTTATATGTTGATACGCTTCTTGTGGTTTTCGTAGAAAGCCTTCCATGTTGTATAACTACTGGGGAACTTCTCTTTTGCTCCCCCAGTTTGAAACAATAAATATAGGTTATGCGAGAGGGTAATGCCTTTTCAGTGAGGTGATAAAAATCTGACACAATGATCTCTGTTGTGTATTAGAAATTATATGTTATTGTAATTATGTAAGAACCACTAATGTAATGTATAATTGCTTTCTCGTTAGACTATTAATGTCGATTTTCCATGCCGCTTAATAATTTTTTTTTGGTTTTGTATTGTTTCTGAAACGCAACGTTATTTATTTAAATTATAACTAGTGTCAACCATTTTTGATGATTCTAATTTCATGAATAATAAAGAATATTTAAAAAAAATATGCATTTCGTTATTTAATAATTACTTGTGTGAGTAAACTACAAAATTGACAATTGACAGGAGGAGCTGCTAGTTAAAATGATAAATATAATATTCGAAATCGAAAGTTACAGTGATAAATACGTGTACCCGAACTCGTTGTCGCCAGTTCTAATGAATAGTATTGTGTCAGCACATGGAGCTGCCAGTTATAATGGTAACTGTAATGTTAGCACATAAAAAAGCCCGTCAGAATGATTAATCTAATGTCCACATTTAAATGTATATTCACATATGAAAGCGTAAAGTGAAATCAATATTAACAAATGTGTATATATAAAAGTACTACACTATTTTATGTATGTGATTTACGAAATGACGGTTAGAGAGAGAAGGCATAACAAAACAATGATGTCAAAATTCAGTAACATATGCAATACGTACAAAAATATGTTTTGTATATTTTTATAAGGAATAATTAGAAGAAATCTTTGAATATTTCCAACTTTATTTTATTATAATGGATTTCCTCTTTATAGCGTAAGACAATGAATAAAAGTTATGACTTAAAAAAGTATATATAAATATGTTGCGACTCAGTGGTTGAAGTGTTTGGCGGCTGACTAATTAATTCAAGGCTCAAACAAATCATCTCTAGAAGCTTTTTTTTTAATATTGTCAGCAAAAATTTGTCTAGATATCTACCCTATCACTATATATACAACAAGTATTTTGTGATCAACTAATTAATAGTCTTGTCGTACCGCTGTTAACAAGCGTACAAAATTACTATATATTTTTATGATTTGTCTACCTAATTAGGTAAGTCAATTCTTAAATAAAGTGATACTGTTTAATTCATACAAAGATTAATACGCATTTTATAATTTGATAATTGCCGTCAATTTTATAACTTCCCTGTATACATTTCTCCTGCCAATTACTTCATGAAGATTTTTACAACAACCGCGATGAAGTGATATACAAGGCGATTGTTCCGACGATAGACGACCGGAGGGCCACTGGCCGACGGCTGTCCCACTGAACAGCCAGTCGGAAGATCGCTTACGTGGTGACCGCCTTTAAAGTAATATATGACAGAACATAGAAACCATAGATTATCGGAAGAGCTGCGATAGTTTAGACGTCCTCTATACTTCATGTGGTTGGCTACAATAACGGCCTAGTCCGTTCATATATCTGACTAGAATAGCAAATACAATAATTGTTATTTTAGACATTAGTAAGAGGGAATGTAGGTATTTTATTAAAATGTCAGTGATTAATGATTTGATCCTCAATTATAACGCAATATAAATAACCGACACAGGCAATACATAAGAAACGCCTAATATAAATATCAAATAAGTATAATTATGTACTCATCAACATATTTTGAATTTTACATATATTAAATTCAAAGCGGCGATGAAGGCATTTTTTTGTTATATAACAGCGTTAACACTGGACTAATTAAACAATACGAAGAAACAAATTAGTCTTGCCGTATTCGGCTCCGACGTCAAACCTAAATAGCATCGACCGGTTTTACACACACCTGATTCATTCATTGTTTAAAGGAATGATGAAAGCGTAGATTTGTTATAAACAACGATGAGTCCGAATGGTGTCTAGTAACGCAAACATTTACGTTGCATTTAGCCACTGTCCGGCGCGAACGGATCGCGGCGTACTTTATGGCAGCTGTAAAAATATTTTATAGTAGAGCCTTATTAATGCGCGCGCCCGTCCGGAGGTGGCGCGCGCACCGGCGGCGGCGGTCCGCGCACGACGTTCTGAATATATTCTGTTACGAAAACAAAAGAACTTTTTATTTATTATAATCTTATAAATTTTATTCGTTAAATACATTCATTCAAGGAGACAATTTTCAATTTTACCAGCTTTGCTACATACCAGTCTTATAATTCAGTTTTCGTATATGCACCTACTTATTAGTGCCTAACGATTTAGTTTAAGAGTTTTTTTTTCAGGCAACAGAAGTCAAATATAAGATATCAAGTTTAAACCAAGCACTCACACGGATAATTATATCGGAATAAAATCCAAATAACTGCTCAATAATTTGTGACACTTGCCTTTTCAATATCGAAATTGTTATCTACTTATAACAACTTCCATATTGAAACTTATAATTCCTTATATATAAATTCTTGCATAAGACTGTACAAAAATTGGAATTAAATGTTAATGTATTTTGAACAAAATATAAATACAGAATAAAAGAAATAGATTATTATGGTTACAACAAACAAAATGTTCTATAATGCACAGTTGATTATTCCGATGATAGAAATTTATCTATTTACAACAAGTTTTGGATACAAATAAGTTTTTTAATTAAAAAAAAGCAAATTAATTAATATTGTAAAATGCACAAAAAAATTACTCCTTTTTTTAAATTTACTAATATAAGATTGATTACCACATGAGTAGATCTTATTACTAACAATAGATTTCAGACAGATTAAATTTACTCAGTAGGTATTTGAGTTAAACGAGAAAGTGTCTTTATTTTGACTCAAGATATATAAGCACTTACACTACTATGTAAATAACTACTTCACGAAAATGTCTAATATGATAAAACTTTTAAATAAAAGTGAAAAAATCGAAGAATAATTTGATTTCATTATGTATTGGCTTTAATACAAAATATAATATATAATTTGAGCCATTTAATTTGGTTTAGTTTACTTAGTGTAATTAAATAATAATGATGAATAGCGTGATATGTGAAGCATTTTTTCATTTTTTTCTTATTTTATTTTTTGGAAAACAAAGTATAAGAAACAATAATACTGAAAACATATAACGTATTCTTTAATTTGCATCCAATAAAAAAAATAATTATTAATTCTATTGGCTAAAATTCAGTGTGCAGATTCGAGTGTATAATTCCTTCGAATGTATAATTCCAGTCTCCACTGCACTAGTTTCAGAGTATCCATACTCGATACAGTCGTTCAGAGAAACCTCAATAAAAAGATCTACTATAACAACAAATCATAAAAACAAGCTAATGCGCGGACGCCGGTTAAAAATTTGACCTCTGTTAGCCGTTCTAAATTGGTTTATGGCCCCACTATTGCGCAACTCGTCAGCAGTGATTGTCCAACCACTTGGGTGTCTAGTTTTATATGCTCGTAGAGTTTTAAGCATTTAGGAACACGTGGGCGATGACGTAGACGCTCCTACACATGTGATATGAGGCGATTTTGTTCCACCATACGTAACACTCCGATTGGTTTAAATTCCTTGAATACATATTGTAATATTTTGAAATGTAATAATTATGGGACGAAATAGTGTTTTTCTTTAGTTCTACTGGGAATATGTTTAAATACCGTAAATAAATTTAAAGTAAATTAGGATCTTTTATTGTTCCGCTATCGATATGTAATAAGGATAGAAAGTTGTAAAAGTAATAAAAAAACTCTTAATCATATACGTACAGGTATAGATAGTATTTTAGGGCGTTCTGAAGAAAGCTGGGTGTCCTAGGCGGATAATTTGATTAGTGTTGCTGTAATTGAATATTTTGCAAGAAAATTAAGGGTAAATGTAAAACAGTAATAAAATATTTTGCATTTAAACCATATTCTTTCTTATGCAGTTTTAAAGTTGCAGAAATATCAATTTGATTGAAAATTTTACTACAAATGTGCTTCACAAACGTAATGATTATTATTTTGATGTCGTTTTTGAAACACAAATCTATACTAACAATTAATAGCCTTTTCTTTAAATTAAAAATCTTGAAGAAGAATTCAGTAGACGTGTTTTTTTTAGACCGACCGAAATACACCGATCGTTCAATGAACCTCCGTACGAGTAACGTTAGCAAAGGGAGAGCACTTTGCAACAAGTGTTATAGAAATATACATTTTAGGGCATAAGTTCCTTATTTAAAATACAGTTTGTTATGTAAGATATTGGCTATATACCTTAGTTAATAAGAACGTATTAATATCTGCTTATTTAAATTACGTATTAATACTAGTCGGAATATCGGCTCTGGCTACGTATATTTGTAGCCGGTGGTAGACTGTAAGTAAAGGTGTGCGAGCTGACCGCCTGCAATAGGCGATCAGGAGCAGTAGGCCAAGAAAAAGTATACGAAATGTCAAATAATTTCGGACACTTTCTAGTAATCATATTAACCAAAATCGTACACGTTAATATCTATCAAAAAGTGGCAGGGGTGCAACGACCAGAAAAATGTAATAGAAGTTATGATTTCGCATATGTTGAAAATGTTTTTCAGCTTCAAAAACTGTTTCTGTATGCGATTGGGTTAAATATTTCTAATTGCAATACGTCGTGACGGCTATACTTTTGAGGAGATGATGTTACTAGATATATACATTATCATAAACTTCTTGCCGAAATAGAGCTTTAAGCAGAAACGATACTTTTTTTTTTGAGAAAAACGACCAATTTTGATTCAACGACGTTCAATACAGAAAAACATTTAAATTGTCTTTGAGTCCTTCATAGTATTTAATAGATATTCCTTTTAGCCTTCTAATGAAGTGAAAACTAAAATAATAAAATTGAATACCCATTATATGTTTTTCACTAATATATATTTAAACAGTTTTTCATTGAATACAGTGACGGTTTCTTGTTGTTTTTATAGGTTTGAGATTGCTTTAGACTTTTGAACCATGATTTGTATCATTATCCCGTCAGTAGTAACAGATGTCTGTTCTATAGGTCTAGGTATAGGTATACAGATACGAGGTATACATATGTCTAGGTAAAGGTACATACCTATACCTAGTAATGTCTCAATCAACTGTCTTTAGAGAGATATTGGAAGTAATTTATCAGTAATTTTATTAGCTTATATCATCCCAAGTAACACTAGCTATAATTTTTTTGATAATATCAATATGGTGGCGGGAAGGCTCCTTTTTTAAAATGAGAAATTTTTTTCTTTCAATTATTGCACTATGGATATCAAATTGGAGGCCTTGATGAGCACATTTTGAGACAATATATATTAGTCTTTTATATTTATAAATTTTACATAGGTAAAGTATTACATTCAAAACAATCATTTCATCTTTGTGTGAAAACGGTTTAATGTTGGAAGACGGCGCGTGTCTAAATGAGTGAATGGTTTAGTAGATGATTGACTTGTTATTAGAATTCTTGTATAATAAAACTCATAATATAAACAAATGAAAATATAAAATAAATAAAAAAAGGTGAAAAACATGACTGCTCTGCCAAAAACGAACTAATAAAGAGTAAAATACAAGTTATATAAATTAATTGTCGTTGCAGTCGGGGACCTCTTAGATTGAAAAGTGTTCCACATAACGGTCCACCTACTGCAATTATAATTTAATTTATGTTTGGTTACCGAGCAAATGAGTGATCTTTCTTTTATATTATATATACATATTAACAAAAAAAACTTGTTTTTTTTTTAATTTGCAGTTCGTTTTTTGTCTGGGCAGTCGCGTTCATTATTTTTTTAATTATGTTTATTAAAAACCGACACTAACAAGATAATCATTATTGCTTTAGGTTCACATTATAAATATCGCATCGAATAGTAAAAAATATACACAAGAAAACGTCTACGTCGCGATCTACGAATTTAAATTTTCGATAGTCCAATGTAACTGTAGGTAAGACATAGGCATTTAAAGTGGTGGAACGGTAAGAGAATATCTAATCAATATCCAATCACGGCGCCGGCCGTAAAGTTAACTGAGCGCGAAATTAACTGACTCCGCGTCCGCCCGGAGATAGCGACGCGCCGTATTCGCGTTTCGGAGTTATCGGGCGTGTTGGCTCTTAGATAACAATTTTGATAAAAAAATGCATTGGTGTTTCGCTTTTCAATTCCAATATAAAATTATAACTAAAAAGCAATAGTCAAATCGTCAAATAATTTAAATTAGACTTTTGGTGTAACTCTATTTCCTTTATTTAAAATTTCGTTAGTTTCAATTTCGTTACTCAAGCTTATCTATTACTAGTAAAATTTACCCATTTTACTACTATTTTATATTATATCCTTATAAGATTAAAGTTGTTTACGAATAGATATAATATCTAAAGATCGATACGAACTTTTTTAGTAGGTAAATTGAACCATAATAAAAAGATTAAATGTATAATAATCCGCGCGCAAGTAGTGGGTAGCATCCGGAAAACTAAGCAGCGTCTCTAAAACCAAAACACCATAGTTCTTATAGATTCTAGTAATTAAACAGTTTGTACTCCCAGTATTGGTATAGAGGCGACAGAACAAATAAATCAATCATCTTAGTATAGAACGTCTCCTCACTGTGTTGACCGGCGAATCGAGGTAACAATCGCAGGCTACTATATAAATTGGTTGTAAATAGTGCGGGGTCGAACGTCATGAAAAACTATATCAAAACGATTTATATCCAGTAGTGGCCGTACGCTAATGACACGAACGTACATATTTATAATTATATAAAAGGTTATTCGTGACTTAGGGCGATAACTGTTTAGTAGCAACTACTAAAGTTAAATTATACAGGGAATTGGTAAGTTCCTCACGGGCAGGAGTATCAAGCGAAATATGTGGATAGATATTAAATGCGTAGATGCAGTTGTCCTTTGTTCTGCATATCAACGATTCACGGAAAATTGGTAGCACAGTAATTCAACTCGAAATAAACACTCATTTGTATAGTACAACGCAAGAAACTCTGCCGCTCTGAATTGCCTGCGAATGATGCAACGCGCAGTTTTAGCGCTCTCCGACCCTTCCATCTTCTCCCCCGCTTTCCTGTTCTACGTCATTATGACGTTTTTGTGACTAACTTCACAACTGTACAGTTTCATGAGTTGTACTGTTGTATTCACGAAGGCAGACGCGAGTCGTTTACGAGTCGTCTAAGCAAACTTGGCGATGCCCCGGTCGGGGGCCGCGCCGCCGCGCCGTCGCGGACGTCAATTTTCATTTACATTTACAGTCAATTTATTTGTGACAAATGTATTGTATAGCATTTATTTGTAATATAAAATGAATCGAGCACGTGCATATTTGCAGTCTACGATATGCAATAAGGTGTATGGCATGTGATATGTAATATTTGTATTTATCTATACAAATAAATAAAATTGAATTGGCTATTTGTGATTTTGACATAAAAAAAAAGTATAATGAACTCATATTTTTATTCACATGTAACCATACATTAAACAACTATTAAAAAATGGTCTGTATATCTGTTTGTTTTTGTTCGAGATAATCTCTAAAACGACTGAATTAATTTTAATAGGTTTTGCACTGGTAAATAGAGAACTATTCAGACCAGAATATAGACTACTTTTTATACTGAATTTATTAAGGGTGCCTACATAAAAAAAAATTCCTACTTCCCATAAAATATATTGTTGTTTAACGCAGAAATCAATAGATGGCTATGTATTATAATTAAATCGCTCCATATTATCGTTCATTTCAATTAATACTGTATTTAATACACAATATATATTACATACTAATGTTAATGTTCAATTAATGTTGAAAATAAAATTATTAACATTAAATTCAATCTCGATTAACTGAAAATCCTATGTGCATTATAGAATTTAATTTTCAGTGAATAATTGAACTTTGACTTTTTTTATATCGTTTTCCGGTTTTAAATATCTAATATATATATATTAATTTTTAATATCTCATATTATTTACTTAGTTCTTTTAAATTATAAGTATAATAAAACAGTGCAGAAAAAAACAATATGTCCATTAAAGATATTTGAGATAACTACTCTGGGGGATTTTCAAAACGTTGATAGAACACTATTCAATGATTTCTGGAATTCTTATCTGACTGTTTGTGAAATTTTTCCCAAACTCCACAAAAACTGTTCCACCGAATTTAATAAAATTTGGTATGTGGCGTTTGCCTGCAACATATGTTAACATACAGCATGTAACCTACCGCTAACCTCTAATTTGTTCTTAGATTCAATGATTTGAATATCCATTCGAGAGGATTGACGGATATCGAACACCAAAGCGAGTGTTAATATCTTCCTCACGCGACGTGCCGATTAGGGGAGGTGGTCGGAAGAACATCTGTTGGTAGTTTTGACATTCTTGACACCCTGGTTGATGTGACTGTCTGCATTTTCCTGAGGATGTGCTGATCTGGTATGAAACATACTAATTTTTAATTTATATATAATAAAATATTTTCTTACAAAAAATTTACAACGAAAAAATTACGTCATCAACACAAAATGATTATTTATATCTATAAGGTACATAAGTTCTATCTCCACTCATTTTTTTTTGTTTGTATACAATGAAGTATATTAAAGTAAGTAACTGATATTAGTTACAAAAAGGGATCTTAGACATTTAAGTAGAACGATTATAAAGTTTCGCGATAGTTTTTTAAATTATATTGAGAAAATGGAGGAAATGTTTTAATTGTGTTCAACATAAAAACATAAACTGTAAAATGGAATCGCCCATTTTTTTTTACCACCTGTGTCTCTGTTTTCTAAACATTTTTGTATTAAAAGTTTTTTTAGAATTCCGATTCTTTTAAACAGTTTTAATGATATGACCTTTCTGACATTTTAAAAAGACGTACATATTTTTCTGTGCGTAATTCACAAAACGTTTGAAAAATACTATTATAAAAATGTCAATATGATATAGCTTTCTCGTGACCGTTAGGTTAATTCAAATTGTCCGAACGCATTGACGTCACGATTTAAGGGACCCGGCTGTGGACGCACTGTGTCTATACTGTAGACTAATATTCCATTGAACCGTATTGACGAGTGTTGAAACCGACTTGTGTTTGAAATTGAGATATCCTTAGAGCAAGTCTCGGAATATAGCAGATTCAATTTTGTAAGCAGATTTGAGCCCAGACGCAATTTTGAACGTTAAATGCCAAAAAAATCTCCCTTACCCTCTCTTCGAAAGTATTCCCATTAGTACCACACTGAGTATCGGAATTCTTGGTCTCGACACATCGAAAATCAATCAGTTTTGCGTTGTTAGAGAGCAAAGTAAAACTATATCTTCCTAGAAGCCTGGAGTGATCACTAAAAAGCAACAGTACTTCGAGCAGGGCCATCGCCTTTTACTTTACGAGGCACAGATCTTACCACATCTAGAGTACTGCTGTCACATACTTGTATAGAGATATAAGTACCTTTATGCATGTTTTATAGCATATACTATGGAAAGTACACTGAAGAATCATTCAGTTTTAATCTTGCCACTGAATTCTGTCATTATAAGGCTTTCTGAAAATACCATCTTCACCACTTTTATGGTTGGCGTTTTATCACTGTACCTACGCAATGTTATGTCACGTATGGTGATAAAACTTTGGGATTTATCAGCGGTATTCGTTACCAACTATGACAAGACCGTATTTAAGAAAATACTACATTGCTAGATGACTAACACACACTAGTGACTTCTCGGGTCTTGCGAGTGTCCAATGTCCATAGGCGGCGAAGATCACTTACACTCTGGTGGCTTGATACTCGTTTGCATATACGTTAATATTGTTAGTTGGATAGGCTGATGCAATAACCTCAAACTTTTGCAAAGCGTATTGAACTTCTTATGGCAAAAGATAAATTTGAACTGAAGACGGAAATTGCAACTCTATCAATTGATATTTAAAGAAATATTTCCCCTTTTTTTTCACCCGAATAACATTATTCTGGACATAGAATTTGTATTTATTTTGTATTTATATTTTTGTATATCGCAATATGTTTTTCTAAAAATATATGTAAACAAAGAGTATTTACTCTTATTTTTAATAAGTATAAATATTTTTGATATATTTAGAAAAAATAAAATATTTATGGAAACATCTATGTGTTAGAGAATTTGTGAATTCTGTCTACAGACACACGCTTCTGAAATCATTTGCATTTGATTTGGCCTGCACTGACGCATTCAGGATGGAATTGATCACATATTTTTTTGCAAGTATTCGTAATATTCTTTGTTTTTTTTTTTTGTAGAAGTTTGACAAAGTAACTGTAATAAAAATATATCATTGAAAAAAGACATAAAAATTTAGACACAACCCTATATAATTTCTCGGCCATACTGCAAGCGCGAACGCGATCGTCGGGTCGCGGCACCACGTGATTAACTCAAATTCTGCACCGCGCTCGGGCTCCGTGATGTATTATTTTTAAAGAATTTACTTGTGACTTACCTACAAATGACGCTTGATATTGTCAGATATGTAAAAGTCGCCGATGGTATTATTACATTATTCTCTGATTTTCTACATGTGTTCCACTCACTTTGAAGTAAGCAAGGCAAATTAAGTAAATTATCGCGTAAACGATACACAGCTTGCAATATTACTTGGAGACTTGCAGTTTGTGATAGGTTTGACTATAAAGTCTTAGAGCCGCAGCAATCTCACCTCTGCAAATTGCCCAACAATAAATCATGTTTCCATATTCGATAGCAGTAAAAAGCATTGTAATTAAACACTTCCATATTAATCACATGCAATCTTAATTTCAAAAACGTCAATATCGTAAACGTAACACTTGTAAGTTAACATTAATACTATACTATCATTACAAGAAACGTCTCTATCGTAAAAAAATAAAAAAGAACGAACAAACAAAATATCAAGCTTTTGTGTAAGTTCGACGACCGCACGCGTCTGTGCGACATGGATGACTGAAGGCCGCACTTCGCTCTTGGCAATGTGGAACTTAAGGGTGCGACATCACGCACGATCGTCAGCTGTTGCTAAGATTGTGAGTTCGTGAAATTTTAGTACATGTTCTATGGCATTTTCCTCAGAATTGGCTACTTCAATGAATATAGTTTCTTTGGCAAAGTTGTCCTAAAAAATAAGGAGTTTATGAATATTTGGGAAAAGATACATGATCTTTTCCATATGGTATAAACTTGAGATGCAAAAAAAATGCAGATACACCCGTTATTATAATATTTCCTATTATACGAAACTGAAAAATATGTATCTTTTATATAAACTATAAAAGTGTTTCGAATATGCAACCGATTAAGTAAATATTGTTTTTTTTTGTTTTCTATAAAATATTAATGTTAAAGTAAAATGAAAATACGACATAATGACTCTATATATATCTCAAAAGCATAACTAAAAATTAATCATTTAAGAGCGACCACTATTTTATTTAATTCATTTATACATTAAATATAAATTTATATTCCGTATTAATCCCCTCTTCAATCTGTAATAATAAGACTGTGGGAGATTATGTCTCAATACTGAGATGATTATTAACTTTCTTACACTTGCATTTGTCACAATTATTTCGTAAACATTTTTTTCTATAAAGATCCAATTACATGTAATTATGTTATTATGTGATTTGATTTTTATTACAGCACACTTAATGGAAATGGATCTTTATTAGACTAATGGTGCGCAAACCCGTACACTTAATTTTCGATAATTACAATATCAGTTTCATAAGTCACATAAGACAAATGAAGTTATTGACATTTACTCTAAATTTTATAATATGTGTAATATTTTAATTTGTGCAAAGAATAGAAGCAGTACCTATTAAAGAGTAATACTAGTAGTATTTAGTACCTATAAAAGTCAAGTCTTTACAAATACCACCAGATGTCTTCGTCGTGTGACCATAAATTCATCGTTATTTACCTCTAACGCAACTTTACAGTTTCCACGAGTATAATTAACTTTTCGAATAACGTCCTCCGTCGAAATTAATTCTTACGTTATTACACCACACTTATATCAAAAGCTGGCGTCACACTCTGAACCTTATGTGACTATTAAATGAAAAAGAAATATTTTCTTAGTCAAACGTATTCCTAATGTTATTTATGTCCTACACTTATATATATATATATCTAAACACATATCATTATTTTTTTGAAACGAAACTTCTGTACAATTTATGATTTGAAACTCGATGGAACGAAAATGCATCACTGCAGAGACAAACATATAAATATACAGGATGAATCCGGCGAGAGAATGAGATAGAATACATTCGTAGCCTCCCCACTCTCGCTTAATAAGTATTGTACTTTTGTGTGTCCGTACATTGCCAAGCTAAAGTGAGAGAGTGTGTGCCAAGCGTCGATGTGTATCTATATTACTTGTTGTCTAATACATGCGTGTAGACTTGCACATTGCGAAGCTTTGGGAAAAGGCATCGTAAAGTGAGTATATTATAGTAGGTATATCTATATTAAACTTGAATATTTTTTAACATGTTTCTAATATTTTTTGATTACAAAATTGTACCTTAATATTTTGTTATCTTCATTATTAAATACATTCTTATTTGTTACTGCTCATAAGTAACATGTATAACTGCACATGATTTATTAAATTTCTTTGAGTTCACTCAAAGAAATTTAATAAATCATGTACTCATTTGCGATTTTAAATTAGAACGTAGTGAAACCAAACAGTTTTTGAAAAGATTGATCACTGGTGATAAATGGATTATTTACGACAATAACATGCGAAAAAGATCATAGTCAAAAGGCAAGCAATCACTACAGATTATAGAAAAACCTGGATTAACTTATAAGAAGTTATTGCTATGTATATGGGGGGATTGGAAGAGAATTATTCATTATGAGATTTTACCGCCGGTCGGTCAACAAAAAGGAAAACTTTTTCCCGACCTTATATTTTGATTTCCGGTAATGTAAGTAAATTTGTTTGTGATAGATCATGCTGTGGTCAATTTGGTTGCATTGTGAAAATTGGCTGGCTCGACCGATGAAATACCACGATCTTACAGAAAACATAGAAAGTAGCAAGTTCCTCTGTTGCTTTTAATCCAGTGAGTAACAGTTCCTGTGGCACACTTTGTTCTCCATCAGATATTCTATTCTTTTATAAGAGGACAGCAACGCACTGTTATGACTCCTCAGAGGTTATTAGTGTCATTGGAAGGCGGAGTTCCCTTACCTTTTGGTGGCTCGTATGCTCGTTTGCTCCTTAAAATGCTATAAAAATCTAAACAGCATAAGATATACATGTATCTTTATTATAAAAAATAAAATCTACCTTTACAGGATTCAGAACGGTGCGTTTGTGCTGTACATTGCATTGCAATGAATAACACAACAATTTTTTTAAATAATCTGCATTTCCGAAATTTTTACTCTGACACATTTATGTTAAAGTTAACATTACGTTGTATATTTGAATAGCTAGTTTATAGTCGACAGTAAACTTGATACGGATATTTAAAAAAAGAGTAAATTCCGGAAATAAAGCGAATAAAGTGTTGGTTGCTACATTATGAATAGTCAAATTTTTTGAAGACAATTGTGACTTACTAACTACAATATAATGGAGCTCTGGTCTTTACGTTTATGTACGCTAGCAAAAGTTGGGCATGGCAGAAGAGAAACGAAAATAGAACCAAGGCGGTGGAAATACGATCTCGGCGAAGTATGTATGGAATGTCTTTGAAAGATAGATGTAGGAAACAGTGATGTCGAGAGCAGTGTGGTTTGAAATAAAACATATTAATAATAATAATAATTTATTTCTCAACACAATTAGGCAGCATGCTTCTAAGAGTATGTTTTACAATCAAATGATTATCCTAGGATTGTGAGAGACTGGTGCCTAAATTGGGTACAGTGTACCTGTATAGATCACCAGGGTCCCATCCCGTAGTATGTATACTTGTGAAACATTATGAGAAATTCAGACTAACTAGAGAAGAAAAAAATGTGTCGCGGTACGTCGGCAATCTGGAAAGGATTATTGAAAGTAAACTAATAAAACCAATCTATAAAGCAAATATATGTGATAAAAATGTCGGCACAGATTGCCCTAAAAAATCTTATGCAGACCAAATTGAATAAAAAAGGTCAAATTTTAAAGACCCGAAACTGACGAGCGCGAAAATCTGTGGTCTTTGCTCACTCCTCTGCTAAATAGGCTATTTAGGCATCTATTTAGGCACTGAGAAAATATTTTTGCTTACTTTACGAGGAATCTAATTTTTTCTGTTACATAATAAAATGTTGTAATGTAGTGTAATATAATATACATTATTTAACACACAACATATATATAACTAATACCTTTTGCAAACTATTTTATGTTTTCTTATCGTTGGTAAAATAAATCTGGTAAAAACCAAAATCAAATACTTTATTCAGCCAGTTCCATTTCAGAAATTAATATTAATTCAGCACTTTTTTTGCTTCATGAACAGACTGAATAAGGTTGTTCTAAAGATATTGCTTAAAAGTACTCACACTATACCTACTCTATCTGACAATAAGATCAAGCAATTACAACAAAAGAAATTCCCTTTTCAAATTAATAAATACGTTGGTTCTGGATTAGCCTTTGCAAGGACAGGATATGGTATCCCTTAGTCTCATTCGGTAACGTTTGGTGTTGACCACATAGCTTAAGTCCCGCACGGATCCTGTCATTATGGTTGATTATTCGTATTTTATTTGACTGAAATATCTCGTTTCAGTTTACGTAGTCAAATGCTAAGGCATATTGACCACAGGTTAAGACCTGTGGTCAATAAAATATGAAATAGGAACGATATTATTTTCCATACTCTTATCGATAAACGCCTTAATAGCTATGAGTTCTTACTTTGTATCTCTATTCTTTAAACCCTATCAGCTATCTGTTTGTTCAGGATATAGATGTATATTTTACCGCTGTGAGAAATGAGCAAGGTGATGCGATGGTTTTCGTATTTGCGATTTTAAGCACGTTGAATTCATTAAAATAATACATTATGTTCTCATTTTGATGAAAATGGATTGTACACATGTAATTGCGGTGCTATCTTAGCCACAGATTTCCCAAAGAAATGCTCGGTTTGTAATTGATGTAATTTTCTGTTTACTTTTCTTATGTTACCGTTACTAGTAAGCTTGTTCTCACCTTATTTTTCAAGCTCTGCATTTTTGTTTGCAATTTATCTGCAGTGTAACTATTTATCTTCCTATGTTAATGAAAACGTTTAATGACTGAGGAGGCAGATTTAAATTTCAATTTAAATTAGCAAAGCTATCGACTTTTTATTGGAAAATTATTGAACGATTAAATTAATGGTTATTACGTGATCTAGAAAATGCTTGTAGGAATATAATAGTTAATGATAGATATATTAATAACATTTATTAAAAAAAAATAATGTACAAGAGTCGGTCGACAAGATACCTACTTGTATATAATTTCATCGGATTATATTTCAAAATATAAAAATGACAACTTTTTTGCCTTTTGATGACAATGACACTGTTTTGCCTTTGATTATGGAAACCTACAAATGAATACACACAATATAGAAGTAAATATATATAAGTTATATTTACAAGTGTATAAGATCTCTTTTATGTGCCTACTTTTGATAATCACTTCCCCAAAATTTTGAATAAATTAAAATTGCTTATTAATAATTTTTTTCGTAGGGTAGCCATCGCTACTGTCGGTACTACCCCTACAGAAAAGCATATTTATAACAAACCTAAAATAACACTTTCATAAATAGCGCCGGTTTAGGAGTAGAGCGAGTAGAGCGGTTGCTTTAGGCGCGTTATATGGCGCCTAAAGCAACCGCTTTACTCGCCTAGCTATATGTAGGGGCGCTAAAAAACCAAATGCAAAAGACAATTTTCAGCAAAAAAATAAATTTTGATGTTGCTTTCGGAAAGACATAGAACAGTTTTATGATACTTAAAGTTACTTAATTTAATTTAAGCTTAGTATGTGTTGATGTTTACAATAAAAACTCAGACATTCATGCCAAGGGTGTGCCAACGAGGTACATCCTCGGGAATCCACCATTTCTGAGAATGTGCCTGGTTGGCATGAAACGTACGTAGAATTAACAATTTAACGGTTGGCGGACTAAGATAATTATAAAAATAAATAAAACTTGCGTAGGTGTTCGATATCTGTCAATCCTCTGGAATCAATATTCAATCCTTAGGATAGAGATTCGTAGTGGAGAGGCAGATTCGAGGGTCAGCGGTGGGTTGCATGCAAGCGTCTACTATGGATTTCCGCGAATTAACACCTCACACAATACAATAAATAAGAACTCATTTTAAAAAATTAACAATTATTATTTGCTTATCATGAAGCCGAATTCGAATTTCTGGAAAATTTGAGCATTGACTTGAGGGCGCTGAATATCAGTCTCGCTCCACTCTGGTCAAAGCGAGGGCCGGCGCTGTTCATAAATAAAGTAAACCTACAGTAAACCAATAATCCGATTGTTACGAAGTTTCAAATGTTTGAGAATGGGCTTTCATTGCTGTTATCGTCGTAAACGCTCTGTGAATGGATAGTAAAGTGTAGAGCGTGTTTTACGGTCACGGCTCACCTACGTGTTGTCACAGATTATTAGTGGTGATTTTTAGTGTTCTAGGCGTGACTAGACCTAACACAGGGTATCGCCGTTTATGTGGTCGCCGTCGGTCGCCGAATGATTTACTGTAACTTTATGGTGTTGCCGTGAATATGCCGCTCTGGTAGGCGGTTGCAGTCTAGCTAACAATTTACATCGCCTTATGGCTGACACATTAATTTATGAATACTCTATGTGATTTACGTACACCTTGCGTTGCCGGTGTATAAAATATTCAAGTTTAAGCAGTTGATACTAAATTACAACGGCAACAACCTTGGATATTTCGAATAAACAAGCGAATTAATTTCAAAGAAAATTAGTATTTTCTTAATTTTAAAATAAATAAATAGCTATATACGTCGCCAATTTTTTTATTAGGTACTGTGAATTTATACAAATTAATGCGCTTCAAACAGGTAAGCATTTGCAATTTTTATGTAATATAAACGGGACAAAATTATTTGATTTACCTATCTATACCTCCATAATCATAAAAATAAAAGCTTGCATCATTTGCGCAAATGCAAGACACTTATCTATAGTTAACGGATAAATAATTTCTCGCGTAAAAGATACTGTTTGGAAGTCATCTGTAAAACAAAATAAACTCAACGTGTATTTTCTCTGAATCTACCTATAGGTGGCTACTTAATAAAGTCTCAATAGATAGTTGCTTGAATTTATTATGAGTTTTTAATATATGCTTTAAATACATTATTATCAACATGCAAAAGTCCCCTCAAAAGTATTTTCATGGTACAACTTTAATTAATTGTTATCTTATTTAATGACAAGCTTTTGCCCACAGCTCCGTCTGCATAAAAATATAATGAATTCCTACATCTATTATATCGACTGATCACGCTGTCAACTACAGTCCTAATTTTGTTCTTGGTTTCGGTTTCAATTTAGGACCCCGCTTGATTCCGATTCTGGTCAAAATCTAGATTATGGGTCTAGGTACTAAAAATATATACAAAACTTAAAATGGGATAAAAACTAGCCTATACGTTACTCTTGAGTATGAACTATTGCTATATTGATCAAATTCTCTCCAGTAAGTTTTTCGGAGTTTGAAAAAAATTCACACATAGACAAAGAGACAAAACTTCTACAATCCTTCAAATATATTCTGTCAATTTCTTATATATTCCAAAGTAGTTTCTCTCAAATGTCTTTAAAGTACCTACATATTTCTGTTTTATTATATGTATATGTTATAGAAAACATATATCTATACAAAGAAATGAAAATATCTAATGTTATTGAAAGCAATATGACGGTAATTATATATAAAAATATAGAAGAATATAGCGAAGAATTTTCCACACAATAATAGGTATACAATCTACAACAGATGAGTCAAACCACACTTGGAATAATTAATACATCAGGTATGGGGTTGTGATGCAAAGTTAAGTATGGCTATGTTACAAAGATTACAAATTAAAATGATAAAATACATCCTTACATTTCTTTCACTTTTTAATACCAACACGTAAATTATACATTAAAAGCAAATATTTTAATTAAAATCAAATTTATATCTACAATGCATGCATATTCTTTAGTAAAATAGTCAAGGATAAAATTCATACAAAAATTATATTCACTACAATTAAATATAAATATGTTACGAGAAACAAAAATTATTACAAACAAATTACACCGGGAACACTATACGGAATATATAACACCCCATCAGAGGATACAAAAAATGCCAAAACACTGAGTGTATTTTAAATACACTAAAGGCATATATTTTAAGTATTCACATAGAAATTAGTAGATAGTCCATAAATAAATTTCAAAAAAAATAGATAAATTTTTTTATCTTGCATTGCTAGATACTAAAATGTTTTAGTATCTATCCCGAATTTCGGATACTTCATTACGTCATGTTATAATACTGTAATCATTTAGTGTTTCATTTCTCTATAAGCGAATTATATATCTCGAGAATTTCATGTCGCATTCTTTGAGAAATAATTTTCTTTTAAACCAAAACCGAGTTATTTATGTAGTCATAAAGGTACAGGAAAGCCCACCGGTATACTCACAATAGAGTTGTGCTACGAACGTCTTGTCTTCTCATTCAGAAATTTTGCTTGGGTAATATTAATATAATTTGTCATTTTATGTGGAGTGCATTGTGGCAGCAAAGACAGCGCCCGTCCCTCTCAGCCCAACGCCCGCGAACAAGGCATGTTTAGTTCAAATACAAGTTCAAATACAAATATTTCGTTACGCGAAAAACGCGGCGACCGCGCGGTGCGGCGGTGACGGATTTTTTTACTTATACGTTTAAAAGTAACAAGTTTCAGCTTGTATGTTTACATTTATCGTCACTGCCGAACCATGTCTCCTACAAAATTCAAAATTATTTTGACTTTTGATTATTGTATTCCCCAATTGCTTTTCTGAAGCAACAAAATTTTTTGGCTTTGTGTAGAGCCCATAATGGAAAATATGGCACCATAAGCGTATTGCATTTTATTTTGTATATATAGAAATGATAACGTTTTGCGTATATGGGTCCTGTATATCTGCATAGATATGTCATCGACAGGGGGCTACTCATGGAATACATACTAGTCCAGTCATGAATTCAATAATCAAAGTCCAGTCTATTGTCTCCGCTTTATCTATTTGCTTGTACGGATTTTTTATACACCATGAGTTACTAATTTTAAATATTCACAAAAAATTATAAAATAAATTAGTTTTTAAAAACTGTGTTTTTTTAGTATTATTACTTGATGTGTTTGTTAATACTTTACCAAAACTCGTTGTTCTGATATAAAAAACGTTTCATATAAAATTAATGTATTCGATGCGTCCGAGATATAACATCGCGGGAATGACATCTCTATAACGTGATTTCATTTATGTTTTATTCACTATCAAGTAGCGACATTAAATATTTTTATTTATGCTTTGTCAAATTATAATACAATAATACTTCATTACAATTAAATTGTGGATTATTAATTGTTTTATTTCCTCTTTGAATACATTAAATGAATGTACTGAAATTAATAACACAAATAATTTTGATTATAAATACTACAGTTGCTATTAATGATGGATGTTTTCATTGACAGCCAATATGTGAGTTCCATAGGCTTTATGAAACGCCGAAAAATTTGCTTGATAGTCAATTGAACATGTGAGTAAGCAAAAAAATATTTTATGAGCTTTGAAAAACTGGCAATAGTATTAAATTTAGTAAGGGACTATACATAAGTAGCAGTTGCTCATGTTTTTAACATCGATGTTGATAGTTAGGTAATTCATATGTGTTAATAGATGATGGTAACATCATTTAGCATGAAGCGATGGTAGTTTAGTGGTTAAGAGCATTGTCTTTGAACCATAAAGTTTCAGTTTCGACCGACCATGAATTAATCGACCAATGAGTCTGTAACTATATGTTCGTTCAAAAACTTTCGCTCTCTGCCCTGGAGAACATCATTACCCCGTCTGCTTCAGATTTTGTAACTACGTCGTTAGCATTAGTGGTTATTAGCTCCCAACCTGAAATGTACCAGCCTAAGAAGTTCAATCTAAAATGAAAGATTTTGGGAAGACGTGTTTTAACAGTGGGGGCAACAATACATAATATAAAGTTTTTAGTAAACAAAATATTCAAAGTCAATTTTTCAGACAATTCACTAGTAATGGTGATTGTGTTTAAAAAAGTTGCATGCCCATACAAGTGATTGTCGTAATACGCCTGTAGTATAAATATCAACAAACAAGAATTAGCAAAATTTGCAATTATTTTAAATCTACCTGACACCCGGCATGTATTACAAATATCTACACACCTTTTTAACTCGTTTTATTTCAAATAAATATATTATTGAATACATATGTAAAGCGCTAGATACTATTACGTTTTTTTTAGATTCATGAAACATGTGATTGTGAAACAAAAGGAGGAGGTACACATAAAATTAATAATTTTGGAAGCGAAAAATAAACCCTAAAAATATGGGAACACCAGATACAAGAGATTACTTAACAATCGCGATACAAAATTATACGTCAGTTCACACGAAGCCTACAATGCTCATAGATTCAATAAAATGGCAGCAGAGTTACAAGGATATATATACATATTAATGTACGAATTTCACTGACGGACATACAAACTATAAGGATCCCGTTTTTTCTCGCCTTTATCTAAACAAATCTAAAAATCTAAAAGGATTTTCGTAGGTAGCTATAACTAAATAACGACCAAATATTGAGCACCTGTAACCTACTGAACTTATAAATAGAAAAAAAAAGTACTTAAAAGAAAATTACAACGCATCTACTACCGATTCTTTACTCAAACCACAAATTTATTTTTTGCTTGCGTGGTCCTGTTAGGGCCAACAAAAAACATTTGATATTTCCAATGAATACCAAAAAGCTGCTTATGTGAAATGCTATTTACAAATCAAGAACAAGTCCTGGGCCAATAATTTTTTGAAAAAAAAAGATAAGTAAATTTAGTTTGTTTTCTCGGATTGAACATACCTAGCTCATCAGCGCCCTAAAAACAAAAAAAAAATTGGGAATAGTTTGACTCGCAAACCGGTACCAAAACTTCCCGCTTTGTTTTGATCAATAATTTCTTCGAGGTCGAAAGTATAAAAATATTATTTATTCCTCACATTTCCGAATTTAGAATTATCAATTTTCTCTGCCAAAATTTTTAGAGGTATCTATAATAAAATGACCTAACTATTTTTCTTTCAATATTTTGTCAAAGTTATCTTTTGAGAAAACCAATCAATTTGAATACGGCCAACAGAGCTCCATGTAACTTTTTAAGCTCAAATAGTACTTAGATTTTAAAAAGTGATTGATCAATGAATCCAAAAGTTATTCTGTTCAAATCTTTAAGTGGAAACTTTTGGATAACAAGGACTTTAGATAAATTTATTCAATTTCGACGATACTTGCGACGTTCTACAAGGCATTTTAAGTTCAAAAATTGATGTTATTATAAATAGATGTACATTTTTTGAATTTTATTCATAACGTAGGTATTACACCTTTGGACATCTCTCTGAAAATAGTCATAAGGACCTACAAGGAAACGTTAATCTGCAATTAAGTTTGATTTTCGAAAATGGGATTGAAAACAATAAGTTCCCTAAATTTACGAAAATTTCAATTATCTTAGTAATTTTTACATTCGCTACCCATACGTCCATGATTAAAGACAAAGGAGGAACTATGATGATTATGTTATTATTGTTTTAGGTGATTATTTGAAGCGAAATACACTAGATATAGTGCAATATAAAAAAAATATATAAATGAAATTAATTGAATGTAAGAGTTAGGTACACATATTTCATTAATTTTAGTTATTTGTTCAATAGTTCTAATGAATAGGCAAAATATGAAACAAGAACTGAATATTAAATTTTCATTGAATAACATCTCAATATATTTTTTATTGACGATTCATGTGTTCCCTTAAGACAAGCCATCTAAGTGATATTTTCAGCAGTCATAAGTAGATCTAGTCGATTCAATGTCGGTGTCACTAAGATCAGATTAAAATATGCTGTTAAAATTGATTTACTCGTTATATATTGTAAGTATTAGGAATTCGCATTAAAAAATTCATCGTAGCTCAAATACACTTACTTGCCATTTATTTTTAGACATTATTTTAAAATTAAAATTGCTATAATTAATGTAATCTAATTTTCAAAAACTGAGTAAAAGTTCATTTAGATATTTTATTAAAAAACTATATAAGTCTGCATTTTATTTGTAGGTATTTTTATTTATTCAGGACAATAATAATTATAACATTGCATTAATGAAAAAAAAACTATAAATGGAATATAATAATTATTTTACTAAAAATGTTTTTAGAATATGTGTCGAATTTAGGGAAAACTAAATTAAAAACACTAGAAACAATTAAATTTGTATTCAAACCAAATTGCTTGATCAAAAGATTTCCTTGCATTTTAATTATCTTAGAGCATGGCGTAGTCGGTAAGAAAAATGGCAGTATTCACAGTAAGGAGGAGTTTATTAGGAACTTCCCTACGAAGGAGGTGCTTCTACAAGCCACACCCCCAACAGAAAATGGCGTCGTTGTCAGCCAATGATGCGCGTCGTCAGTAAGATAACTAATCTGCTATTGGTTGCTTAAAGTAAGAGGAATTTATTATAAAATAAGTTAGTTAAATAAAATATTTGTACTTGTGAGATGTTACACAGTGAAGACTAGGTATTCGTTAACTTAGATATGATATAAAAAGAAAATTTAATACACATGTAGAAGAAAAAGCTGGTTAATGCTCTTAAATTGTTTTAAGTTATATTATTTTTAGACCTAAAATTATAATGCCATAGACTTTAGATTTCTTTTTTACAAAAAGTAAGTGTATGCATATTTCACTATTGAAAAATGATCAATATCTTTCAACATTTCTGAAGCTTTGGAAAATAATTACACGTACGGTTTAGCCAAAGAGTAGATAATATAGTTCAGAGATTTCTTGGTAGATGGCGCTCTTCGAGTTTAAGTAAACTTAAAGCTGTACTTTAAGTTAGTACAACATTTATACGCTAGGTGGGGCAGTGTAAGATAAGTAAAGTGTGATTTATTGAAAACGAATTATTAACTAGTAAATTCTTCTGAAAAGATAGCACTTGTGTATATGCTCATATATATTTAGAAGAGTAAGTATCATCACTAAATGTTTAAAAAGATAATTTTATGAAACTATACGAAATCCAAGAAATAATATATTCTGTGTAGAGATGGCGCTATTTGCGTTTTAAGTAAAGTTTTTACAAAATTTTAAATGCTGAGGGACATACACATTCAATTTTTATAAGTATTTAGTATAAATAAAATTCATTGTAGACATGTAAGTTTATTGCATTATTTTCTTTGTGAGTATCTATGCCTAGTTAAATGAAATAATTTCATACGTTTTTTTTTTTAAATTTGAGATAACTATCTAGGTATAACTACTTTATCTACTACCTATTACAACTAATTAAACTATGCCAAAAGACTTGGGGTGCTTTGCCGTAATTAATTAAAATAAATGCTTTCCAAAGAAACGCAAAATCACCCCACGCTTTTTGGCACTGTTATTGAACATTAAGAAGTGACAAAATTGTTATTACTAATCGAACAACAATTTTGATATTTTTGCATTTGATATGTAATTAAAATAAAATATTAATAAGGATAGAATGCACATATAGTAATAAAATATTTTAGATAAATTAAATTATTTTGTATTTACTGGTAATTAAGCACTTTTTAATTTTTTTTATATACATTGTTACTTTTTGTCTTTAACTATCTTTTAACACATTATTTATGTAGATAAGTGTATGGTTGACTTATCAGTCTTTTTATTCTATCCCCTTTTTTTAACGAATTCAGTTTGATTAACATTTACAAAAAATGTTGCCTTATTGAATAAATTGACCTGGTATTACTTATGTAAGTACGAGTGAAATCGCAGTCGGTGACTGCGCCTCAGTTTTAGATTTGTCACATAAAACAAACTAAATGAGCCCAATGAGCCTAACTCTAGGGGTTTAGTATGTAAGTATCTAATCACCACTGAAGAGTTGCGCTGTTGATTTTCCTGAAAAATTATCGGTATTGAAAATATGAAAGCAATCTAGATGAACCTAAAACCCAGTGATTTACTAGTATATAGCCATTGAAATGTCGTATTTTGCACCGCCTGTTTCCATCTATCATTTTTATCACCAGGTGTAATATTTTGAACTCGTCCAAACACACAAAATGAG
Source organism: Eumeta japonica (assembly GCA_005406025.1). NCBI lineage: Eukaryota > Metazoa > Arthropoda > Insecta > Lepidoptera > Psychidae > Eumeta > Eumeta japonica. Next base: position 1,121,956 of record BGZK01000018.1, read on the forward strand.
CCCAAATTCGAGAGGTTTAATATTTAACATTAAAATGTTACATTAATTAACAAAATTAAGTAAGTAACAAATTACTTAAAAACAAAACGTTGGTTAATTGGCCTGCATTAAAATTCGATACACTTATACAATTTTAAATTGATATGGCAATTATAAATATTTACTTAAACATATACGTATGCAAAAATCTTATTTATGTGGAAATCTGTTGTCATAAAAACCGCTTAGAAAGGCATGATCATCTTTAAAACTCAAAATTTGCTTATTCACAAACATCTATTTCAAATATTGAACAAGAAATTAACAATCCAATATTTTAATATGAAGTGGCAGGCAAAAGACATCGAGGTGTTTTATTTTTTTATCTGAGATACAAAAAACGCGACTGACAATCCTATAAAACTCTTTATCTCCCTGACAATCTCAATCACAACCGCCGGTAGATCTTCCGAGAATGGCGCTAAGAAGGATTCAAGAACAAACACAACCACAATAGATGATCTTCTATATGCGAACGAGAACTGGTGAAGCCGCGACAACCTGTTCTACGGAGGCCGCGCATTATCTCCGAGCGCCGGATCTGGCGACATAAAGCCGGGCTATCGGCCGATACGCGCTCCTCGTAAATACGTAATGTAATATTTACGTCTCACCTACGGCGGAGTGGCTGTCATCCGCGCCTTTGTTTATGGTTCCGCGCCTACATTGTATGGGCTCGTGCAGCTCGCAGCGTGAGATCTCGCCGCATGATTTCGGTTACAACACGAAACCCCGACTTTGAGATAATGTCCATTGTAAATTATTTAAGTTACTATGAGTACCTTAAATTGGTAGGTATTGTAAATTATTGGAAGTCTTAGTATATAGTTAAAAATTTATATATATATATACATTCTAGGTTAAGTAGTTGTCGTTCATAGTATTTTCGTGCGTACATACATTAGGTATACATATATTCGTTTATAAATCTGTAGAACTTTTTTAACGTTTTGGATCTCAATTGTGGTATAGGTATTTATAGACAATTGATTGAATATTCAAATACAAATAAAATCACGACGTTCTTTACGTAACAAACCTTTTAGGTATATTAATTAGGCGCAAACAGAAAATTGAAGATTGTAAATTAAAAAATATTATGTGGATTCTATTTACTTTAAAATTTAACCGTAAATCGTGCTATCGTTGAAATATACTTTCCCGACATCGTTTTATTGCGGATGGCTGGGCTTGGGCCTAAAGCCTTTTTGCTAAACCAGATCGTATTGGGGGTAGCTAATAACTGTTGTCACCGATACAGCTATAAATTTTGTCATCGACGACTCTTGGTACCTTAAAATTCCTCTGCAGGCAACACTTTTGACTAATAAGCTACCAACGCTTAAAATATCTAAGTGAATATAACGGCAACACTTATTTCATAGTACTTCTCCGACAAATCACAATGTTAAATCCAAAAAATGTTTCATCGGAAACAAACGTTAAAATAGTTCAAATTTTTTTTTGGTACTATACCATTTAGCAGTAGACGTTACTTACTCGTTAACGTACAATTGGTGGCTCCTTAGCTATCATCAAAATTTTAAAACCCCTAGAGATGGTATTTCATCTTTGTTAACTGGTATCAGTACCTGCATAAAATTAGCTTTGATAGAATAAAAATTAAAAACTATTCTAAAACCAGCATCAACAAATTAATTAGTGGTTTTAAGGCTCTGTACTGAATAGAATATTGCAAAATTTTATTGTGTATCAGGTAACTTCAACTATTTTACATTCTTCTAGGCTCAATACTTCATGCTTCGAATTTGTATGTACAGATTTAAGTGTTAAAGGTTATTTCTTTGAATCTTGCATTCTTTGTCTACGTCAATTGGAATAATTTTTTTGCCTTACCTGGCGCTAACTCTAAAAATAACTAATTATATTTATTTTGACTAATAAGATTATGAAAGAAGTATTCGTTATTCTTTATTTATTTTCTGTTTATTTATTTATTAGGTAATAATTAATCAAAATTTTTTGAGGACTTTTAAAATGCATTTAGCTTTTAGTCATCGTTTAAAACATTTGTTAATATATTAATTGGTTAGTTTGGCATCTTTACTGAGTAGGTACAAAAAGAATGAAAAATCAGTTTCTATTGTGAATTTTCCGATGGCTTTGATAATTATTACAGAACCTCTATATTTTTAATTTATTGGTTAGTTTTTAAAACCATTAAATTATAATTTTCCCCCATTTCAACAGAAAGTTGAAATACTTAAGTAGGTGTAATATGAACTGATTTAACTATGTAACTACGGAATTATTAAATCTATTTCGTTTAATGGTGCCGAAATTTCTACAAATATACTGCAATATAAATAATTAAAACAGACGTCTCGTTTTTGAGAAATAAAATACTTCGGGAAAAGTATTCAAATCAACGAAATTCTTGTAGCAAGTATTTTTTTTTGAATTTATGAACAAAAATGAGTATCTCGTCATTGAAGAATATATACAAACATTTCCAGATCTGTTTTAATTAATTGGATTTAAATAATCCACATTGGTTAAGCCCTTTCCAGAAAATAGATAAGCAAACTTAAAAATATATTTACGGATCGCATACAGCAGCTCTTCTATTTTTTGGATCTTTTCAAATATTTCACGTGCTCATTGGTAACGATGGTATCATTTAAAAGTAAGTATCGAACGCGTATTTGTCTAAACTAATGCAAAAATGTAATTAAAGCAAAAAAGTAAGCAAAACAACGATATATAAATTGACGTTCGAGGTATTTAAGTAATATGTTTACACAATAAGTAATCTATTTAGAACCTTTAATAATCCATTTTAATCCTATAATAAATGGACTCCTAAGTTATATATATATATATATATATATATATATATATATATATATATATATATATATATATATACATATTTCTTATTTGAACTATGGTCACAAATTTCTTATCTTAAAAATGTGATACCATAAAAACTTTAACACCATCTTCAAAGGACACATACTTTATCATATACATAATAAGAATTATTATGGCATCAATCTATTAGTTCTGCCAATAGGTACCTACATTGAATTTGCATCAACGTTATGCGTCTCCGATTCTCGCGCACAAATTAGTATTCGAACTTATTTATAAAATAAATATTTAAATATAAAAAAATATAATATACCATTTTTTAAATAAAGTAAATAGTATACAATACTTTATCGCAAAACATAGCGCACATACAATATAATTTGCCTATATCGCATGCATCCCACGTTTTTTCGTTTAAAAGATTACAAATACTTTTATGGCTACTAAAAGTTCACAATTACTTTTCAGGGCATTCTTTGTGGGGTTTGAAATCTGTTCGAGACTAGAAGACATTATTTTATACATTTAGTATATTAAAAATGTTTTATACGTATTATAATTTTTTATTTGCAAGCAAATATTTTTTGGATTTCAATCATGTTTGTACTGAACAGATAGATAAACAGACAGAGATAAAAGAAAGGATTCGATATTACTGTTATCTAATTCAGAAGTGTGTTTAAAGCTTCAAATATGTAGCTTATTGGAAAGTTAATATAAATTGAATTGAAAAATTTCTACCGAATGGACAAATAGACAAGATAAGGATTTTATAAAAGTGTGATAAAATATGAACACACGTACTTGCATAGTCATAAACTTTAATTACAAAATTAAAAAAAAAAAAAACTTGTGATCTAGTCCAAAGTAGACATCGTCTTTCTTCTCAATAATAGAATTGTTTAAAATTACCTGATTGTCTAAAAAGATTGTTCTTAAATCTGTTTTTGTAATTTGTTTCGTTGATAATATTTTCTGCATCGACACAGAATAAAATCTTACATAATATTTCTGCAAACGAAATACGACTGAAAAGATAGTATAGAACCTGGAACTTAAAATTCATTACAGCTCCCGCTATGCGGACATACGACATAACGTAGATAGGTAGGTATATAGGGGTCGCTTAGGGAAGAATGGGAAATGGCTTCCGTTCCATATTGATCGGCGGCCATTTCAATTTGCGCATGCGCTTTAGGATTTAATGTCTGTCTCTTTTCTTTGACAATTTATAGATGGCGTTCGTCAATCTACTTGATTTTAAAAATATTGTTTTCACTTCCTTTAAAAGGACATAAAAAGTTAGGAAGAAAATGTTATTGGTTGATGTTACTTACATATAATAGTTTCATTAGGTACTTAATGCAATTTATATAGTAATTGCAATGGTAATTGTTTCAATTTTAGGGAAGATTATGTTTTAGTGTACAATAGAGATTAATATGAAATGAGACTCGACAATTTGAATAACATGAACCCGCCAGCCAATTACATAAAAATGTATATGGAAAGATAAGGCAATTGGTTTCCTATAGGTAAGTTTAATGGATTGTCGCATTTACATCATTGACTTTCAGTAATTATGAAAAAGTCACATTACGTAGTTTACACAATGCCAAGAAAATTTTCGAATTAGGCCTAAGTATTCTGAAATGGAAAGGAAATCTCTTCCGTCGGCCGTCGGCACATGAAAATGCGAAGCAATGTAGGATCTCAAGAATTTTTCTCTCAAGTATCAAGGAGACCTGTAACAAAATAAATTTATTTATTTATAAGTTGTCAATATAGCTTATGATGAGAGATTTATAATTCTGTGATAAATTTATTCATAAATATTTACAACATTAATAAGAGGCAACGGCCACATACGTCGTTAAATATATCTAGTACAATAATATCATTTGCCATAAGTCATTTTATCTGAATTGTTTCAAGAAAAGGATTTTTCCAAAAAGTAAAATCTTCAAAAGTTTTATAAACAGAAATATTCTTATACATCTTTACTATGTAATTATAGATTTATTTTTTACACTAAGCGAAATTATGTAATACCTACATGAAGACATAATATTAAAATTTTATCTAAAATACTATGTAAATAATACAATAAAAGAAGTGGTTTATTAATGGAATTATAATAGACCTTAGAATTAATGAAAAGAAATTATTGAGTTACAAATCTTTTATTTTATAATAAGTATGCACAGGTTTCTTGAATTGACTAATTAGATTTAACAAAGAATATAGATGGGGATAAGCACAGTTATTATGAATAATTCAATGATATTTATTTTCTTAATATTATTTGTAAATTTTCTTAATATAGGTGAATCATCTATCATTAATAAATAAGGAATGGAAGTTCTTTTAAATGAAGTTCATAATAAAATTTATATAAACTATTTGTTATCAATATACCGGAATATAAATGCATATCGTTAATTAAATATTTGAATACGCATTCCATTTACCTTATTTTAATAAATCGTTATTGAAAACTACATTCTAAATAACGTTTTCTAGCAATTTTTTTTATTAGACTCGCGTATGAATAACATTCTCGGCGGAACGCTACGCAACCGCGATATCCGACGACCCCTCGTTTTGCTACGCATAATTTTACAAGGGAAACCTTCGTAAAGTTTTCCAAATGTATTTACACGGATGTCATAAAAACACTGTTTTGTATTTCATATAAAAAAAGAAGAATAATAGTGAGAAAACAAAAATTATCACGAAAAAAATATTAACAATTAACGATTGCAAAGTTATTTATTTTACACTTATCAATTTTTTTTGTAATGGATATAGGCTTAAAATTAAACTAAAAGCTAATATTAGTTAGCACACGGATCTCCGTTTGACTAAGGGTACAGTTTATTTTTTCTAATCTAATTAAGTACAATAACTACACTTCTGGCTGGTGTAGGTAATAACTTCAAATATTTCTGATGTATTTTTATAACACCGAGTCCAAACTGGCAACGAATAGCGGACCACTTACATACGGTAAAGCAATTTTTTTTTATTAGGGGGTACAAGAATTAATTAAATTATATTCTCAGGTATAATAGAATGTGTTAGTGGAAAACGCTTAAAGATACGTTTAGTCGTATTCAAGTCTAAAAGTGATAGTAAGATACATACCTAAATTTTTTTCTTTTAAATTATACGAGGAAAGACATTAGATTTTTTATTTATAAAGCATACAATGTAAATTATCTATTACATCATTTAAATACAAACGAGAATATTTATAATGGAATGTCAACTTTTATGCTACCAAACATTGAATTTATGTCAAGTCGGACATATATTTAAGTTAATGTCACTATCACTTTCTTGCAAAAACATCTCACATTTTTACAGAAAATAAAAAGGAAATCTTTATCTGTGATAATCATTCGCCGAAATTTTGTGTTAGCTTCATTAACATTATAGCACTATATGACTTTTATTACCCCCGCATCGCATTATTTTGATATTTCACGAAGCGTCGCGCAAACTTACATGTTCAAACATAGTTAGGTACGCCGCGCGTCGCGCCGAGTTGCTTTCAGTCACGTGCTGAGGGGTCATAAAACTCAACGGTCCCGCTTTGAAAGAGAACGTTGCTATCTCGGGGAAGTAACTTTCTTTATATATTTTATACCCGGGCGGAGCCGCGCGCCCGACGCCGGAAAAAGAAAGCGTCTCGAACGTGCCTCGCCTTCGGGAGTTCCGTGGGAAGTCTGTTTTGATATCATCCGATCCTCGGTACGTGCACTATTTTCGGGTGTTGTAATCAGTGAAAAATCTTCTAATTCAAAATGATTAATAACTCAATAAGGATAATTTCAATTTTTAAAGTACTGTATATAATAGTTATGAAGGCAGACTTTAGTATCTCTATATTGCGTTTTTAAACAATATCTCTATATGTGTATATAATTTTCTATTCATAATATATGTAATCTGTCAACGTTTATTTTTGTGCCTATAAAGGTACTTATAAAAATATTAACTACCTGATTGACGAAGTTGATCGAATCCCTCACAGTGCAGAAGTATATGTTGTATAGAAATCATATATATGTTCTTATACAAAAAAAAAATTTGGTTGCCTGTAAAGTCGGTATACGGGCGAAAGTTTTACGTGACAACGACTTTGAATGGTAAAATCATTTTAATGTGAATATTCATTCGTATAGTAGGAAGAAGGATGAAATAATAGTAACAATTTAAAACATTTATTTATACAAAATTATATTTAAAACATTAATTTATACAAAGAATCTCGCACTGAATTTCATATTAACAAAATTTTATTTTACCTTTACACATACATACGTATTTATATACAAATATACATACAATAACTTGCAATACATTTGCAAGCTATGCACTAATTCTCTAGTGCTGCGCGCGGCAGACCGATCATAGTTGAGTGGGAGAGACGCAAGGCATTCGGCGGGCCTCTCTCTCGTTCGGTGACTCATCGTTACGTTACCGAGCGTTACACTTTTTCAAAGTGACTCCCAGCCGCAACCTAATTTAAGACGTTGTCACGTCAAAAGGTACATATCGGCTGTTTGATATCAACAGTACCAGCTTCTTTGCTTAGTTTCGTAACACCTCAAAATGAACGTCGGTGTTTACTAGAAATTCGAGTTTCCTCCACTAAATGGTAATTTGATGACAGCTACGGCAAGAGATGTGTTATTCAGATGGTTCCATGATTTCTTTTGATTAAATTAAAAAGAGTTAATTTGTATTTATAACTGGATTCAGTAGATGGATTATAAAAAAAAAAGTTTAAAAGAATCTGTTTTGAGTAATCGTCTATGTCGTTTTATCCTTCATTAGATTGACCCGTCATCTATAATTTATGTCACATCGAAGATCACTTTTTAAAACACAAAAAAATGTGAGTACCTATTCTTTTTTGAATGTAAAAGCGTCGTGACAGACATTGTAAAAACCGAATTTCTTTGGAGGAAATGTTATAACCAGTCAATCTTCTCCTATCTAATATTAACTTTTATCGTGGTATCATCCTTAGGAGCGGGATTCTCTTTCTTTATCCGATATGTAAGAATGGATGACTGATGTTTTGATACGCAGACGCCGGTTAGGAAGTGCTTAGCGTTCTTTACCTGCGGCAGCCTTAGCTCGCAAAATTTTTGCTAAAACACATCTGCCTGCACTGCTTACTGCCAAGGTTTCATCATATCAGACGAGAGTCCAAGCATAAATATAGGTGGGAAGTGAACCCAGGTCAATGTTCAAAATCAGGTACCTACAACAGTGATCATCTCCATCAGTTAGCTATCCATATAAAAAGACTGCATCTTTATCTGAATATTTGATTGTGAATATCATTACGTTTCATTATATATCTTTTCTCGATAATTGCCGTCGGGTGGCGCCTATTATATTGTAACAATGTGTATAATGTACCTACATCATAATTCATAATTGATAAAACAGTTAGGTGTTTTAGGCCTAAAATGAAACCCTATATGTTAGAGATCACATAAATAGAATCATAAGCCCTGAACCTCACGTATCTTTGAATACAATTAAATATTCTGTATTGTATTTTTGTGCCTTTCAATCATTTATATTGATAAAATCACTTTTGAAAAATACACCGTTACATTTTAGGACAAAATGGTGCAGTGTGTCGGAAAATATTTATTTATCTATATTATCATTAATATTTATAGTATGCATGTACATTTTATTTAAGTCAAAGGTGTATCTATTATATAGTTATAATAATAATAAATTAGGAACTAACGCATACGTCTGTACTCTCCTGTCTTATTCATACTTATCGACAATTTCATAACCATAAATATCTAATTAACCGTAATATCACAACTCAAACAGAAATTGATCGATTTTTTATGACGTTTGCTTAGTTATAACGAATATTTTTATACATAATGCATAAGCAAAAGTTTCTACACACAGTAATGCATATATAGAACTGCTTTAGTTGTTACTATGAGTTAAAATCATGCTCGTGTTAAACATTCGCTCGTTTAAATACATTTAAAACACCAAATACTTGAACGTCAATTTATGTCGATAGACTTCCGATTACGGCTACCATTTATCCGTATTTATAGTACACTTAAGTTTGTTCGGTGCGCGAGTTTTATATTCTCTACATATTTCTCCGGTATATACCGATTTTGTATTAGGAAACAAAACGAATTTAACGAGGAAAGGCCCTCAACGTACCATGTTTATTAATCTCGGATCTCGGCAAGAGACCGAATTTTCTTTTTGCCCGGACTACATCCAACCCTTTTACGAGAAGATTAACTCGCGGAGGGTCCGATGCGGAGCGTTAATTAAAATCTCTAAAGCGAGTGACATTTATGCTGATGCGGGATTCGGGCCTTAATGAGAAGAGGCGGCGCGGCCTTTGACCAGCGTCAGATAGCTGCCTCTTAAATTGACATTTACACATAAGCCGTATTTACATACTAATGATTCACCTTATGTGTCTTTAGGTACGGTTATATCGTGTCTTATGTATGCTGCTTAAAAATAACTTATAGGAAAAGAATTTTAATTGTATTTCAGTGTGTATGTAAATTTTGAAAGGATTGCTTTCAGATAGCCATTGCCTACAGTATAAAAAAGAAACGTGGTTAATTAGCAATGCAGGAATACGTAACTGAATGGGCGTATATACTTGAGTATTTAAATAATTTATATATATAGATTTAAATATCTTGCATGAATTCAAGGACATTAAATTGTAAGTTGTGATATATTTATAAATAAGTTTTCTGATTGTACTCGTTTGCCTAAGAAAATGGTGTAAGTAAAGGAATTTTGCCAGTCTTATTTTTTATATACGTTTTAATTTTTAAAACAGTTTAATGATATACATGGCATAATTTTATATATTTATTATTTTTTTATCAGCTGATCTTGCGGATGATGTTACATTTTCTTGTAGGTAACTTGTCCGTATAGTTAATTCCCACGGTTGTATCAGCATGGACGTAGAACTTTTTTATTCTTTTGTATCGATCGATATCAATTTCAACCTCGCTATCATTTTCGATTCCGACCCCATCACACTTTTGATCCCACACTCGTTTTTGACCCTAGCCTCGTTTTCGATTTCGGTTCTGGTCTTGTTTTCGATTCAGGTCCTGGCCCCTTTTAGATTCTCTCTATCCCGCTTTCAGTTCCGATTCCGCTCATAATTCCGTCGGCCCTCCTCATCCTTGATTTCGTCTCGATCTAATCCCGATTTCCGATTTTGCTCCCGATCTCGATTGTGGTTCCACTTTTGATTCAATTCCAATAAATTATTCAATCCATAAGAATTTTATTCATGCTAGAACCCTTGAGTATTGCCATAGATAGTACCCTAAAAGGGGCCCAGTGAGCTCCTCTGCCTTTCAATGAAAATCGCATCGTGCTTTTTCCAGCCGTTCTGAACATACTCGGACAAACAGATAGACAGACAGACAAAGAGGCGTCTAGGTATAATCCCGATTCCGGTTTCGTTCTCGATCTCGATTCCGATTTAATTTTTGCTTCAATTCTAATAGATTTAAATTTTCTAAGGGTTTCTTTTTCATGTAGGAACACTTAAAATTATTACTATTAAAAGTACCCTAAATATAGTCCAGTAAGCTCCTCTACCTATCAGTGAAAGTCGCCTAGTGATTAATTTAGCCGTTACAAAGATATCTCGGACAAACAGACAGATATAAAGGATTGTTTTCTTTCATCCAAACCATGTCCTGCTAATTACAAACACAACAAAAAGAGAATCAACCAAATCAATTGAGCCGTTCTAAAGTAATGTTCTTCCATACAAATGGCAATTGATTTTTATTTATACAGATTACTCCACACAAATTAAGATACGTGTTTTAAATTTTTTTTCCAAATGAGAAAGTTTTTGTAGCGTAACCGTGTTGTAGCGTACAGAAAACCCCACCGGACGTGAACCGACCTATTAAATAAAGTGAAACACTAATGATTAAGTATCTTCACTTTCGAAAACATATAAATAATGTTGAAGTAACTGTGTAACTATTCCGGTAGCGAAACCGGGGGCCATCCATAACGCGGGGCTGATTTAAAAAACGGCCCATTCACGCGCGCCAGCCGAAGTGGGAACGGCGTTAAACCACTATAAATCTATTAAAACGCCATAAACAATTTATTGGCTCGGAACGAAACGAAGAAAAAGTCGATTATGACCGTTAAATTTTTACAATCGCTCACGCGACCGGGCTGCCGGGATCATCTGCAAGCGATCGGCGCGCGGGGAGCCTCTATTTAGGATTTACAGCTAGATGCGCATTCATTTGTCCGTCACTTGGCGAGGGGACGGCGCTTGGGACATGATCCATGTAAGCCATGCGGGCACTGCAACTTCTGGTTTCGGACGTCGGTCTGCATGCGCCATCTTTAAATGCATTTAAATAGCAAATATTTATAAATTAATACGCTTTTTGTTCATTGTTCATGTCGGCCATGTTCACGTCGATCGCGTAGAAAATAAACTTTGTTAATTAAAATAGAGCGTGGCAGTCATATCTAACGAAATGGCGAAATACACTCGTAGATAGAACGATGACAATCGGTAAGTGTAAAAGTATGACCGATTACAATACCATGAATTAGAGAAACCATTCTAATGCGAATTGAACTCGCACAACGAAGATTCTGTATCGCAGTATATTTTTGTTATGTGGTTACGAAATTTCGTAACAGATTCCTATTATTTGTTATTTTGATTTAGAATATGTATTATAATTCCACCAATTTTGACGGTTTCATATAGTAACTTTTTTATGATAGATCAAAAAAAAAGAAAACATCGAAAACATGATTCGCGAATGCAAACCTACTTTAAATTTAATTAAATAATTTTTTATTCATTGTTAATAAATATCCATAGACGTGGGTCATGCTGATTTCTGGAACTGGCCATTTGTAATAAGAATATTAAAAAAAAAACAATCACGGTTGTTGAAACTGTAATTCTTTGGGGGTAAGATACATTTTGGTTTGTATGGATTGTCATATGTTTTTTATCGTGATATTGTTTTGGAAAACGTCTGTTGATATTACGAGTTTAAATCGAGAATATTCGAGCCTTGATTTTTCACGATGTTTGCTACGAAAAAAATTGAAGAGACTTCATTTCGCATTTTATGATAAAGCTCCATATTGTAGCTTTGTATATCCATAGTTCAGTGAATTCACACGTGAACGTGATCACCTCTTTGACGATTGCAATTACCCTAACTAATATTGATAATGAACGAAACTTATGTAATCAAAACTGAAAAAAAAAATATTTGTGTGCAAATTCATACTGTATCAAGTATTGGCATGAATCAAGTACAAAAGATTTTAATATAAGTCTAAATATTTTTAGCAACATGTCACAGTTTACAAGTTGTATAGATTTTGACTACATAACTTTTACTCGGTAAATTATAACTCAGTTCATTTTCATAAATGTGTTTTAATAAATATAAATTTATGACAATACAGTATATTAACAAATATAAAAATGTTGAATATAATCGTATAAATTAACTCTCGAAATTTTAATTATCCAATTAATAATGAAATGTATCATAGACTGAGAATGACTTCTCATCAAGACTGGGGAATAACTTCTTTTCAAATTTAACATTTAACCCTTTTACATTTAACTTACAGGATTAGATGCCACAGAACCTAATGTGACAATAGTTCTACTGTAGGAGCTGACAACAGTCAAGAAGTACAACCAAACTGAAATTAAAATTAAAAACATTAAATAATGTAATTGATGTATTTAACATTTTTATTTAAAATTGTAAAGATAATATTGAATTTAAAAATATATTCCTACATATAGAATAAAGTTTCTGCAACCTTCATTACTTACAATTTTCATTTTTGAAAAGGGAAGTTTTGCTTTATTTGTTATAAAAAGGTTTAGTTTCGTAAATGATACATATTTCTCTTGTGTATCGAAAATAGAAATATATAAATCGATTATGGTTAAACGGTTAGGTAATTACGTTATATAAGATAATGATAATTCTATTACAATTTTGTATTACTATTTATACGGATAGGTATTTCATGGCCAATGTAGGCTGTTCCTCAGTGGAGCTACATTACACGTATTTGCATGAAAGTGCATGTCGTATGGAGAAATTGACCAGGTGCCAGTCGGACTCGCATAGAGACGATTTCATACCATGAATTGCATAACAAACAATCCATTTTATGTTCACAAAATTTTGGATTTCCCGTATAAAATTCCCGTTTTCTCTATACAGTATGTGAAACCCTATACGTAAATATTTTTTTAAGCTTTATTTCTCACAACAATTTTATTTATTTATTTATTATTTGATACGCTATAAGATGCTTTTAAAGAAAGTCCTTTTTTCTAATTACTAGTCAAAATTAAGCCTTAAAATTATATTCCATTATTTGTTATATTCTTATTGTAAGGTTACCTACCTCTTATATATACGACTTTTTTCGCCAAAAAATTCCAAGAAAAAAGGCTGTCATAGACGGACAATCTAATAGACTAATAAACAGACATGAGAGTAGTCTTATAACGATAACATGTATGCTTAAGGCGCATGGAACGTTAAAAATGTGTAAAAATCATATCACAAATTATATACATATAAGTGATTAGTCATTTAATTAAATATGCTACAGCTTGAAGTTTAACTTTTTGAGTGACAATTAACAAATACAAAACAGCTAAAACGACAAAATCCATCATTACTTTATTATAATTCTCATTTATATTTTGTTAAATTAAAAACTGCAAGATAATTTTACTCGTTACTTTGTTTGGCTTTTTGATATTTTATAAATGTAGTTGTAGGCCACATAGGATAAGTAAATTATTTACTCAAAAACATTATCGCGCCGTGCACGATACGGAACCATGGCCGGATACTGCCGCAGTTTGCCAAATGCATTGCGATCGACATTAATATCACGTAGATGAATGTCAACAGGCTAGCGCAGAAGAGACAGTTTATAAACACGTCCACGGGAGGTTTCTTGGACTAAAAAAATAAACAAATTAGATTGAATTGAAACTTAAATACGAAAACTTATTTTGAAAAAAAATATCAAGTTCTGTAATATTATAACCTGGTGCTTTTAAAAGAAAACTAAATCATCAATGTTTTGCTCTTCAGGTAATTTACTAGAGCAGCTGACAGAAAATATTATTAATCTAAAATAATGAATTACTTACAGAATATATACCGTAAAAACAGAAGATACAGCTTACAAAACATATCGCATGCGCTAAAGCTACTATCCAACAATAATTTTTAACTATTTTTATCATCTCATGATCATTTTTACAAGGGTTAGTCACACAAGTTTCGAAAAATGTCGAGCTTTCTACCTGAAAAAAAAAAATTAATTTTTTTGCAACTCTCATAATAAAATTAGATTTTATTTTAGGTGCTAATTAAACATAACGAATAAAGCCAATATTATCTTCTTGTACTATAACAATTCAAATAAATGAATAAGACGTTTAAGAAACTTAAATTTATGGTTATGTAATAATAATAATGACAATTCAGTATCAATTTCTTTTTATTTTTTTGTTCTAGAAGAATTGTTCAGTTATTCGCTTATTATTATAAAAAAAATTGAATATGTTTTTAACCCCTTGTTTTGAAATACACTTGAAACAAATATGTGTCAAGTGTTTATATAGAAATATATTTTTTTTTTAATTTTAATAGTACTGTAAATTTGTCATTGTGAATCACTATGTATTAAAAACTGGATTAAATTATTAAATAAAGCAGAAAATTAAATATACATTTTTGGTAATTCTCAATATTCTTAATAAGCTTCTTCGTTCGCTTATAATAATTCACTGCCAAATATTAATATTAATCTAAAAATTTGTTGTTTCGCAAAATATTTTTGGTCGTATTTGAAGAGACGTATGTAGGTGTATTGAAATCAAAACCAGATATGGGTTTCAATATTAAGAAAAAGTTTTATATAAATAACTACCATAATCTGTTTGATAGTGAAGAAAACAATACGCAGTATTAGTGGTAGTTATTCACATTTATGTAAATATTAATGGTTTTTCACTAAAAATCTATAATAATTAAATTTCAAATAGAAATCAGTAAGTTTACATCGTAAAAGGATTATATATGAAACAAAGATTAATGTAAAAAAGGCATAGTCTGTGTAAAAAAAATTAACTAACCATACTGTAAAATGTTATTAAAAAACAAGCCAATTTTAAGTCCTTAATGCAAAAGCAAAATCTATTGACAGGATGCACTTGCTCGAAAGCCTTGTGCATTCTTTGTTTTCGTTTTTCTTGATGCAAACATTTAGAAAAATGGACAACGGTAAAGTAAAAACTGTCAGACCCGTGACATTTAACTTATAAATGACATTATTTCTTTTAAGCTGTATGACAATCAGATAGGCAAAGGTCGATAATAAGTTCGTTGTATAGATTTGACGAAATGTAATTAGTGCAAGAAGTTAATGACAATTAACACTCTCATTAACAAGCATTATTTTTATAGTAATAAAATAGAGACCTATAAGATCAGTGCAATGTAACAAATAAAACAAATAAGAAATTGAGATAAAAAATAAGCCTTGTCATAGACAAAATGAGCATAAAGAATGATTATAAATGTAAATCAGTACACCTAAAAGGAAATTGCAAATTCACTAAGTACTCAATGACGACTTTTAGGTTCCGTAGCTATTTTGAAAATGTTGGAATACATAAGTACATGATTGCTGACGTTTCTGTCAGCCTGTCTGTTACAGGAATTTATTTCAGAAATCGTTACACATATAGGGTTGAAATTTGGCTCGTTTATATAACACTAATACACATGTAATCCGATATTTCTATATATTGATATAAATATTATTCAGGAACGAATTATGGAAGAATAAAATTGTAAAATTGATTTTTTTTAAATAAAAATGAAATATTTGAAAGCGCAACGAGTATATTCTTAATTTTTTTTTCATGTACTTTGCTTTATTTTTGAGTATTTTTTTAGTATTTAAAATCATTCATTCAAAGTCTGACAATGGCCTCCTTCATTTATAAATTTTCTAATTTGGAAAATCTAAAATAATTCAGAAAAGTTTAGTTTTATCCATACTATATAGGAACACTATTACATACTTAAGAGTATATAATTAAACTAAATAAGCAGTCTTTATATAAGCACTACGTAAAAATATAGAATAAAAAAATATTGTAATATTGCTTATAATATCCTATTAGAGAAATGCATACGTTTTTACTGGACATGCCCATTATTATATAGCCCTACAGGTAAAATTTAATTAAAATTGTAGTTGCGTTTCTCAAAATCATTAATAAAGGACCGTAATTTGGCTTTTTAGAACTGTTACCAATTACACTATACCGTAGACGACAAAAAGTATTTACACTAAAAAAAAAAGAACTTTTGGTAGAGAATGTTTAGGGCGTTAACCGGAATACAGCACTTTGCGGGTTTTTCACCTTTCAGCCTAGAACACAAGCACGAGTAGGCGGGGGCGCCCCGCGGGCCGCGGCGCGTACGTAGTCATTAAGGCGAGGACGGTCGAGTTAATATAAAGTAATATAAACATTTCCATCAGGATATTGTATTAGCTTCTATAGGTATTGTCCAAAAAGCGGGGCTCCGGACGTTATTGCGCGACTGCAGGTTTTACGGGGCGGCCTCTTAACAAGATTACATTTGAGATATAAACGGCCCAGATAATAGCCGGGCCTGCCGCGCTCTGAGCCGGCTGTAAAACAAAATTAAAATTGAGGAACCGGCCTCTGGCGCGACGGACCCGGCCTCCACTATTTGTTGTAATTTATACGTACTATATTTTATAACATTTCCATTTTCTAAACGCCTTATAATTCTGTTTAATACTACAGCCAGGATATTAAATCTCGATTAACTCTTGACGTGAAAGTTCGATATATACATTTTAAATTTTTTTTTTGTACTTTAACGTAAATTGTCGACTACCCTCAAACTTAGAAGATATTAAAGTAAAACGCACCTTATTAACATTATTACTTATAAAATAATTTAAGTGAAACTTTGAGAGGATACTTCAGCATAAATATAAGGAAATGCTTGCATGCCACATAACTGGTTACACGGTAAAATTTTATTAATCTGTATTCAAAATAAGGGCCCAAAACTAAGTAATGTTACGGGGAAAAATGTCAGTTACAAACAAATATATATTCCATTACAATGGATAATGCATATGAATTATCACATGCACCCAATAGTATAAATATTAATATTGTTTTTATCGCCGATAACCTAGACAAAAGTTTGCTTAATTTGTCTTAAAAACGAAACAAAATAAATAAGCTACTGTCAAAATATCTGCTCCACATCTGCAAGGTATTGTTAAATAAAGCAGTAACACAGGCCAATAACAGGCTTGCCCTCGTGATGAATCCTAAAGCATTCCGCCGTTATTTATTAAGATGTAGGTCTGGTACTTTACGAGGCGGCGCGGCGGGGGCGCTCATTACGCCGCCTTCGCGGCGCTTGATGAAAAAACTTTTCCCTACGATATCTTCGTGCAACATTAATTACGAAAGTCCTTCTTGTAACGAGTTCTGTTCGGAATGATCTCGAATCCTGCGCCGTGTTTACAGCTCTCGCTCGGCTGATGGATGTGTGTGGCGGGTTTTATGGAGAAACTGAAGAATTTTATGTGAATAAAATTATGTTTATTTTAACGTAGTACAGTTTTCGTGTAGATTTGCAATTTCCGAAGCCGCTATTGAAGAAAATGAGAAATTTTGAGGAAATTTTTATTTTCTTAGTAATTATTAGTAGCTCTCGCGTTGCATAATGTGTTTAACATCTTTTTTTAGAGCAAATTCTTTTAGTTATTATTATTCCATTCCAGGTATGGAAAATAATACTCATAATTGCTTAAACGTGTGTTATTTTACCTCCATGCCCTGTGTCATCACATGAAAACAGAACTTTTCGCTTCACTCCTATGCTAACATGAATATTGATATTTATTTTTGATATTTTTTGTTTGTTATTCAAGAGCAGCAGCTATTAAGAATAGAAATAAATAATTTAGATACTAAAGATGAATTTAAAGTTTATTTATTCAAGCAAATTATTATTTCAATATAATGTTCGGAACATATGAATATTATTTATTTAATTTATTCTATTCAAAATTTTGAAACCATTTCAACAGTGCCAAAATAGAGCAATGGTAAAACAATATAGATGCAAGAGGGAATATGCTCAGTTGCTTACTATTTTCATGTCAAAAACTGTATCAAAGTGTACATGATATTTCTGTCTCATATTTTACATACCATTTTGTAGTACCAAAGAAAAACCAATGAAGGAACATTATTTATCATCTGATGTTCCAATCGAAAAATCACAAGGAAATGTTTCATCTTAAATATAATTAGTACAAGAAACGAACATTCTGTTATTGGAACACAATAAGACGCAACTCTTACAATATGCACGTGCTGTTCTAAAATAATAAATCGGAAGCGGTTTACTATTATATTCATTCTTTATTATTGTTTTTTATTTGAAGGTATGAACAAAATCATGGATATTTTTCTGCTGAGTAAAATTGAATGTATAAAAACATAACAATAATTTGTATAAAATTGTAATGTTAAATAACTATTAAAAAATACATCAGGTATATAACTTGACAATTTCTAAGGTATATATACCTAGTAGTAATATAAATGTTTCTTATTGTTTCTACTATAAAACCAGGTGGTGATTCTTTAAAGACTAAAATGTTTTTTGATTAATAGCAATATTTTATATTCTGTACATAATCTTTTAAAAAATAAGACGAAATAAAAATCATATCAATTTCCTAGGAATAATTTAATGCATTGTACAATTGTCTTTTAGATGTGATTTTAAGATAATATAAAAATAAAATTTTGTAAATAAGAAAAGCGACTCTGTTACTATAAGAATAGTTCCTATTGGTACACAAACGACATAAATTTTCTGACAGGAAGTACGAGACCAGTGTTGTTTAGGTATACATAATATTTGTACTAAGTCGGTTTATATCTCAGCTTTTGATCGTGCTTTAATTGAAAAAATATAAATTGTATATGAAATCTACATTATAATACAAGATTGGGCGCTTTTGTAAATTATCTAAATTTTGCTTATTGATAATAAAATATAATCATTATTTTCCAAAGCTTTTAACGTGTTACTTATGCATTTTTTTTTCATTTCAACATCACAACGGAAAGGCTCGGGAAACTACATTGAATGCAATGACTGCTAAGCAATCTATTATCACTTTTTGCATCTTCTCTTTTTTGTATCTCAGTTTAAAAACAATTATTAACCTATTAGTTAATTAACCCACGTCAAATTCAATAAACTGGTGCAATATGAGATCAAATAAATTTAGGCAAATGTATAGCATGCGCGGTAATTCAGTTTTTTTACTTTGATTTTTTTCTAACTTCTGAGAGCAAATATTAAATTAGGGGAATGTCTGAATATATTGTTCACTTTCGAGCATAGACAAGTGGAGCTGTCACGTATTCGAATCAGATACGTAATGACTATACAGACCCCGTCCCCCGTGTTATCAAAAGTAAACAAAACAAGAAAATTTGGTGTTTACGTAATAGGTACTTGAATGACCTCGAGTTGTTTTAATATGAGTTCGATCTGTTCTTCTGACTTTGAGCATTCAGATATCGTCGCATCAAGCAATAGTAAATAAAATTATAATTCTAATTAATCAAAACGCTTTATTCGCTGCGTCAATTCATTGTCACACATTACAGTAATAAATTTTAATTGCAATGTTACCATTATTGAGGAAAATTTTGATTTTCTCGCTTAATTTATGAGAATATCTTACGTTGTTGTAAGGGTCATCGATTATAATGTTACTTTGACATTTATTACATTGGTGCAACCCGAATTATTGTTTCAGTAAATAAAAACATTATACATAACGTAATAATATAAATAAAAATAAGTTAAATTTGTCGAACGTAAACTGTTTTAGTGTGTCCTGCTGTACTTAAGTATTGACAGAAATCCGGAAATGCTAATGTTTTAAATCCGAAATTCATATTTCAAAACAATATGTACATCCTTGAATGAATCCATTATATAGAAATTGAAATGGCAGTAAAGTAAAATATTGAAAGAACATCAAGTATATCAGCTACGAAAGTTGAGACCTGCGCATAATGAGATTATTACTTGCGCAATCTCTGAGTTATATGTCTTAATGGATTACTGAGCGAGTATGTTGTGGTGTCCGGATAAATTTTTTCTTGTATGTTACTATGTGTGGATGTCCGATCTAAGCTTTGCACTTAAAATATTTGGATAAACACCTCGTGTATCAACTTCCTG
Organism: Eumeta japonica; assembly: GCA_005406025.1. Classification (NCBI taxonomy): domain Eukaryota; kingdom Metazoa; phylum Arthropoda; class Insecta; order Lepidoptera; family Psychidae; genus Eumeta; species Eumeta japonica. The sequence goes on from BGZK01000018.1 coordinate 1,142,289, forward strand.
TGTCATTAATTTATTAAAGCTCCATTCGAAAAATGAAGACCTTTGTATAGGATTTTATATGGTATAAATAACCCATTTGTGCTTATTACGTTTGTGAAATTAATTTGAAATTTATAAACTTTATTTTATTCTACACTACCTAAAATAATATTAAAAAAGTAAAGATAAGAAAATACGAGTAATAATTAATTTTCAAAGTCAGCCCCGAAACGTCAATAGGTAATGATGTGTTGATTTTTGGAAATTACACTGAAAACAGTAAATTTCTTATTTTTATATTTTTAAATTTTCTGAGTGGAAAAATAAAACAGATTACAAAAAAAAAACACCAAACAAGTGCAAATAGTAGTCGCACTAAAAGGGTTCCGTGCGGCCTTAATTACGATTCTTTCTATTAATTTTTTTCTAATTTTAAATTCCGGAACTCTTGTTGTAATAGGAAGTTGACAAATGTTTTTTCATACATTGGTCTACATAATAATGGTTCATACTGCAACTGCAGATTTTAATGTGTAATATTAATTATTTTTTTAATAGTATCGACAAATCAATAATTTCCAATTTTTGTAATATACTTATGTTGAGGCGTTGCTTTATTTTAAATATAAAGATTGGCGAATAATAAGTACGTTATAAGCTTCGATTTATTTACATGTATCATAATATAAGACCGAAATGGCCGTATTTTTTGATCGCGTTGATTTGTATGGTTGATTTTTTACAATTCCAAGGGATCATATGTATAAAGTATTTCAAATTAATTTCAATTCGATACCTACTCATGTTTCTGAGAAAAGAAGTTTGACAGACATACAAACAGAACGACGGTCGGACCAACAGACGGATAAATACATTATCTTATAAGGGTTCATTTTTTTTTTATTGAAATGCGGAAAGCTAAAAAGAAGAATTTCATTGAAAGTTAATGATAAGTAATCGATTTAGCAATAGATATTTTTTATGTTTTATTGATCACTTACTTGGGTTTTCTTTTTATAGTTTACTTGATGTTTTATGTATTAATATTCGTTTATTCTAATGAAAGTCAATTGAAATATGTATTTCTCATTTATCAGAATGAATAACCGCAAATTGTGATTTCGCGCGGGCGCACTACGCGCGAGCATCGGCTTTTCCCGCGAACCATAAACTTGGGCTAGAGTATCGGCCAAGAATATCACGTAGCCAAACAGACGCGTAGCAAATTTTATGTCGGCAATTCGGGGCGTGCACAAAAGAAATGTGAGCGGCGCGGACGTGCCCACCGCGCCGGCCGCGCCGGCCGCGCCGCACCCACACTAGCGGCGCGCGACCTATCTGGTGCTACGTGGACGGGGACGGCCAGGCGTGAAAGGAGCTATCAACATTTTTCTTTCATTTCAACTTTACAGTATAAAAAGAACAGGAAAAGTTGGCAAGACTTGAAAAAAATTAATTTTAAAACATTTGTTAAGTTTTAGCCAAATAAGAATCAGCTAATTGTATTAATTTGTGTTGATTACAGACACCTTTATACGTACATGCCATTATCGTTCAAGGCACATTACTCATGCAGAGAGACGACGAATCGTAAAACTACAAATAACTCATCAACATATTATCACTATGAATTGCAATGAATTATCAAAGTATAAAAGTTTAATATACACAGTCTTGTCTTTTTCTTTTACCCTTTACCTCACTGAAGTATTTTCCAATGATCTGCAATAAAAGATTGTAGTTCCACGGAACACTACATTACACTCGCTCCCGGTCGCGGCGCCGGAGGGTAACCTTCAAGCTTATTTATGTACCTATAACTCAGGAGTGACCGACGGTGCCTCTATAGGTAATTTAGATGTTCCTGGCAACATTGTCGTAATGAGACAGCGGTTTACTTCATTGGTGATTTTCGCCGAACGATTTCTCTGCGTGCATTTTCAATTGTAACTCACTCATGCAATTTAGAATGTTTACATATTTGTTCTTATCTCTTTGATTAATAACTCAAGTAAGCACTAATCTAAACTATTCCAATGTAATCATTAAACTAAAACAATGTAAGCTGATTGCAGATGGTCGGTATACTAATATACCTAAGTATCGATTCTTGCCATTATCTAGGTAGTTTTGAGTACTCTAGGGTTTCAATTAACAAAACGGTTAATTCATAACATATTTCAAAGCTTATTATGAAATTTAAATTTCTTTGAATATGCGTTCCAATATTCATAGAATATATTTTAGTAAAAATATTCAAATCGCATTAATATTTGTCATCAAATTATGCCTAAGCAAAGAGGTTGTACATTGAAATAGGTATTCTAGCAACATTATTAAAAGTAATTTAAATAGAAAATATGCCTTGTTTGTATGAATACTACACACAACAACAAAATTTACGTAAGCAAGTGTTGACGTCGTTGTTTTCATTCAATGCCAATGAACAAGAATTCCTCGACACCGATATACTCACATATTTATGTTTTCACCTACGTCTTGATTTTAACTGTTAAGTAAAACATCTAAAAGGCGGCGCTCTTCGATATTTTTTGTTAGTCGCTGGGACGAATAACCCGATCTCGAATATCGACCTTGAAGCTTTTCGGCGGAAAGTCGATTTTATTATTTCGAATGGGACACATACAGCTTGTCGTAGCCGGCAGGCCGATGCTCCGGCTTAAACGAAAAAGCTCATAACGTACACAAGATATGGCTCCATGTGGCAGTTTGTTATGAAGTTTATCGCGGAGGCAACACGATTCTAGTTACAGGGGTTTTTGAAAAAACAAACTGAACGATCGTACAAAATATGTGTAATATTTTACAAGATCGGATGGCCGAGTCGGCACCAAGGACAAAAAAAGGCACTTTGTTATGGAAGAAAACAGAGAAGCTGTAATTGGTTGGCTGACATTGTTGAACATTGTGTTGTGACCGTTTGATATTTATTTCTAATATTTCAAATTTTATACGTATCGTATCGCTACAATAAAGTCAATATTAAATAAAAGAATGTGTTCTTAGGTTTTATTTTCTAAGAAACTTTCTTGAATTAACATTCAGATAATACGTGTTATCATTTCGTTTCTGGGTTATTATATAGATATATTAGAGAAAAGGAAACTTCGTTTGAAGAGCGAGATTTTAGTAAAATATTGGAAGGTAAAAAGTGTGCATTAAAATTTAAATAAAAACAAACTTTTCTTAAACAAAAACTAATTATATGTACTGTGTGTCAATTTCAAATATATATTTGGAAATTTGGTTTATAATGACGCTGAAAACAGATCTATTTAGAAATTAAAAAAATAATACAAAAGACAAAAATGGTATATTTTATACGTAAATTCATATTAAAAGTTTTCTTAATTAAAATACCTTCTACCGTTTCCGATGGCAAAAGAATATTATTGTTTTAATCATTTCACGTTACTTGACGTACCCAATCATAATTATATTGCAAAAGCTCAAAAGCTTAAACTTACTACGAATTTTAAGATACACGATATTTGATTTGGATTCGTCTGAAAAATTCGTAAGCTTTATCTAATTAATCACACATACTTATTTGTACTCTTTGTTTAAGGCTATTTCTCAGTCGTTAGATTGTATTATACACAAACAATACATTCTTAATACAAATCAAATATTTATCGATAGTGGTCTCTTTTAATTTTAATCAAGAAGGATTGTCTAATAAATTTATGTTTAATGTCATTAAATTAGTTTTTCACTCTTTATACGCCTAAAAGATTAGTATCGTGCATTGCCTACACCAGAATCAATGAAAATTGTACGAATTTTGTTTGAAAGTTCAATTCTAAACCCTATCACGATAGTTTCTGTGGATTACCTAAGACTATAGTCAGTTTAAACTATGAACAGCGTCACTTCAGTATGTCTTTTCCTTGTCATCAAATCAATATTATAGCTACTTAAAATAACGGAATACCTACATTTATCTTAACAGTTAGGGACTTGTTTCTATTAGCCTTTGAACAAAATAGGTACTTTGAAAAAAATTGATAAAATATGAAAACCAAATTAGCACTTCCTAAAAGCAAAATACCCATTGGGTATTATCGATTCTATTTTCCGGCGAGTTATGATGTGAAACAGCTCAAGCAAATCTTACAACACTGGGTACGTTATAATTTGATTACTAAAAACTGGAATAAAATTATTTGAATGTACTAATATATGGAAGTGCCAGAGTGTAATGTTAATAATCGTATTCGTATGTACCTACCGACGTAAGCCGAGGCTAAGTTTTAGAGGATTCCGCCGTAGTCGGCCCTAAATTCAAAGGCGGCGCGGCGCGCGGCGGCGGCGGGGTGCAGGTGCGCTCGTAAAATGTTCGTTTTATGGAAGCACCCACGTAGTATAAGATCCCTGTCGAATGTCGCGTACCCGCCCCGCTGTAAGCACGAGAGTGCTCCGTGTAACCCTGTCTCACTTACTTTATTGTGCCGTCGGTGGACGTGGATACATGCTGACGGAACGCGTGTTATAGATATTGCAATCGAATAGAAATGGTTTTGATCTATCATTCTGTTCCTTATTAATAATTTAAGTATTTATAAAAGACTATCCTTTTTTTAAAAAAAAATCCACTCTTGTATTTCATTTTCTGTAGTCTTGCTTCGAGTCGGTCGCTGCCGGTTTTAAGCCGACGTATATAAATTAAAAAACTAAAACCACGTTCATATATTTCAGCGTATCAATTCCTTATCATATAAAGAGCATTTTAAAATTCCGCATTTTGTTATTTTTCTTCCGCTTAAAAATCGCTTCCAAAATCGGGAAATATAATATATATATCATATATATATATATATATATATATATATATATATATATATATATATATATATATATATATATATATTTTATGTGGTGTAAAAAATGCAGTCTTATTTAGCGTTCTCTTCTAAATACTATTATTCTAAATCGATATCCATACTTGCGTTATGTGTCAATGTGGTCAAATTAAAATGATCGTTAATAGGTACGAGTTATTATTTCTCAATAAAACGGAAAATGAATTAAGTACGACATATGAAGAAAGAATATTCATATTCGTTGAAACTCAAAGAATATCTTGAGAATTACTCTAAACATGCAAACGGTTTTCAGAACATTTTATCAAGCCACCACTTACAAACTTAATGCACTTATGTCGTCTTTCTGATTAGTCACAGTTCTATGAGTTTGAAAGTCTATTACTTTCGTAATTGTTGAAAAGTTTTCGGATAGAATAATAGTAACAAAATAATACAAAGTTTGTATTTGAACCAATTTCTTTCGTATCAGGGGGCTACAATAATGGTTACTAAGGTAGCGTAATTTAATTTAATAATTTATTATATAGTTCAGTGTTTAATTAACAATAAATAAATTACTAATAAATACAGTTCGTCCAGTAACCACTGGACGGACTGTATTTATTAGTCCTCAGTAAAATGAAACAATACATTTTATGAAAATCAGCTCTACAAATATTATTCAGCCCCCGGGATAATTTAAAAAGTTAGTGATTATGTTTGGGTTTTTCTATAAACTACAACTGAGGTTGAGTAAATAATAGTTTGAATTTTTTCAAGGTTTTCAAATTCGCTTTCCGAGTTAAAGGAGGAAATATGTTATCTTTTTGTACTTTCTTTATTATCTCTAGAACTATTGAATAATTTAGAATTATAAAATAATATGTCTATATTTCTCATGACATATTCATCATGTGACATTTTACATATCACATGATCATTTTGACAATAGTTTTGGTTTTATTTTTTATGTGAATCTCAAAATTACTCTCGTTTATTTACGGTATACATTCGTGATTGGGTTACTTAAATCTGCATACCTACCTACCAAATTGCAACACATTTCGCCTAATAAATTTAGAGAAAATAGATTATGAGGGATGAACAGACACACACTCAGAAGAGTGATCGTATAAGAGTTTTGGTTTTTCAGCTGAAAAACGAAACTCTAAACACAAAAGAAATAAGCGTTATTTTTCTTTCCATTTATTTCATTTTCCATTTGCATTCGCCAGATATCTCGTACAAATTACCCGAGTTTAAATGGTTTTTACGAAATCCAATGAGATTACTCAAAAAACAGCTGATTATCTTTTAAAAATTGTCCAATGGATCGATTGTGACTGTAAAGTTTATTTGAAATAAAATAAACAAAATTGAAATGAAATAAAACTTTTTTACAGTAAGTTTTTGAAACATCATCAATGGACATCATTCTATGATGGTTCAGAAAATTTAGCATAAAAGTGCATAACACATCGAGCTCATGCAATAACCATACTAATTATTTGCATTTTTTTTTTTAAATATATATATATAAAATATCTTGGAGACACATTCTTTGCAGAAAGATGAATTTTGAAATATAAATATTTACTAGAAAAACATTTTATCACGTAATAGGACACTAATTCATTCCTTCCATCCATTCCTAGTTATTCGATTCTTTTGTCCATTCCATTCCACATAGTCCTTTTCTTCCATTCCACTATTTTATCAGTTTAAGACTGTCCTAAACTACTCAATTGATAGCTAAGATCTGTCGAGATCACGACGGAAAGCTTTCTGTATTTCTGTTTCGTAAAACCATCGAGCGATCGCAGATACGAACAATCCAAACGCGAAATAATGAAAACGTATTCGTGAGGCCGTTAAACGCGCCCGTTAGTTTATTAACGCGGCGTTCGCTTTCGGGCGGGCGATCGCCGATAGCGATCGGCGCGCCCCGCCGGGCCGCGGCGCGCGCCCGCTTTACTTCCGAATTCCCAACTGCGACGGAATCGATACCCGATACCAATAAAACTGAGCCGATTCGCGAATACATAAAACGTTGGATTCCCGCGCTCTCTCCGCATAAAGCTAGGAGAGAAGGGTTCCGGCTTTTATTGCTAGGAATTTGCATATAAAGTAACCATTGAAGAAAAGCGATCTCCGCGGGCTCGCCGTTCGCTGCGATGTTTTTTTTTTCAGTATTCATTGTTGCGAAGGCCGCGGAGCGTGGGCACATTACGTTTTATGGATCGTGATGCTTTCGACATCCTTAAATAATATTAACTTTTTTTTTCTGTCGGTTTGATTTATTTGAGAAAACGTGTCGTGGTGGCCTACATGTATATAGTTAAATACTTCGAGGTGCAACAATAGAGAAATGTAAGATTATAATTTATTTTATCATTTTAACTTTAAATTTTGAATTAACGTATTTTCATGTAAACTATTTAACAATACGAAAATTAAAATACGCATAAATTGCGCAAAAATTTGAATTAAAATAAAAAACATTAGATTTCAATTATGTTTTGAATTGTGCTCATAAGAAATTATTGTCTTAATGTTTTACATAATTTACTAGCACTATTTTACTACAGTGATTTTTGATACATAGAAACATGCTAATTACAAGTTCAGCTCAGTGACAAAATGTTTTATTTAAAAAGGCAATATTAAATAATTTGGAAACATAAAACTTCAAACAAAACTTCGACACATTAAAACGGTAGTGTTCTTTCAGACATTCAGACACTGTTAATAAAAAGCACATTTAATTATGTAAGATAACGTGTTGTGGAAAGGCTTAATAAACTGTCTTTATTATTATTGTGTTAAGTTGCCTTACCACATAATAAAGTTTTATCTTATGTCCGTCCGTGGGTGGATGAGATTCTCTCTCGGTTGGCACTTTGAATTTCTGAACTGTGATTTAGATAAATTCTGTTATTTATCAGACGTTGAGCAAAACAGCATAAATAATCATCGAACAGATAACTATTAAAGTGCTTATGCCCGTGCCTGATAGAAATTGACCAAATGATAAGAATGTAGGATAATCGTAACATTATTATTTTGGAGTCACGGTGTACGTTCGATAGTTAAGAGCGTTAAATTCAAATCAGAAGTTACCGTATTCTACTCTGAGAACGAAATACTTAATCAACTCGAAAGTTTTTAAATTAACTCAACCCACACACTCCGTGCCTCAGAAAGCACGTTAACCCGTCAACCGACAGACACGGGGTCGTCGTTGGGTTGACAAAGGTCATTCGTGAGCCCAACCTTTGTAGGACAGGCGTGAATGGTCTAAGGTTTAAGTCTCATAGTCTGAAATAAAAGATGGAGAAGGGAATAAACAGTGAACGCAACGACTTTTGAGGGTACATTTAATTGTATAACTAATTCAAAATAGGTAATTTTCCCGTAATACGTACAATTACGATCGTCCAATAGCTGAACTAGACGGTCGGACTCGGTTTAACGAGATAGATTTATTTACAAACAGGCTTACCACCCGACGTGGATTAAGCTCGAATATCTCTTACGTCTCAGACAAGCATTTTTTCCTCTATATAAACCACGCGGGTCATGTAAGACAGCTTTCAAATTGTTTAGTGATCGTGCAAGATTAACAGTTCTTATATATTTCAGAATAAAAGCAAATTATGTAAACGAATCTAACTTATTATTTATTGCAATCTGTGAACGAACAAATACTTTTAACTATCTTCATTTCATTTAATAAACAATTTCTCAGATACTATTCCTTCTAGTAAAAAATTCTACCCTAACGTACAAAATTAGTCCCTCGTCGTTCGAAGGGTTAATAACTCTTTGAAATTAGTATCACATTAATATTCAGGGTTTCGCGTAATATTCAGTTCACGCAGTGTAAACAAAGTCGCGGCGTGCGCACCAGAGAATAAGCGCATTTCGATGCACAATGCCGTTTAAGTGATAGTTATGGCAGTTTTTATAGGCAGTTAGAGTTATTTTTACTGCACTGTTTGTTTTAATGCCTCTCTCGCACGCCTCGAGAGGTCGCGCCGATTCCTGACTACCATAACCGTTTATTGTTTTCGCAGTGATGCAACATTTTTGTTCATTCATTTGCAATTTACTTACGCTTTCAGTAGTGACGTGACTATATTATCGTATTGTCTTTATGCAGCTAGTATTACCTTTATACTAAATAATAGAGTTCAAAATGTCAGAGGCTAGATTGTTTACAACAATTATAGCAAAGGTAACTGTTTAATTATGTTGTTTAAAATATGCTTATAAATTTTAAATTTGTTTTTTTAATTTTCATCCAAAGTGAGTGGCACAATGATTTGTCAACTGTTTATTAATATATCATTGAGAAATAAAGTGAACAAATAAATTAGTTCTTAATATTGACAAAGAACGCATTTCTGAAATAAGTCATATCAAAATTATTTTATAAATTACGCTTTTGTCAATGTGCAATACCATTATTATGTATTTCTTCGCAGAAGAATTATTAAATATTTATTTGTTCATAAAAGTCGTTCGTAGAAGATAGCCGATATTTCTACACTGATACAGCTGAATATATTATAATTATAAGCTTTTTCTACAGACATTTAATACCTACGCGTCTTGGTGGCCTGTGAACAACAGAGAGGGGCCGTTCAAGAATTATATGTATTTCTTAGTTCAGTGGTTACACTGGAGGGAGATGGGGGGGTTTTCGCTCTGTTTATTGTGAAAAATGGAGGGCGGGGAGGTCGGAATGGCGATTACGTCAGCAACACTTGTTTATTTATGTTTTTGTATTTATTAGAAAATTTAATAAATACTGATCTCAACATATATTAAAATCCTATTCCTTTATGCTCGCAAGCGCAGAAGATATTTGGGAATTTCCAAAATAATTGAACATGACTAATTGTACCGCGCTATTCACTCGTCTGAATTTGTCCGGTCTAATACCTATAATTGGATTTAACTCGTCCTTAATTACTATTAATTTATTATTAATTGCTAACGACTAATTTCAATTCATTATATTTTTAAACGGAACGAAAGAAATAAACATAGTTTATACGCAATAAAATAATACTTTCATATAATGCTAATTATTTGTTTGAATAAATATTAAATCCCGGAATCGTTAATATAATGCTTATTTCATTGTCATAAACTTAATGACGTTGATAAGTACTTGATAATGAATAACAGCAATGAAACTTGAACATATTTCGTAAAAAAATGTTATATACCCATTTTTACATAGATTAAGCATGTGGCGAAGGGTAAAAGCTTTGTTCAATTTTTCTGACAAGAGACAAGGTGGGGGTAAAAGTGACTAAAATTTTGTTTATGTAATACTTGAACGACCACAGACGTATATGATCCTCATCAGGTCATTTCTTCACCTCTAAAGTCATCTTACGCGCCCTACGACGTTGATGCTACGAGTAACGATGGTTTCGGGAATTTTTTTTCCCGCGACTGTTATCAGCTGTATGAGTAGTATGGACCTGTAACTTTGACTTAGTGATTCTATGATTCAATGATAATAGAAATTATCTAATGCGATTAACGCAATTTTTTTGTTGATAATCCGTTCTAAAATCTATGGTAAAGACACGTCGAGCATAGCTCTTTCCATTGCGTGCTAAGCGGTTTTGAGACTGTAAACCAAATAAATGTGAGGAGGCGATGTTTGCGTATTTATGTAAGACGCATATTTACGCGTATATTTATGTTCACATCATGAGTAATAGATTTCTATTCTTAAAATACTTTGATTTTTTGATACTAAGGTGTCATGTCTGTACAAGACGTTGCGCGATTTCTCTATAAGTCATCCAGTCGACTTAATTTTTTGTTTGACCTTTATCTAATTTAAACCTATTTAGTTGGAAAATAAGATTTTTCTTTTGATGATATCCCTAAATATTTAAAACTCAGACGAGTATAGAAAAAACTAAGTTCTTAATCGTTTCTAACATCACTAATCAAATTACTCTCTCTATACGGAGATTCTCAAGTGAAGTACATTAATCGTGTACTGATTCCCGATTTGTGTCGAGCACTCAACATATTAAACCGTATATTTAGGTACGGCGCGTCAGCCTGGCAGCGATCGTCAGCAGCGATCGGCGTTTATTAGAGCCGAGGTCGGCCCAGACCGGGCCTAATCAGGAAATATAGGGCAATAAAACTGGGCGAGTTCGACTTAATCAAATTGCCGTAATGACCACTGGAAGGGACGGGCCATCAACCTGCCCGCCCGACTTCATGTGGAATGTTAAATATATCGCTCCGGGTAGATAAGTCTATGAGAGTTTTATAAATGTCATCATGCAATTATTTTTCTTTGCCATGAGTATAAATTATGTCATGAAGGTAATCGATTTGATACTTAGGAAAACAGTCACTTTGATTAGATTTTTCAAATCTTATTGTCTATTTTAATCTGATGCTGTAATTATGTAAGTATTATATAGAAAGCCGGCATTGCCTATGTGCCGCTCTCGGGCGCCGTAAAAAATACCGCCCCGTGACCCATTCCTAATGGTTAAAGTCTCAGAATAGTTCGTAATTTCCCAATGTGAAAATCAATATTTTTTAAAAACTGGAAAGTAATTGTTATCGTTCGGATTTATGAAAATCGAGAGAAAATCGAAAAACGACAAATCATGAACCTTATAAATTCTGAAAAGCTAAAGCTCAAAAAACTGCATCGTATGCTGTAAATAGCATCAAAATTAATTAATCCATCCGTACGAGAATATCGTTGACAAATAGTTTCAAAAAAAGTTTTCATTTTTGTAATGACATTTGAATGTCTAGTGAAGTCTATATTTAGTACCTTCCGGATCATCTTTGTGTGATTGAAAAATCACGTTGAATGCTCTGAATCGTACCTTGATACGGTCGGTTCGTTTGAAATGTACTTCCGCCCCATAATAGGAAAACGGGAATTTTAAATAATTTTTCGGGAGTTTTAGGCTCTTATAGTTCAGTTATTGCAAATATGTACGTTTTCGTATATTTTGCGTTCGATTATAACCGAAAGATTTAGTCATGGCCAGCGTGGTCAACTGTTTTTCAGATTTTCTTAAAGTAAAAAAAACATTTATTATTATATTAATTAATGTTATACTACTGTTTCAATTATATAGTTCTATTCACGTTTGATTCGAACCATATAAAAAGAAGTTGGAGAATGGGAATACAAGTTGCAGCAGGAGAATACGTGGAAGACAGTAACTAGAGCATAGTGCATCGCGCATTTTCAACTAACACAATGATCATCATCAGCAAGTTGTGATTGAGTCAATAATTTTCAGCAATCATACATATAACAAGAATATGTATTTTTCTTAATGAAAGTGTGTGTAAAATTGAACACTGAGGCTGTTACTACAATTTTGTGAAGAGAACTGTAGTATTGGTTATTTAAAAAAAATATTATTTTATTTATTTTTATACCACCTCAAGGAATTTATCGCCCTGGGCACTAGCCTCTAGTTCTCTACTGTAAGTCTAGCGCATGATTATCTAGCAATAGCATTAAGCGACACTTTCTTCATTTTAGAATTCTGTAGTTTATACATGAGATGTTTCAAAGTAAAAACTAATTAAAGGAAAATACGTTTGAAGTAGCCATAATTTTAAATAAATATACTTCAGTATATAGATAACCTACAGTAGTAACACGTAATGGTTACATACTATGTATTGAGTTAGGAGAACTACTATAACGGATAACGGATAACGATAACGGATCAAAAGTAGGTACTACATAAGCAAGCAGTTGCGGACGCCTAGAAAGATTGGGTTGGAAAAGTCAATTAAAGATATATTACCTGACGGAAACCTATAGCAAGCATTTTAATCTATATATAGGGATCGGATAATGGAGTCTAGCCTGTTCAATTACTTAATAACATTTTCTAACGATAGAACCTACAATATTTTCGTACTGAGAAATTCCGAGTTAATTACACATTATAAAAAGACGTTGTAATGTGGATATTTCACTCGGGTGATAAAATTTAATATTTTTAGACGCGAATCCACAAAAAGAAGCGAATCGAGTAATCAGGAAAATTCTTAAGCCACGACGGAATCACGAACGCGGCGCAGCTGAAGACAAAGGGGGCCATCAAAAATTCAGCCGGCGTCGCCCCGGGATGTGCCCAATAAATCAGTTTTACAGCATTCCCGTATCATTTCAGTCGTCGAACGGCATAAAATGATAATTTTACTGCACTCCCCTTCCGCGTTCAGGAGCGAGGCCCGCTTTACGACAATTGTGAAATGTATCGACAGTGCGAGTGTCAACCTCGGCGACATATGGGCCGACCTCGCGCGCGCCCGCCGCCCGCCGTCCGCGCCACTCCCGCGCCGAACACCCGGTGTCGATATTTTAAGAAAGGTTCGCTTCGAGCCATTAATCTTTCAGTGAATTTTACTGTTACGCGTAGGTAATAGATGATGCGCGTCTACTCGTATTTTTATATTTAATATATATAGAAATAGAAAAATAAGGCTATTTTAAAATATGATACAAAAATGAAATTGATTTGTATACATCATTTATAAAACAATTGCACAGATTTTTATGTAGAATTGCATTTTACTCATATGCTGTAAGTCGATAAAACAAGATAGTACATTAGACTTCAAAGTTACTACCATTTTTATACAATTTTTTTTAAGGTATGGTTTAGGTTTACGGTTTTTTAGGTACAGATGTGCTGTTTCGTCTGCATGGACATAGAATGAGTTTATACATCGTATTTATCGACTGATGACGCTGCATTCACTAATAATCCCAAATTCACTTTTCGTCTTGTCTCCATCTAGATCCAGACTTCGATCTCGCTCTCTTTTTTCTTTTAGTGAAATCCTCAACAAGATCAGTTCAGATTCATCAAATATTATTCCAAAGAAACAGACAGACAGATAGGCAAAAAGTTTTAGAGTTTTTTGGGTGCTTGATGCGTACAAATAACACTAAGAACTAGAAAATACGCAGTTCTGTTGAAATCATAGAGAGACACTTCATTTATATATATATATATATATATTAATAGTCTCCGAAATAATGTAACTCAGGAAAGAGAAATTCTAATTACAACGCGATATGCAATTTTTATTCAATACCTCAATTTTAAAAGCAATCAATGCGTACCTAACTGTTCTCCTTTCAAAGTATACCTTTTTTCTCATTCCAAACATTACTATTATACTAATTCTCTCACATCTTTATATTATATATTCGGTTACGCTTGACCACCCTTCAAAATCTATTCATCGATGTCGTTTATAAAACATTGTAGTCGACAAAAAATAGTAGTTCTCTCTGTTATGTTAATTATTAGTAACAAAACCTCGACCGAGTTGTGGCCTGAAATTCCTTAAGGAGGGCGGAAAGTGAACGCAAAGGGTTGTGCATGCGCGACAATTACGTGTTTTTATGACCGCGTTTCACTTTTATTGCTATAAACGTTGACTACAAACAGCCAACATTCCGACACTTCGATTTGTTTTTCGTTGACGAGGATTATTATGATTTACTCTATATAGCTGTTAGTGTGTTTTTTAGAGTGTTTTCGAGAGGATACGAGCCACCAGGAAGTAGGTATATAGTCACCGCTGCCTATGGACACTTGCATCTTCAGATGAGTCACTAACGCGTTGCTGGCTTCTTGGGTAGGAATGTAATATTTGACTGATAAGGGTATGGAATGATGGAGTTGGAAATACGATGGTAGAAAGAGAAGTGGGCCACCGGAACTCTTTCACTGAACGAAATACAACAGCTGAAATTAAAACTTGACGTCTGTACTCTGTGAGAGTGTGGTGTCTCTCTGGCTAAGCTGGCACATTTTCATACTGCGGCTAAATCGACCGCAGTATACCTCTACACATAAATTATAATATTATCTTTTATTCATGAACTTACATTCACACTTAAACGTCTGTATACGTCTTAGCTTATATATCGAATTTTATAAGATAGTATAGGATTATACATTGCAAGTCCTTAACATATTATAAAAATACACGATGTTGTAAATAATTGGTTTGTACCAACATTGGATAAATTTAAGCAATAATGCATCTGTTACACTAACATATACATCAGTTGATTCTAAATCACTATTTGCTTCTTACTTCAAGTCAACTTCACCTTCTGAAATTTGCCTTCATATCAATTTTGTGTGAATACATGAAAAAAGTTTGGTGTGCACTAAGTAATAACAATGAAAGCATTAGCCAAAGCCTGTACAATTTGACGCCTCGCCATCAACTTCCATTTGCTTGCGTCATTCGCGTCAACTTCCGCCATTGTGTACCGACATTAGAGTTAATATAACCGAAGCGAAGTTGTTAAGGTAAATAGAAATCGTTTTATATTAATGTCCTGTTTTTTGAAATTATTTTCGGCTTTCAAGTTGAGAAGATTTTTTTTCCATTATATTTATACTATTAATGATGATTATGATGGGTGTGTACACAGATAATAAGGATAATAAAATATGTTTTATATGCCGTTAATTACCGAATTCCAAGAAATAAAAAGTAAAGTTAATTGTATATCTTCGAATGTGAAGCAATGCTTTGAGTTATTATTGTCTTTTCCAAATCAATATTTCTGACTACTCAGTTGGTGCTCAAACAATAATGTGATTTCGTACTTTATTCTCGAAGTTATAATTCTGCGAATATTGATTGATCATTACACACATGAATTATCATTTATTGACCGCGCGAAATGTTGAATGGATGCGAACTGGCAGACTATATTTACTAAGCTCTTTATTCTATAAATTTTAGTTGCTTCGCATCAAACACAAAACTCAAGCGTTTCAACTAAAAATATCCGACTGAGGTCAAACATAACTAGGTATATCTATATGCCTCACGATATCCAATTTATCTTTATTGAATTCAGATATTTTTTAAGGAACCTTATCTTTTAGAAACTCAAGTTACAATACTATAAGCAAAATATATTATCTTTGATCTTTATTTACAATAGGAAATTCCATCTCACCTAACGCGCGTGGGCGGAACTACACCGCGCGCGCGGCGCACGTAGAGGTATTTATGGATCAATGCAGAGCGCCATCGATCGCCCGCTCTCCGTGGGAACACTACCTTCAGTGACCGAATCAAGCATTGTTCACAGAATTAACTAATTGTAAAAGGTAAGCCTAGAATACCTATCCGTTGACATTTATACTTTTTGTCGTGTCATGTATGTATGTATGTATGTGTATTATGTATGTATATAGGTATGGTTGGCCTACTGCTGTGAAATATTTTCACACAATAAGGCCGCCTATTATAGTTATTGCCCGATGTTATGTTTATACTATAACTAACTTTTACCCGAGTTTCTGCCCGAATTCATAATTTAATGAATGATTTATTTCTTTTTTTCCTGTCAAGCTATCTATTGCGTTGACTTTTAAATACGATCTCTATTTCGGTTTGTTCTCGATTTCAATTCTATGAGTAAACTATATATAACAACTTAGAATATAATTTATTTAGTTAATATTGAAGTGACGGCATGAACGTCCGAATCGAAACAATTTTTATTTACGGTTTGGTATATTTATTACAACTAATAAAGATAAATTTATAGGTGAGATGAGCATGAAATTATTTGTACAACAAATAAACAAGCAAACAGCAATGTGTATGCATATAACGTAGTAATAGATCGATAGCCTGCCAAGTGTCAAGCCTTCAATCGTTCAGAAGACATTCGTTCCAAAAAAAAAACCCACAAGCAAGAAAAGCCACACGAGAAATAATTCAAACCTTCAACATAACTAATATTTTATTACGACAGATTCCAAAGATAACCTCCACGATCCGACGCCGCACTTACATAGAGCTAGGGACGGACGAACAAGGAGATCGTATCAGCGAAATTGTGATTCAAAAGGCGAGACGGGCCGGAGGCATCTGCGTTAACGATCTCCCTCCCGTCCCGGGCCTAATGACGGGGATTAAGACGTTGCGATACGGGAGGAGCGGCAACGCCCCCATTACGTCCTCATGCATCTATGGATCGAAACGACCTTCATTAACCGCCGCCGACACGGCTCTTGTTTCTCCCTTATACGACAAAGTTAATGAGCGACACGAGTCAGGTCTTAGGTCTTTCAGCAACCAAAAAGTTGTCTTTGGTAATTTTCTTGACAATCTAAAAGTACAGAACTGTATGTGAGTGCTCCGTTTAATATTTTTAAGCACTAAATTAGCTTTGACGGAACGCGTATATTGTATTGTACTAGCAATAAAGTCGCGAAGGAATATTTTATATTTCCTAAAAAAGGCTGTTAATGATTTGGTCCTGTTATGAAATAAAAAATGGAAAACTAAGCATTACATTATGGACAAAATAAACGCGTAGTTAATTTGTTGTGAATAATCAAGATCACAGATTTACTCATATTTTTAACGCATTTCATTTTTTTTTGCACTGAAAAGTAAGAAACCTTTTATTGTTAGAAAATATTAATATTTTTATTGTAGTTTCATACTCAATCTTCTTTCGAACATCACTAAAAACATGTACATAAATAAATAGAAATTATAAATTGTGCGTAGATAAATATAGTTTAATTTTACTTATTTATATATTATAACTTCCCAACAATATTTGATCTTCATTTTGCGTAATTGTTCATCTCTGTTGTTCTGTCATAGTTTTACGCAATATATGAGAATTCTATGCAAATATAATCCATATTTTAAAAGTAAAGTAAGCAATTAGGTAGGTATTTAGAGGTCATTAATTAATATTCGAGCGAATCAGCGTAACAGAGCTAGCTCCGTTTCGATATGTTGTAGTATTTGTATATGGAACCTTAAATTTAACGAGTTTTTAATTATTCTGAATTAGAAGATATTTCTATTTTAGAAAGTGCCGGTGTATATCAACGATAACTACCTATATAAACTCACCCCTATTTCCCAGAAGGGCAGGGAGAGACTATTGATTTCCACATGGTACGATGTTTATATATCACTCTTTCTACACTGACATCTATCAATCTTTTCATTCAAGCTCATCGGTTCGGGTGCTTAAAATTTGACCCTTTTTTAATATACTACCAATACTGTCTGCACAGAATTTTCTATGGTCACCCTTTCCGACCTTTTCATTAAACATTCGCTCTATCGGTTTGATTTGTCAGTCTAATTTCATTCATCCTTTCCAAATGGCAAATCACCACAACATACCTTTTCTACTCTAGTCGCTACATCTTCTTTAAATACAACTTTTATTAGCTAAACCACCTATTTATATTATTAATATTAAATATCATTGAAGAGCCTGATTGTAAAACAGAGATATTAAAACAAGAAAGTAAAATAGACTGTATAACAGTATTAATTATTTAAGCTCATTATATATACATTAAACCTATATTTTGCAAATAGTATTATGGACATCTGAGTGCATGTAAGTACTATTGGTAAATTTCAATATGACTTAATTAATAATTAAAATTCTGTTATCGAACTTGTGTTTCAATTTTTAGTTCTCTTTTATCAGAGTCCGGTTTTGTAATTACTCTATAAAATTGTATATTCTTCTTTTTATAGGTTTAAATAAACCTCTATTTAGCTATTAGTGGAGGATTATAAATAAGAAATTATTTAATTGTGATATGAATAAAATAATATGAAAAAACACTTTCAAGCTTAAATACCTAATAAAACTATTTGATTGAAGATGTTTATGAAAATACATATTAAAAAGCAATCTTAGTGGATATAGTTTGCAAGCTATTCGTTTTTACGAAATTACAATACCACGATCTGTATATATATACACGTTTCGGTAAACTGATGTAAGAAATATTTTTTTTAGAATTGTGATATGTCGATGGTAAATGGATTATTCAACTCACTTAATATTTCACTGTATGTTTGTTTATAAAGAGACTACTATAAGATGTTGCTTGTGACAAATCCAAATCGTGTTGGGATCTTCACATATTTAAATATTCCTGAATATTACGTTCTTCGACTTGTGGATGGCATTATAAACGTTTTGTTTTGCCGTTATACAAAATACATCGTATAAATATCTTTGATATATCCCTTTTGATAGATTTCAATTACTTTAATTTAATGAAACCCGCCGCATCTAAATTTTATTTAACTAAGCATTCTTAAGCAAGCGATCCATATAGAATTTTCTTCCATAGATATTTTAAATGGATTGGATCAACTTCACACATCTACATAAACAAATGTGCCTAAAGATAGTAGTTTTAAAAATAAAATTAAGGTAGTAAGAAGTGAATCTGGTGTTGAGTTTAAAAATAGATTCAGTTTGATAAGCACATTAACCTATAATTATTATTTGTGTTCAGTAATATGTATATTACGCCTCAAGTAATACAACAAAAAGTGGGAAATAGCTTTGAACTTTAGCCTTCATTAGGGTAATTTAGGATGATGTGGCCGTATTTTTTTGAAGGTAGAATATTATATAATTATTACAAAAATAAATGAAAATCTGCACTTTTTATTAATCTTTTATTAATAAACTTTGGTTTTACAGACTTTGGTTACGATTGATAAATTAGAACTTTATAATTAAACTTATAAAAAAATAAGTAAGGGGCATTTTATCCGACACATTCGTGTCAGATGGCCATAACAAAACGTAGAGATGGCCATATTATTTCTTCGTCCTTTTCCCTTTGCCTTCTCCTTGCCTTCATTTTCTTTGTCTTCCTCTTTCCCTTGCCTTTTTTCCATATGTGTCACAAGTATTTTCAAACGGAGTACAATTGTGAAGCATTAATTTAAGATAGAAAATGCATTAAATCCAATCTCGATTTTTTTGGTTTTAAAGTAGTTTACACCGCATCTTATACAACCATATTCGTAGTAATCTCCAACTAAATCTTAACTATCCAAATGTATGTCACATTTTTCCGTAGAAGTTGATTTTGATTTATTTTTATATAAACGGGCTTGTAATTTTTTATTTTTTCTTTATTTTTTATTTCCTTGCTTTAATACTTTCTTTTGAAGTCAGTACTGTTGCTACTCGTTTTACACGTTTTCTTGCAAAGTTATGAATTCTGGGACTGGATTTAATTCACAAAGCAATTTAGAAGGTGTTCGATAGTGTCTCTAACAGATTTTGACGTTCCTGGTTGGGGTGCCTTCAACTCAGGTGGTTCTGGGATTTGACTTCCATTGGAAACGTTGGGTTGTATTGGTGATTTATTTTTCTCTTCGTAGAAGTCAAACGTGAAAATACAATTAGAAATAATGGACGGGTTAAATAGATATATTCCAGTACGGCTGAAACCAGAAGAAGCATTCCTTTGAGTTCTAGATTTTCCTCAAGATGGTGACAAAAGAGTGGCAAATCCATCGACCTAGATGATTATTAGCAAATTTCGACATTGTTCATAAAAATAAGATTTTAAGGACTTAAAAAAAGCTCTGTCTAAGGTTTGGAGATAATGAGTAGTGTGGTTTGGCAAACAAAAAACAATAACGTCTTTTGCCTTCTTTTTTTGCTTCGGCTAGTTTCAGAACTTCAACCGTATAATGCGATGCATGTCTACAACAATCAGTAAGGCTTTACCAGTTGGTTTTCGAGGAATAAAATGGTCTTAGCAAAGCTGTAAGGTTATACGCAGTTATGTAGGCCGATCTTTGTGACATGTAGAGAACGGAACCTGGAGGTAAGACATCCTCATACTCTGCTTTTTTAATGATGCAAGCGGGAGACAAAAATACTCCTTCGGTACTGCAACAGACTATCACGTTCACATTTTCTCCCTTTTTAGTTGACGTTATTGTGGCTAATGCTTTATGCCCTTTCGTAGCTAGAACAGGCCCACAATGATTAAAGCTTTTCAATGTTAAAGGTGTTGGAAGGCTTAGTAAACAATTCGTTACTCTTTAAAACGGTTTCCAAAAGGTCGAAATATGATTTTACATCATTACGATTTATACATTTTAAGCGAACAATGGAAATTCCCTCTGATTTAGAATTTTAATATCTTGATCTCTTTCTAAAAATCTAGTCACAAAATCATATCCAGCTTTCTGCTTTTCTGTATTGAATTTATATTTTAAATCTTACTGTTTTGCAAATTCAAATACGATAGTCAGCAGATCGATGCTGGTTAAGGGAAATGCTATACACTGCATTTTGTGTATATAACGACAGAGTCTTCTTTCATTTTCAAAGTCGAATGTAGTAACCTGAGCCCAAATGTCCCTTTCTATGACTGTTTTTCTTCAAACGCCGTTCTAAAGTTTTTCTTGGAATGTTAAAATTTATTGCATCCTTTTAAACTGACATATTCTCGTTTTTTATAGCATTTAATGCATTTGATAACTGTTCTCGTATCCAGTTTCCACGGTTTGATATTCGCACGTATTTTGGCATCTAAAAACAAAAAAAATAATTAGTCAAGAAATAAAAATAGTAAGGCCATATAAACCTATAAAAACATGATCACATAAACCAGACCATATGGCCATATAAACAAAAACATTGACACAGTGAAATAATTTTGACGATTTTCTGGTTATAAATAACAAGAAACATTAAACTACAAGAGAAAAGTAAAATTAAAACAATATCGATTATGAAATCACATTCACAACGTAGGAAATAACATGCAGTGAAATTTTTTGAGTTATTTTTAACACGAAGCCAATAAATACTTGCCATTTTAATTTTTTTTCGGCACAACAAACTGCACTACGTGCGATCACCCATGAACGTTAATAGCGTACTGCCGATACATAGCGCCATCTATTAGCAAGTTATGGATTTTTTTTCTGCTGGCCATCTTAAACGACAGGCCATATCACCCAGAATTACCCTATTTTTGATTATCATATAAAAAAATATCTTAAAAGTAAGAAATTGGACAGGTGGCAGTCGGACTAGCGCTTATTAGTGCTGTCCGATTGACTCTACGCCAGATCGATAATGAGAGCGTCAGTTTCTTGGCATCGATGTGCAGTATAAGTAGATTGCTTCCACTTAGTAAAAGAAGTTTGGTCGGATTATAAATTTAACATGCATTAGTTTGTGTATGGAACACGATTTCCGGTTTCGAAATAGAATATAGAAAAGTATTAATAAGAAATAATGTTGTACTTTCGTTTGAAAGCCGAGAAGGAATCGCGGTGACCGCTCAGGCAGTAAATGTAAATTTATGGAATATTCAAATTTTTTTCTAGAAAAGAACATATTTATGCATACATCAATCTTTCTTAGTGTAATTTGTGTCACTATAATCGATACAAATGTTTCATTACAATAATGCGATAATTCTATATCAACTTAAATATTCAGTAATATAGGTTTTATTATTATACATAGTTAAACTATTACAATTTAATATAGTTACAAATAGAAAAAGCATTCATACTATCGCTTTTCTTGCAAAATAATTAATGTTAGAGTAGTATTTATTTAAAGAAATGGCATTTCCAATACATTATGTCAGCATTAAAACACACCTGTTATGGATTGGAAAGCAGGTACCTGCCGGCGTCTTCTTCAGACGTAATCATTGCGCAAAGGATAGTACGACATCTCCATGACAATATTTTGGTTTAATATTGGTCTCTATATTTCCATTTTCAATATACGAATTTATCGCTGAGACATGTAAGATAAGATCTGACACGCTACGCTTATGAAATTTCTCTACCATAGTCAGGAGTTTGTATGTTCAAACCATGTATTATTCATACAATGTGATCAAATTAATGTAATTACTGTAATCAAAAGTTTATTAAAAGAAAGTTTTGATCGGTTTAGTTAGTACACCTGTTTACGACGCCTGCATGCGAGACGCGAAATTGCTGCTAGGCTTACGCCACTGTTTTTATACCTCATATGCATTTTAGAATATCAAACACCATTAGCTTTAACGGTAAAATAAGTGAAAGGGAAAATATTGTGGAGTATAAACCTGCATATAGAAGATAAAATTCACCAGAAGCTTCAACAAGATGTGAAGTTTCCAGCACGCATATTGACCCAATAAATTGAGGCAATGGCCCGATTATATTTTCTTCTTCGAATAGATTCGTGTTTTGCATTGAGGTTGCATAAGTGATTGTACATAGTACCTATCATAAAAAACCTGCTTTCCATTAACTGATAATTTTTTTTTTATCATCTTCTTATTTATTATTCGGTCTTCTGCGAGTGTAAGTGCCATATTATCAATTACAATATTATCGATTATAACGTCTCCTTTATAATTTTTAACTTTATCGCTTGATTTTCAACATTATCTAGCATACAGAAAATTTGTTTTTTATTGCTACCTTTGGTCTATTTTATAGTAAAAAATGTGAGAATGGCTGACTAGTTTGTTTCAATAATATTGAGGTACCTAATAAGTACATAATAACGTAGTGCCTAAATACATGTATTAACAGTTTCTTTATTTATTTTTTTCTAAGAAGGCAATCTTAGAAACCTTTCAATATAGACGTAGGTAGACAAAGTAATGATTACTGTTGACCATTGTACGAGGATTTTCTTAAGTAGGTAATCTTTTACATGTCTTGGCCTGAATAGAAGGTATATTTAATTCATGATGTTGCCTCGGCGCTGGAAGAACAAATTGCAATTCCTAAAGTGGGATTGTTTTATGTGTGCCCATGTCTGTAACCCGCTACGAATAGATACAGTATATAAACATCTACCTACATACCGACATACCTATTATTTATATTTAGAGAAGACGACAGAAAAACTTATGTAAAGACAACACCACTTACAGTTTTTTTTTGAGAAAAATAATAATTACAAAAATCTAAATAAAGTAACTGTACACATCGTGAAACATCATCTTTATTTATCCATTTTTTTTATAAATAATCAAAAAATTATTGTAGAATCTCGGATTCTATTAATGTATATTATAAGAATATACATTGATGGAATCTAAGGATAGGTGCTTATTTACTTTATTCTGTTTATATTTATAGGAATATTATAATTTATAGATTATTTTATTCGGCACTTAATTTGGTGAATGACGCACAAAACTGTATTCAAATTTTCAGTAGAAAATAAACTTTACGTAGATAACCGATTACGGATGCTGGCACACACTTGCAGCTGTAACGTTAGCGACGGAACGTATGGATTAGCGTGTAGGGCTCCCGCGCGGGCGAACGTCACAAAATGGCGGCCGTAAAAACAAGTGAAGAGTGAGTTACGGCCCGCGGCCGCGCGGCGGCGCGAGGGGAGAGCGCTCCAATGGCGGCCGCTGAGCGAGCACGCCGCACATTGCCCGCCGACGCTGCTCTTTTACTTTATGGCCGGCGTTGTTTTTCTCTGGCGCATACTTTTTTCCCTGAATTTTTTTGCGGAAAAACGTTTTGTTTGCTTTGTGAAGACCGCGGCTTGCTTACAATGTATCTATTTTAGGTACCGCAAGGATTCTTTATATATTACGATGGAGTAGGTAGGAAATACCTACTTAGGTAGATACCTACTTAAGTTGGTGAAAAGGGAAGTGAAGATTTGGTGCTCATTTATATTTTTAAACAATGTAAAACTGAAAAAAAAATACTTAAGATACATATCTACTTTATTTTCTATTATTTATCTAATTTCTGATATTAATATTTTTTCCGATTTTACTAAGCTGAACATCTGGCAAATGAGTGTCTTTATAGTGTTAGAATATTCATATAAGTTATTAAAATTTCTATTCTTAATTAATATCTAAATACATCCTTCCCGTTAACGTGATTTCTATACATTAGAATATTGCTCACTATGACAACACGTTCATTTTTGATTGCGAGTTGACGATACGTACCAGTTCACCTAGACGTGTATACACAACAACTAAAATATCTATTTAAGTATAAATGGGTCAAACGCAAATTGAATTAGCATGACTACTTTAGAGTTAAATAGATTTATGCATAAGATATACTAATTATCGGATTTCACATAACTTTTGCCGTTTTATGGAACATATTTTTGAAGATTATTACTTGATGGCGTGTAACATTAGCCTATAATGAACTGAAATTAAACAATGCCAATCTCCACGTTAACTTCCATAATTTTTTTGTAGTTAGAATTGTAAATAATTTTTATCTTAGAATATTAAATAGATTCTTTTAATATAAAATGTCTACTCATCCCCATGCATTGTCAAGAATACAAACTTACTACCATGCATGATTGTTTCTCTATAAATGAATAAATTCTAAATATTTAGGCGATGCGCTAATGAATAAGACTTTTTTACATTTTCAATAATATTAAAAAAAAAAGACACTTTATTTTATTATTATTATTCTCGTATTTTGAATATTCATTTTTATTTAAAAACTGAAAATATTAAACTCTAGTATTTAATACTTTATATTAAATAAATACACACAAATGTGTAAAATATGTTAGCACACAGTCAGATTTTTATTATAGGTAAACACGATAGAAATTTTTCTTTATTATTATTTGTTTTTTATAATACTGTGTAAAATTTAATTTGTATAAATGTATAAACCTACATATCCCATTGTTCATTTTAATTAAATTACAAAGTTATTGAATAAAATTTGAATCAAAACTAAAAATACTATACTTGATAGTGATACGGAGAATCACATTTAACTTATTTCATTTTTCCCTTTTTAAGTGTTACTTTTCCTTTGTAATACTTTGTTCAAGGTTTGAAACACTTAACATCTGTTAAGGTCATAACTAAAATATTCGACGAACGCCCTAAATCTTTCCGTCTAAATCCAACGTTATACCAGAGCAATAATTTAGTTGGAGCAGACCTACGTCTTAACGACGTGTAACATCCTTGGGATGTCATATTTATTGTTTTAGGGGGGTCTGTGGATTTGAGGGAGGTTGGCTTTGCGCCAAGCCTCAAAAAAATCTATTGGCATAAAAAAAAAACTCTTTTTGGAGGATAGATTTCGTATTTGTAGATTGGCCAATAATTTACTAAAACATACAAATTTATATTGAGATAATTAACAATAATAGAATTAGGAAGACGAAAATATTTTATGGCGTTATGGGTCCAGGAACTTTATATTTTGTGATTGGAATTTGCTATTCCTATAACATACATAACATCACTTTTGTAAATAGACAAATTAATGTTTTCTAATTAACGAGTATTAATATATAAAAATAACAAAGTCAACATTATTTTATTTTTATGTAGATACTACGTTCTCGAGTTTAAATGAAAAAATAATTTTCTCTTTTAAAAGAATATCCATTAAAACGGGCCCTTATAAATAAAGATCAACACTATTATTTATGGTAAATAAAATCGAGTGATCAATTTTTTCCACGTTTAACATGGATAGAAAAATGTGAAATATGTACTTTTAAAACTGCCCTAACATGCCTATAGATAGACACGGAAGTCTTTCATTTGACCTATTAATTATGAAATCAAATAATTCAAATTTCGATTCGATTCATTTTTAAATACAATAAAGCATTGCAAAAGTTGTTACTGCGTCTCTTTTTAATCCTACACCGCCAATGTACATTGTTTTAGCTTTCGTATGCCAAGCAAAACCAAACGAAACTTGTAAAGGCACTGTCTAAAGACAGGGTTAATGAATTTTTTAAAAAATGAATCAAAATTATTGTTTTTGGCTCATGCGCCCATAAAAAGGTACCCATAAACGTTGCAGTGAAATGCGTAGCCTACTGTCGGTCGCAGGACGCATCCTCTAAAAATACGAAATAGAGTCAGTTGTATTTTTCATAGGATGATTTGAATAAAAAATTTACGTTATCCATTGCACATGCTCGCAATGAATTAACGTGTGTGTATAAAAGAAAAATATTTTTTTTGTCAAATAATTAGACATCAATTAATGCGCGTATCATTTTTTTCAATTGATACTGTGCATGCGTACCTATATGCATCTATGTAAAGATATAGATACATATTTTTCAACAAAACAAAAAATATTTATAGTTTTTTCTTTTGAACGTCAATAGTTCATTGTTTTTTTCTTTCAAACAATGAACTATTGATGTGGTGAAAAAGCAGTGTATTTCTTTTTTTAATATGAAAGAAAAATGGCCGATGATTTTACACGTTAAGTTGATCATAAACTGTAATATTATTTGAAAATTAAAATCACATCCGCAATGAGACGAAAAAGGGAGACGCATTTGAACAAACTCTTGACAAATTGCTTTTAAAACGAATATTAAAATATTTCTTGTGATTATCGCAATTGTGTTTTCTTATTAGACCTAATCAAAAAAGTTAGAGGTTTAAAAAGTCCTTGCAATAAAAATATTTTAACAAAGTTTCATGGAACGTTTAAATTTTGATTTAATGATATTATTAAAATCCTTGACATCATTTAAATTATAATTTATCATTTAGAAGATATGTATATACACATTAACTTTATTTATAGTTTGATGCATTATTTTAATAAATCAATTTAACTATTTTACTTACTTAATATGTATCAAGTAACTTTTAATAAATAAATGCTTATAATAAGTACTTACTGTGTGATACACCGATTAATAAAAAAAAAACAGAATCCTTTATATAAAATTTATGAGTTGTTCCTTTGTTGTTCACTTCTCATAGGAAATAAAATTATCCTTGTTAATATAGTGTTCTTAAATAAATCACCGATTGCATATTTATGAACTTAGTTTGAGTATAAAAATGAACATGCAATTTTGACGGTTTACATTATATCATTTAGTTAAAGAATTTTTTTTCCCAGTACCTACTCGGATGGGAAGAAACTAAACAAACGGTAAGATTTTGCTTTGAGATTGAATTGTAACTTTTTTGTAAGGGACACTCCACAGTCCACCTAATAATATATTGAAACGTGCAAAGAAGTTTGTTTTACGACACGATACGAATCTCGGGGGACACGAGTGCAGCTCTGGGCGAATGGGAAAAGTTTTGATGAGCGCGATAACAATCGAAGACGCTCATAACTCGAGCCGCGAACGAATAAATGTCGACATTTTCTATTAAGATGCGTCGCTGAGGACTCGATGAGTATCGGCGTCCGCTCGAGTTGGCGTGTTTTGACGCACGACTGTGTGACATATCCGAAAAACGTTACGCACGTTGTATAGACACTAATTTTAGTGTACAATATTTCGCTTATGTTTCATGCATCAAAGAAGTGAAGTCGAATCGTTACAACTTTCTATTAACTAAACGGCTAATTAAATGAAAATAAATTAACCCAGTTGCCATAATATTGAAGTTATTTCTACTAGGATTAATTATGACAGTCACTAAAGAGTTCTGAAGCGACCAAAACAAGTGAAAATCTGAAGATTCAAGGTCAGGGCTATATGTTGGATGCATTAACTAACAAATATTTCTCTCTCAATATTTGCTGAGTGGTGAAAGGTGTGTGTGGTCCGTCATTATCATGGTGAAAAGCCACACCATTTCTTTTGATTAATTTCGGTCGTTCTTTTTCAACTTCATGCTTGTGTCGCATTAGCTGTTGGCAGTAGGAATCCAAGTTGATGGTTTTGTACGGCGGTAAAATCTCATAATTAATAATGATGTATTCTAATCCCACCATAGCATAGCATAGCACCAATTTTTTGCGAGTTAATCCGGGTTTCGCTATAGTTTGTGGAGCCTGCTTGCCTTGCGTTCATGATATTAATCACACCTTCTAGTCGTATGTGATCCATTTTTTACAAACCAGTTATTAATCTAATCAAAAACGGTTCTGTTTCAATACGCTTCAATAGAGTACACGATTCATTAGATACTTTAATGAGTTTATATAGCACCCAAGCATCGAGCGTTTTTATACATCCAGCTTTTATCAAATGAGTAAAACTGTATTTTGGTCAATTTGTAGCTCTTCAACTATGTCGTAAGAACTAATATGCCGCACTGTAAAAAAATTGGCTGCTTCTAACGAAATTTTGATTCCCGTGATCAAGTATCTTGATTCCAGACGAGCCTAAGAAGATCTTAGAAACTTCAAATAAAATAATTTTGATTGATTATCATTATTAAATGTACTAGTCTACTGTATTGCTCTAATTACTATTAGTTAACTAAAACAATTTAGATCTAATTCAGTGATACTGAATAAGATATGAAAAATTGCTATACCGACTAATTTATCTGAACAAATCCAATTAATACCTGATCAACACCAACAGAACATTATTATAATAACTTTATTATATTAAAGTAAGACCATGATAATACCAACATAGAAATGATTGTAGTAATTGATTCAGCTTAATAAATTCAATTTAGAACTTGTTACATTTGAACCATATAATGTTTATTATGATCAAATTCATTTATTTGCATCAACAATGTAACTTATTTAGTACTAATTGGTAACATTACAATGACACGTAAGTTACTCTTGTTTAAATCCACTAAAGGACCTTTCCCACCATCTCATTTTAAACTGACTCTTAACAAAAAGTCACATTGAAAATTAGTTTTACGTTCCACGTTCTCCTTTTAACAGTTGTTAGGACTAAAAAATCGTTAAAAGTAGGACATGGAAAGCAAAACTAATTTTAAAAGTGACTGTTTGTTAAAAGTCAGTTTAAAAGAAGATGGTGGAAGAGACCCTAAGTAAGAATTCGTTTAAATGATTGAGGTCTGCTTTAATAAATCGCACTCAACTTTGAGAATGCCAATTAATTCGCATATGAAGGGTTGTCCTAAAATTCACTCTTAAATTCCTATCACCCGTGATTTATGGTTGATATGTATCACATTTAAGAGTTAACTAAAGTACGAGATATTAATTAAGACAACACTAACGTGGTCTCAAAGTTGAATACTATTTATCAATATAGGCCTAAAATATTTTATTTACTTTGATAATAATTAGTGTCAGCATGACATTCTGCTCTATCCGTGACCAGCCTCAATCGTAGTTAGCACGGCCGTGTGCTGTGGTATATTTTATCTGTCAGCAATTATAGAAAAGCTAAATTGATGTTAATGCTATAAGAAGAAACGTGAAGTAAAACCTATTTATGTTAAAATTATCTCAGCTTATAAATAATTAATTCATGAAACATATCACATTTAAAAAATCTAATTTCTTGTCAAAAATTTAATCGTAAAAATAAATTTCATTAATTGTTGTATTTGACATATGTGACAAATTTTAGATAAAATAAAACAAAAATAAATTGTAAGAAAATACTTGTTTATTAATTATTAAATAGTACAGTGCAACGTTGCATATTTTTTCCTATTGTTTAAATATTTATGTTACGAGGTTCGGCGATATTAATGAATTGTAGAAACTAATGACTTTCTGTGCTGTGTTTGGTCAGTTCTTTGATTCCTTATACTTTTGATACTTGTATACTTGGTCTTCAACATCAACACCAACCAACAATACCACAACTATCCCATTCACTGATGCAACTACGTCTGATTTTTCGCAAGTAATTCAAATAAGTACTAATGAATAAACAATGAAGCCATGAACGAAATAAACCGATTTTAACTGGAGTGGCACACAGACAACTGTTCATGCAACTATGGACTAACAATCTACGCTAAATTTGTTCAGTTGTCTCCTACTCCCGCGTCGCCCCTTGAGGTGAGGAGGGAAGGGTAGTCACTTATTTGAATTGATAAATTGATTATTTATCTCAACTTATATGAAAATAGTTTTAAACAATTAATTTCACTAGAATTTAACATTTAATTTATTTCATTTTATATTTGTTATTTTAAAAATAATAAATATTAGAGTAGTTGATGTAATGAATAGGTATTAGGTGAATCAAATACTACTTTATTCATTTAACAATGAAAAGAATTAAAGCACTAATATGTTCCATTATTTCAAATAATTTATACTGAATTGATTTAATCTATATTGGTGTATAAGTCAGACAAATAAAACTGATCAAATTATGCAAGACATCAAGTAATGATAGAAATGATATATATACTTATTAGAATTAATATAGTACCTATGTTGTTAGTTCAATCACAAATTAATATGACGAATCAGTTTGCGTTGATATATACAATTTCACAATTGTTTTGATTAATTTAAAACCAACTAAGAGAAAATCTTTCTTAGTTATCTTTCATTTTTTAGAGTGCGATCTTGCTTTACTTTTTTCAAAATGGCATCGATTTCATACTTAACAGATCGACCAAAGCGAGGTTCATCTTTGACATCAAAATTACCGGATTGAAAACGCTTGAACCAGTTTCGTACTACTCTTACCGATACCAAATTAGATCCATAAAGATCACACATTTTCTCGTGGTTTGTGTTGCATTTTTCTTTTTTTTTTTTGTAATAAAATTTCAAAATGTATCGAATTTTTATGTTAGATTTACTCATTTTGATGGACAAAAACCAGAGTAAAATTCCAAGGCACACTTTTTTAATATATTTTTTTAAATGTTATCTTTTCAATGGTATCAAAACTAGCCAGATACAAACAGTATACCCAAAGAGATTTTACTGCAACTTTTTACTTGTAAAATACGGAAAAACTTTTTCCCTAACCTAATTGCCATATTCCCTAACTGCCATATTGGAAAATGTTTCCCTAATGCCATTGTAAACAAATTTGAAACATACGTTTTTATACACATAATTATTCGTGTAAACATAGAAATACTTTAATTATTATTACAATAAAATATTATCAATAACTACCTAAACAATTTTAGCCTTTGATTTAATTTACTTATTTTAATATTCTCTACACGCTATAAAAATAATTAAACCCGATTACGAAATAGTTATATCAATACTTGTTATTGCCATTCTTTGATTTTCGGGCGCGCCAACCCTAAGCGAAACGCAGTCGTGAGGATGGAAGAGGGGAGAGCCGGGCTGGGCTGGGTCGTCGACCGCGCGGCGCGCCTGAAACGTTGCAATGTCTTACCTGACTCACCCTACGGACTGGGTGCTACGTATCATAATTTTCTTATTTAAATGCTGTTGAGCCATTAAACTTTTGCTTGAATCTAGAAATGGCTGTAAAATATGACACAACTCGAGAAAATAATTGTTCTAAATGAATGCACTGGCTTATAAAACCAAATATTAATGAGAATTTTAGCAAATACAAGTTTATTGTATATTGAAGTATGAAAAAAAATATAATCTATTTTAAAATATTTCCAATAATTTCGCCGATGATTTTTACATATTTGTTTGTTTAGACTTAAATATGTGTGTTACATCCTAGTTACCCACTTGATTTAAGAAAGTGATTCTTTAAAAAAAAACTGAATTCTATATTTAAGCGGCTTAAATAACTTATTTAATTATTTACAGCAGCTATCTATTCTGAGTTCACATTTTCCTCGCAATTTTCGCAAAGAACGTACATCTGTACCTAGGATCTATATCGAAATTGTTAAACGCCACGTAGGATAAATGTTAGTATTGAGTGAATAAGTTTTTTCAATTAAAGACCTCCATACACTGTGTGTTTCTTAAAGTTTTAAGTCGTGATTAATACATTCTGTTAAAATAAACTTTATCCCCGAAAAGATCAATCGTGTTGTGTATGTTCACAGTGCATTAACTTGAACTAAAACGATTTAAGTTCATGGCTCACTGTCTAAGTACTGATAAGGAAATTTGGGAGGATAATTAAAAATAAAATAAAATGCGTTTTCATAAAACGATTCAGTTTCTCTTGTACGATAATACTAGTTATATATTCCGAATTTAATTTATAATTAATAAACTACATTTATTTCTTTTCATTTCTAAGCTGTCAAGAAGTTGCTGGAACTCAATTTAAATTTTAATAATATGGAAGTGTAAATTACGGCTCATATATGCTGAAATTTATGAACTTTAATATTTATGGACTCTATGCTTAAATACGCCGGCCGATATTAAGGTGTGTCGTCTCTATCTTCCGTCAAAAGTTCTTTAACATAAAACCTATTAACCTTTAAAATATTGAACTAGAAACGAGTTTTTAGAATATTAATGTACATTCCTGTGGCCGGTCAGAGGCTGAGGCAACGTACCTACTACCGCATCGAGCAATAGGTATTATAGATAGGGCGGTTGCCATAATGACATATTCAAATTGAGACGTCTGACAAACCACAAGCGGCGTCGGGCCGCGGGACGTCCGCGCTCGAAATATTTACATAGCTACTCGCCTATAAATAAATACGTGCGCGCACACACTTGCATAAAATGACGTTGTTTTAGGTTTTATTTTTACATGAGGCGCGCGGCCGAGCCGGCTTGTAATTTCGCGGTGCTCGCGGCGCGCAGGCGCGTACGCACGCGTTCATATACAAAATGGCGACGCGGGAAACGGTATTCGTTGAGTTCGAAAATGGAACCTGTTAATTATATTCATATCGGTTTAAAAAAAATTAAAAAAAAAGGTGAAGTAAAATATTGAATTAACTGTTATCGTACAACCTTAAAGGAGAGCGTCTCATCGTTTCTCCCCGCCCCCGCTACATCGACGACCTCCGGACGTTAACTTCTGCACAATGCTGTAATGGCTCGCTCATAAAAAGTTCAGTGTCATGGTGCTGCGAAAAGAGATTAAAATCGGTAAGTTTTATCTCCAAATGAGGTTTTTATTATTTTTTGATTTTTTAAGACTGCCTCATGGAATATTGGCATTTAACAGCAAAATATTAATGAAATTAATTATATTTGATTTTTTTTTGAATTATATAATATTATATAATTTTTTGTTATAACCCATATAATATATTTGCTGCTAATGCATTAAAACAAATATCTGTTATTTTTCAAATCATTTTTTGTTTCCAATAGCACCTAATTATGTGTCGACACTTTATAGTAATTTTAAACAAAATATTTAAGAAATAAATTCCATTGGATGTAGGAACTTTAAAAAATCAATAAATGCAATACATAGTAAATTCACAATCAATCTGAATTTCAATACGTCACGATGATATTTTGCTTATTATAAATCCATTACAAAAAACCAGATCAGTACATATCAAATATGCACTTACAAATATACTACTACGAGTTCATGGACCTAAAAAATGTAATAATAAAGATTTCGTATGGAGAAATTTTAAAATAGCATCTCTCAAAAAAAAATTAAAGAAATTAATATTTTAACTGTACCGTCACAGTACATATACGAATACCTAAAACGTGTCAAAAGAAACATAAGATCGCTCCCTCCAAAAAATCAGCTACTGTCATGACTTTGAGACCAGACATAATAATGACCTTTTTCCTCATAAAACCATATTTAGATAATTTAACTAATTATTTAAAGAGCAATGTGTGCGCTTTTATTATATGATAATAGTGGAAATTCAAAATTTTCAGTTTCCCGAACTTAAAACTTTTATTAAAAAAGTTATATAGTAAGGGCTATGATGTCAAATCTGTGTACATCAATAAAAAGAAAACCATAAAATTGAACCGCTCGGCTATCAGGTTATTTCATGTAATTTTCAAATAATGTATCTTATATCTTTGAGCAAAAAAGAGCAAACTTTGAGTTTCTTGCTCATCCTTCTCAAGGTGAATCAGCTTTTGGAATGGGTAGCAATGTTAATACCAAAAGAATACAATAATGACGTATTTCGAATATTATTATATTTCATATATTATTATTAGTGCTATTGCCTGCGACATAAAGATATTTTTGATTTGATTTGATTAATAACCATATGTCGGTAAAAAATCCAAATTTCTTATATTCCAGACAGGTTAAATGGTACAAAATACGTAAATGAATGATCGGATTCAAGAGCAGGATTGGGATTGGATTGAAACGGGGTCGGGATTGACATCAAAATCGAGTAGCAGGTTGAGAATAGAGGTTAAGGCGGGGATGGATATCGGAAAAGACAGTAAAATCGGAGTTAATATCGAAAACGGGACCGGTATCGAGATCATGACTGAAGTAAAAAATTGTTTCAGGCAGAACCTCAAGGTAAAGCTACAATTAAATAATTCAGGAAAATTTTAAGTTACTAGACCTTTGTAAAAAGTTTTAGAGATATTTAGATCTTAAGTTTATTTTATAAGGTAGGTAAGAAATAAAAAAACAATATTTGAAAATACAGTGATTCCATAATTTATATAGTTATAATGGTAAAATTTGGTCTTCGCTGTCCTTTTAAACTGCTGATACTCATTCTACAATCGAGAGTCTGTTTCATCATTTTTAACAATATGCAAAATTGGAAACGGAAACTTGAAATTTCCATATTTTCGTTTTTATTTCTAGACATTGATATGCATTTAAATGCTCTCAAACTGTTGTTTTTTCTATTACATTCGGAATGGAACGTATTACAA
This sequence comes from Eumeta japonica, assembly GCA_005406025.1. Classification (NCBI taxonomy): domain Eukaryota; kingdom Metazoa; phylum Arthropoda; class Insecta; order Lepidoptera; family Psychidae; genus Eumeta; species Eumeta japonica. The sequence continues at coordinate 1,177,436 of BGZK01000018.1, forward strand.
CTTTTGACAATGTCAATAGAGAACGAAAGTTTGCATGGGAATCTCATCAATTCTTATAAGTTACAAACACTGTGGTGGGTTGCACCAAAAAGTAATAACATAATCAGTAAAATTTGACAGGTTTTACGTACACAATCTGACAAATCTGACGAATTATGTTTAAGAATCTCTTATTTACTTTTGGTGAAACTCGTATTAAAATTGTTGTTGAGATTTACTATGGTAAAAAAACCCTGACTTAGAATTTTTAGGGTTCCATATCCAAAGGGTGCCAACGGTATCCTATTACTTAAGACTATGCCAGACATGCGACCGCCAGTCTGTACTATTTCAAGCGGCTGTATCTTTTCAACCATAATAATTAGCACGTAAGAATATTGACAAAAATGTACTATTAAAGCACATATTTTAATAAATAATAAAAAAAAAATGAACGTGTGGCACTCGGGGACTGCCGCAGTAAAGCTATTGCATAGCGTTTTTTATAAACTTATGCATTTATAATTATTTAATAATGTATACAGTACTTTTTTTTTCTTTTATATTAATTCAAGTTTTTCATCACTTTCTTCATTAATAAATGCACTTTGTTTATTCATACTTAAAACACTCTATCCACAAATTTTACGCGTATAGCTATTCATCAGCAACTGCTATTCATTGTTGTACATAGGTACACCTATGTATACATATATATCTACATGTAGGTATACTTACGGGGCACATGCGGTGAGTGTGGCTTCATAACCTATACACCTATATACTTTCTCACAAACAGCTGCTTACGTATTCGTCCGATTTCGGAGCAGCTCGTCTCGATCAGTGCGAGCTTCGTACAGTCGTACCATATACATACACGTTAAACTAACGCTCGGCCGAGCTACATGGTAGGCGGAGTGGAGGGTGTTAGGTTTTATTTTCGTTACGGAATTTCTTGATTTGGTCGCCACGATCAAAGCCCGCGATAATAGCTATGCAATAGCTTAAAAACCAAAAGCGAATAACACTTAAATGGAGCTCCCCATCACATAAAAGTTGTAATTTTCTTATTTTTCTTTTATTTTATTGTAAAAATGGCACACACACAAGCCTCACACTTGGTGTGTTTATAGAACAGTCTTAAAAAAAACACATTAAAATTTGCCAAGTGTGAGTAGCGCTCGCGTTAATAATTCGATTCTGAATGAAGGAAAACACATTCCTTTTGGTAGACACGTAACAAAAATATATTGCTGAGTTACCGAATTACGGAAGTCTTAATGTACGAGTCTGACTCGCACTTAGCCGATTTTCGGATCGACTATTACGCCAAATTTATAAATTAACGATTTTTAATCCCATTGGCCCTTAATATTTTATATCGCTTTACCGTGCAACGCACGTAACTTTGCTGCTGTGAAATTAGTCTCAATAGCGTCGCAATGGGGTACAATAGAAACGCGGCAGAGAAGGATGGGTCGGGGAACGCTGAACCTGCGCATTGCATCATTCGCAGCAATTCAGAGCGGCAAAGTTTCGTATGTTGTACTGTACTGGTGGTAAATAAAGAAATTAATGTTAAATTTAAATATGATTGTTATTAAGCACCTCACGTTAAATAAGAATATTTTGTTTATTTCTAATAAAAGTTCATACACCTCATTGCTAAAATTTATTAAAGTCTATTTGACAAGCCCTTATGTTACTTTATAATAAAATTGATAAATCACATTTGGCATACAACATTAAATACTATCTATTAGTACTCCGATTTTTTTCCAGAATGTGAATATACAAACTTAACGTATCGGGTCAGAAGTAGGTACGTACGTTTCTTGGAATGGCAAAATTTTTATCGCAAGCCCGTTATCGCGGCCGATCATAAATCTGTTTTCAAATCGTGACTCGCTGCGTCGAGCTTCCGTCACTTTCAGTGCTCAAGTCTGTAATGCTTTCACGCGAATATTGAATTAATTTCACATGGGTTAAAGCCTTATTTGCCGTAACCAGTTCTAGGCATTTAGGTCGTTCGTCGGTAGGTAGAGTTTATTGTCGCATTGTGCCTAAGTATTTGCCAATGCACGTAAAATGCTAGGCGAGGTTCTCAAAATGCCAGACTTATTTACAATCCTAGAACGTTTAGCGTCAGTTCTGCACGGATTTACTTCTCCATAGCGACAGTAATGTTAGCATTTACAGTACCGAATGCATTTTTAAATTAACGGGCCATATATGTTATACACAATTGCACTCTTTACAACTTCTCAACTTATTTTGTTTGTTTATCTATTGTTTATATTACAGAGAGTCTATTAAAAATATTTGAAATTATTTGACTACATTAATTAAAAAAAAAAACAATTTTACAATCGTATTGGATCAGGTTTATCAGTTATTAATCATCAGTTCGTCTCCTGTCGCATTTCTGGCGACATTTATTATTTACATATTTATTTTTTTAAAGAGGCTTTTGAGCGCTGAAATTAGATGTACTTATATGTATACCTTTTTTGGGGAAAAGGCCCACCGCGACAGCCAAGACAAACGATGTTCTTAACTGTTATGTACCTATGGATACTACATTTAATTATTAAAAATATCAATAAAAATATTTTTATATATCAGAAAATGAGATTAAGTATTTGTATGTGAATGTGTGCGTACCCAAGCAACTTTCCCTGGCCCAGGTGCTGATCAAGCATTTTACAAATTTTACTATTTCGACTGCGGGTTTCATAACGGTGTCTTTTTTTCACCGTCGAAACATAAAAATGAAATTATTTGCTAATCTATTAACATACACGTCATTCTTATTACGTGCGTTACGTTTATAATACCGGTAATTATGTTAGGCAGATTGATACTGGAATAAGCATTTCGAAGACTTTTGATAACACTAAATTTAGTAATTATGATAATCAGAATCGAGATGGAAAACAGAACCGGGACCACGAGATCTAAATTAACATAAAAGTAATGTAGAGTAACTAGAGAGAGAGAGACAGAGAGAGAGAGAGAGAGAGAGCGGTATCTAACTTAGAATAAAAAGCTAACGTAACGAACGTAAAACTTAATTGAATAAAACATAAAAGTTTCACCGTCAAATGAGATTAGATTAAGCTGTAATTAAAATACGTAGAATACTGTAAGGTGTATGAAACGCAATTAAAATATTTTCGTTGCAAATAAAACTGTATAGTTTCATTTGCAAAGAAACAAAATCATACGTTTATATAAAAATATTTTTTTTATAATATCAAACATGGGATTACCTATAATTGGAATTTTCTATTTATGAGTATTTCATTGATTTTTATCGATAAAAAGATATTGTTTTATTGCGTATTACTACTCTTCAAAACATGAATCATAACTTACTTAAACTAATTTCTAGTACCAACTTTTCTTTATTGTATTAGTAATGAAATACGATTTCTCATGAATTGAAATTTTTGAAGCAGCTCATTAAAATTGGGATAACAAGTGAGATAAGATCAAGTACACAATCAAAATCTAGATGAGAATACAATTTTAGTTTGTGTTATTTCTTCGGTTACAAAGATACCTACGATATAAATTGTGAAAGGCAGGTAGGTATTAATTGACAGAATTTATTGGCACAGTTAATATCAATTTATGGCTTTCTCTGCGAGAGAACCAATTACAACGGATCAACTCAAACAATAAGTGGGAAGGCGTCACGGCCGATATAGTACCCAGATAAATTAGAGCTTATATATTTTATTTAATATGACATTATTAATTTGTTATATTAAATTAGGCATTCCCAACGTCTTAAAAGTAAATAAATACATTTTTGATTTAGAAATTTAACATTTATCAACTATCAACCCTAAAAATATTCACTTTTTCATATAATATGCATATTCTATAAACAATTTATGTAGAGTTGATCGCTATATCTTATTACATTCAATGAGCAATTGTATACATTGCAAACATATGCATACAGTGGCTATCTCGAAAACAGCTCCAACGATTTTCATAGTAATCTGTACTTTAATACAATAAAACAATAGTGTCTTACTGTATTAAAAAATGTTAAAAAGGAGTTTGTGTACATAGGTAGACAAGAATTTTTGACATAGTGTCTTCCCCGAAAAAAAACGAAATACAACAAAGTTTTAAACGTTTCTTTATTTAGCGCCATCATATAGAATTTAAAGGTGATTATATTCTTGCTATGTCATAGGTTCTCAAGAACAAATACTACTACATGATATAAACTACAGACAGCACTATTAAAACGAAACACATGGATAAATTTTGCAGTTTAATGTTTTTGCTGAAAATGAACATAGGAACTTTTCCCATTGGAAATTATTATATTCTAACCAAACTCGAAACACATTTCGACTGTTGAAATACAATTATAGAAACACAAATATTTTAATATAGTTACTTTTAAAGAATGGTATAAAAAATTCTGTACTATTTAGTAAACAATTAATGTAGTCTGCTATTCACGTTTTTCTTATTTTTTTCTAATAACTTTTATTTTACTTTACTAATAATTACTTTTTGTCACATGTAGTTTATGATTTAATTTATAATATACTAAATAATTAATTACATTTTGTAGTATATTTAAGCTTTATATATTATTAGATACACAAATAGTAGAAATGGATATTTAGATATCATAATTATATTTACAAATTTTAGAACATATTTAAGCATCTATCTATTTTTGGAATAGATACTTTATGCATATAATGTTTTCAGTTAGTGCTTTTATAATGAGTCTATAAAAGCATGAAACATTGAAAGTTTTCGTAAGATTAAAAAAATTAGTTGTTAGTCTGTTTTTCGAAAATCGAGATCTCATCATATTTCGAGATTTTGAGGTTTTGTGGTCATATCATTCATCAGTCAAATATATTTTAATTTGACAAATTTATATCAACGTAATATTAGATCTAAGTCTTGAATTTTTTTGGAAAATTCTAAACCCTCACGATGATAAATTAATTTTCCTAATGGGGATGGGTCCGGAGCTGACTTTCTTTGACACATCTTATCTCTTTGAAGTTCTAAAGCATTGAGTAGAAAAACGAACACTCTTCTTCTTTTTCATTGATTTTACATAACTCCATTCTGTCTTCATGGAAATCTACCATGCAGGTAGATTTCCATGAAGACAGAATTCACGTGGCGATTTAGTCAACGTCTCATGTAGTCCTTTTATTTCTACGTCAATACGGACTCTTTTGAATTTCGAAATTATTAAATAATGAAACAAGGAGACTATAGCAAGCTTCTAGCAGCACATATATTTTTGAAAATGTTTCGTCAAAACTATGGATGAACGGCGATCTAAAAACTAACGTGACGTTATTTGTTCCTATTATAAAACACACTAATTCAATACACATGTTTAATTTTTGATAATAAAAACTCGTTATCTGACCAACTCTTTGTATACCAGCCTTTGCTTCTGGCTTTGCTTGCGTAAACATAGAACGTGATTTGTTTTTGCCGTTTTTTTTTCGATCTTAATAACAACAACAGGTAGGAACTTGAAATATTTACAGAATATTTAGATTTACATTTACTTTAAAAATAAATACCTACTTAATTTAAATACAGTGTCTAATGTTGTACAGATAATGGTATTGAACCCTTCGAGTGCGAGTCCGACTCGCACTTGGCCAGTTTTTTTACGTATTAAATAATATATTACTTGGGATTTTTACATGTAAACGTGACGTGTTACCTACCTATATTATATGAAGACGTAAAACATACTGCATAAATATTAAGCACATTATTAGAATAAAAAAAAATTATAAAAAAAAGCAATTCCATAAAATATTAACATTTAATTCAAATTCGAAATGTCTTAACTTCATACTAGAAAATACTAGTATAATAAATAGGTTGGAGTTACATACTTACTTCAAAACCGCAGCAATACGAGTATCTAGGTACAATCCATAGAGCGGCGGACTCGTGGGCGTTACTAGTTTAAGATAAAATTATATATCTGGCATGACGCAACAATCATAAATTAATGTAACTCAAAAGTTCCATCACGATTTATGACTTCGGAACCGCTTCTATAAAAATTGGATCTGCTCGTCGAAATTGTTGATTTATTATAAGGAGAGAGGGAACGAGTCGTCCGCCGTAATTAGGTCTAGGCTGTGGGCTGTAAAGTGTGGGCTTGATTTACGATGATTTAGAGTAATCATGGCCGGTACAGCCTGTGATCCGGCGTTGTAATTCAATTTTATGACAGTTTCCCTCGATAAATGACCGCGCGCGGTTTCGGCCTCCATAATTTGTAGATGTACTGTTCGTTTCTCAATTCTAGTTACACATTTATTTGAAATGTTTTCATAATGCTTTGAAAGTTATTTTAATTTATCCCCGAATGATTTACGAATTCCAAGAATGCATAATGCAGTTTTTTAACATGAGTTCTGAGTATCTGTAATAATTATAGTAAATTTATAGATCATCTTACGCGTCATACTTGATTTTATAATTGTAAGCATGTATGAAGTGAATAACAAACTTACTCTTTTTTACTGAATACATTAAATTCAATCTGGAATGCACGATACCGTTCAAATATTCACCAAAATTGTATTAACATTGGTTTTTACTTGTTTTTTTTTATTTTTTTATTCATAAGTTTTATTTTATTTGTACTATGTACAAATAGACGCTACATACAAATAGACGTACAGAAAATAGATGCTATGAAATAAATATAGAAAGGGGAGTTAGATAGGTAGACCTTCTAAAGACAAAATTTTCATCGCTGTACTTGAAAATATATTCCGGCATTTGGATTGGTAAAATATGTGCATATAACTTAAGCCATCATCGGTTTGCTGATGAGATATGCGGTATACTACCCGGAGACATCATTGATGTACAACTACTAACCTGAAACAACGCGACAATCGATTTTTTGGTGCTTTGAAAATAAAGCAACATCAAAAAAATGTTGCCGTGTGTGCAGAAACAGAAACACAGAAACGAAATGTAGCAAATTTTTTTTTTTTAGATTAAAAATGTTTGTAGTATTTGACTATAGATTGTATCATAGCAGTAGTATCAGTTTAGTGTGACAAACGACCGAACTCACAAGCCTGGCAATCTCTTTAGGACTACGACAACGCCTTGACGTACACGCACGCCAGAACATTTGAGTATTTTAATTCAAAGAATGTGTTTTGTCTATTTCACCATCTATATTTTGGCACCATGCTATTTTTCAATTGTTTTCTAATTTCGTTTTCTAAAATCAACGGAAATTGAAAGGAAAGAGATTTGAGAGCAAAGAAGGTACACCTCCTGCTTATAATTTCAAAATTTCTCGAATAAAAAAAAAGAGTGGTCAGAGACATTATCCATTTGATTTAAAGGCTTGAAAAAGTGTATATTGGTAGTAAATAACAAATATTGTAATTGTTGAGTATCTCGTATTTTTTGGCACACTCCTTGTAATAATTGAAACCTCTAAAGATCTCGAAGAAATGATCATATCACTCGACCATAAAAACTTCAAGGTAGATTTAGTATTGAATATAAATAAAACGAAGATAATAACTAACAACCACAAAGGGCCTATCGTGATAAAGGGAAACAAAAAAAAATTATAAACGAAACATATATATGGGAAAGCAGATATTATTTAGTAATTACAATAATGAAGTAAGAGTAACAAGAAGAATTGGCGCAACTTGGAATAAATTTTGGTCACTCATAGACCATGCACTTAAAGAAGACTGTGTTTGGTATATGTCGCTTGCTATGCTCATTTTATGGTTGTCAAACCTGGATACTTGCAAAAAGTAAAATAGAAAATTAAATTTACTCAAAGGCTATTAACACATGCAACATTGAACTAAAGTGAAAAACACATAAAATAAAGAGCGAAAGTATCAGATTAAAAACGAAAAGCAATAACGCTCTCACTCATGCCCTCACACTCAGATGGAAGTAGACTATGCATATATCACATTACGACGATAAAAAATGAACTATAGAAACCACACAATGGAAAGCACCAAAGGGAAAAAGGGATACTGGTAGACGGATAATACAGTGGACTGATGATATTATTCAAATGGCGGGATACTACGGGATTAATTTAGACAAGGACAGGGAGTCATGGACGAACTGAAGGAGGTCTTTATCAAACGAAAGATTGATATTTCAATTGAATAGTATTATTAATTATTTATTTCAATTGAAAAATACAATTAATTATTTTAATTATTTGAGCAAACTTAAGTGAGTTATGTCATTAAAACTTTTAGATCCGAGATTGTAGAAACTGAATATGTACACTTAGAAAAACAACTTTTGAAGTGATACTTCAGGCGATATATTAATTAACCTTTTTCTATTGGCTCAAACTCACCTACCATTTTACTCTAAAGTATTTCTTTTTTTTTGTAATGTGACGCGTTGAATATGTGTGTCATCAAAATCAAATATTATGCCGAAAATTTTAAGTTTCTGTACTAAATAGATTTCCCTCCTATTTGACAGACGAAAATGATCTTACAAGAGCTCCATTTTTCTTTTTAAGGAATGGAATGCTAAAATATAATTTGTTTGGTAAATGTTTATGGAGTAACGTACGCTGTAACTAAATTCTATTTCCAAAAAAAAATATTTGGGTGAATAAAACGAACAGCCTTCAATAAGCATTAATTCTACATCACCATAAAATGGAGTAAAAAAAATTTTTTCACTTCACCTAATGAAAATAAATCCCACATCATATATCATTATTTTTTATTTATTATTTTAGATATGGCATTTGCCAAAATCAAAATTTCTACATCAAACGATCTCTGAGACAAACATAATATTGTGACCTACATGCAGACGGATAGACATCGAGATGATTCACATAAATATTCAGCTCTTCTTATTACAGTACAAAGTACACAGGCCGACAAAAAAAATGTTTGTGAAAACTTTTCAAACTAATTTACCTAAATCTTTTAGATTATTTAGTGCTGAAGCCGTATTCGATATCAGATTTTTTTTCATCACCCACAGTTTTATCACAATATGACATCAATTATATATTTAAGGAAAATAGTGCGAATTTGATAAATATGAATTTAAAATTCAGTATTTGATTAGATTACAATTTTTACTTACAAACATCATAGATTGCTTATTTTTTGTATTTCCTCTCTCTTTTCTTTGTAAAGTTTCTTGCATAGCTTTTTCTTCGATGTGATGCATTTTGTTGTTCTCTGTGAAGTAACCAACAGTAATCGCCCATCTTGTTGATATCCCACCGTCCCTGGTATCGTTTCTCCATTTCTTTTATGTCTTTATGAAAGCGTTTCCCTTGCTCTTCGCTTACATCACTCATGTTGTCAAAAAAAAAATCGAAATGATTGTGCAAGAATTGAACTTTAAGCCTCATCAGACAAACAAGCATTTTAAATTTGTTTAACGTGTTAGCTACAATAACATCATAGTTAGGAGCTTTCACGTTGCCCAAAAATTTTTTCACATTTTCTTTTAATGATATACAAGTCTGTTTTTCCTTTGTACTCATAGTTGCTTTGAAGTTAGAATCAAACATCAATTTATGAATATTAGGCCCAACGCATATCCCTTCTTTTACTTTAGCTTCTGACAAATGAGGAAATTTTTACTCAAATATGTAAAAGAATCACCATTTTTAGGCAAAGCTTTTACAAATTGTTCCCTTAAGCCCAATCAATGTGTAGTGGTGGTAGAAGCATCGTTTTAAGATTAACTAAAGTTGCATGCAAAATATTCTTTTTGCCGGATGTCAAAGTTGTTTTTTGGACCAACGCTGATCCCTTGCTCTGCTATCCCACTCTCATATAAAACATGGGAGTTTTGTAAATCCCTTTTGTTGACCAAAGAGCAAGGAACTTTTAAATCTCCACACAACATCCAATTATGAGCTATTTAGTTGTTCTCCAAAATTATATTAAGATTTTCGTAAGTTTCTTTCATATGGACCAAATTAACAATCGGCAATGAGGCATAAGTTCTCCCATCGTGTTTTTTAAACTTGTATTTGATGAGTCTATAAAAAGTCACCAATCTGCCTTTATGTATATATACTCAATGCCAAATTCATTCACTAGACCATCAATATTGTGGCAGTAAAGCAAATCCTCTTCCTGACTAAAATATTGTGCATAGTGTTTATTTTTTGTTCTAAAATGGTAGATAGATGTTCCGAATTCCAATAATTTTTTTTATATTAGTCTAGAACGAAGCAAATCTGCTTTTACCCTAGTTGAACCCAAATCTCTTACTAAATCATTTAATACAGCTTTTGTAAACAACTGTGGTTTTAAAGTTTCTTGAGAATATTCAAAGTCACTCTCAGTCGATTTACTTTTCTCAGGTTCTTGAGTGGACTGTAAAACATTTTCGGGAGACTCAGACGACATAGGAACAGGATGCTCCGGGCCATGTCCTACTGGCCGATCAGCTGAAGTAACGTCAGGATAAGCAATTGCTTTTTTATTTTTAGTGTTATGTCCGGAAACATCTATACGCTACAAAAATAACAATCGCTTGAATGATTTTTTTGCTCTCTCCATACCATTGGTACTGTAAATTTAAAAGCTTTTATCTCTTTTTTGTGCTATTTCCTAAAATCCTCGACACAAAATTAATACACTTTGTGATGAGCCCAACATTTGTATAGATTACAGATTTCTACACCAAAATATGCAAGGTATACTTTTTTTTATGAAGTCAGTAATGTTCCTTTGATGTTTTTCATAATTACTTTTAATAATTATTTAACATAAATATGTACTATTAAAACTAGTATTATACATGAGGAAATGATGGGGATATTGCCTGAATAACACCTACCTGTGTGTATGGTATTTGTGTGTCATCAGTGGTCATTAATTTTTTTGTGCTAGTTACACCATTTTTGATACAGTTGTCAATACGAAATTTTTTTTTCTTGTGGTATTTAGTTAGTAATTGATTGCGCTCTTAGCAGTGTATAGACAATTGTATGTTTTCTCTATAAATTTCGTTCTCTATAATTGGCAGAATTAAAAATAATTCTGAAAAGTGAACGTTAACTAATGATGTTTCTTAAAAAATATCAGTATTTGTTTGTTTTTAATTCAATTAGAAATTTATTTAGATTACAAACAGTTCAGTAATCAAAATATATATTTTTTAATCTTAACACAAAATTTTTGGTTATTCTAATAAAAATACGATGTTAGTGTTGTAAATATTACTCGATAACGATGTAAATTGTTATGTTGCTTATTGAACTACTAAAGAAGAAGAGATACGGTATATTTAACAAAATGTTGGGATTTCTTAATGTCATAATTTATACCTATAATTTAGATATGGATAATAAAACGCAACTTGCAATCACTTCTGCATCTGGGTGCCTGCATATGGCTGCAGTATCTCCTAGATAGGCATTATTTTAAATTTAAACAATGTGAGGCAAGCACATTATAATATAAATTATTTGAAATAAATCAAAGTGTATTTATTATTAATAAATGTTATATTTTTTTATTAATATTACTTTTATTAATTTCAAATGAATAGCATTATAATAACTTTTTTATTTGGTATGTACAATTGCATTTACAGTAATGTTATCATTATTGTTTTGGTCGACGCCATTTTGTTGTCCTTATTTCTTTAGGGTACAAAGATAAATATAGCATCCTCGAACTCAGATACGCACATGAGAGCGAACGTGATTGGTCCGTGACCAGCTAATTGTGAATCGAAAGTTCCATTTTATTTATTTTGGTTGTGAAGTATACAATAGCTGAAATACTTCTTTTAATGTTAAAATGAAATATATGCTTTACTTCAACCTTAAAAATGTTAAATTATACGTTATCACAAATATTATTAACTATGTAATATATTTAAATAATTTCACGTTCCATTACAGTTGAGTTAATTGACTTTTTTATTATGCTTCAAATAAAAAGTCTAACTACAGAGCTAAAAGCTTAACTCTAACTTGAATTAATTCACGTTAATATTAAAATTGATAAGAATTTGGACAAAAATATTATTTAGAAAAACATGTTTTAATAAATTAAAAAGTAAAAAAGAAATATATTTTAATTAACGTAATATAGAGGAGTAATTCATATCAGTTGTTTAATTTTTTATCGCTTGTTATTTGTAAAAATTAGCCATGGAAACGCAATTAAAACGCACGCAACCTGATAACAATTAGTATATTAAAGTTTTTAATTTACATTATCTGATTATAAAAAATATTTTTTGCTTTTTGGTTAATTGAAACTTATTTATCTACTTAATTTATCTTCTTTATTCATATAACCGTACTATTTTGTGTTTTTTTTTTATTACAAATCTTCATTCACAAATTTTTAATTCGATAAAGCATATACTTACCTATAGTTTTTATCAAACTGTATTTTCTTTTTGTTATTATTAATGAGGTTTGATAATGAAGCAATAATTGACGTTAATATAAGAAAATTGTATATTGCAAATGAGGTCACAGTTCATAATTACGCGGTACTTACTACTAAAGTCATCATAACAAAACAAACGAGCCCAAACTGTAAGAGTTATTGATAACGATTGAAGATTTCCGTTGTCAGTAGTGTATAAAATATAATAAGTACAAAATAAAATTGTTTATATACTAACAAATTTGAATGGTTTTTCTTAAATATCCTACACAAGTTTTCTTTGCTGAAGGGATGAAAAGCTCTCTGTACTACAAGACAGTAAAATTATTTGCCCTGGCTACGCTTGTGTTTATTGTTAATCAAAGATTCCGCGGGATACAACTTTCTTCCTATTTTTGAGCAATAAAATCGGCTTTTGTAGTAATTCATGTATTACGTCAACTTAAATGGGCGGAGTTCTAGCGAAATATCACCAATTCTCGTTTAGGAAGGGAGTTAATGAAAAATCTCACGTTAATTTTAAAATTCATAAAATGTACTATTATTACTCTTTGTCTTTTATATATATCGGATATGTTGGGTAGCATGAACAGTGAACATGTTCAACGAAAATTAGTTAAAGATT